>CAJQZP010001144.1:0-46822 GCA_907164705.1 Parnassius apollo | reverse complement strand
ATAAACAAATAAATAAGCAAGTATATAATTAAGTAAATAAGCAAGTATATAAGCAAGTACATTAGCAAGTAAATAATTAAGTAAATAAGCAAGTATATAAGCAAGTAAATAAGCAAGTATATAGGCAACTACGTAAGCAAGTATATAAGAAGTATATAAGCAAGTAAATATGCAAGTATATAAGAAAGTATATAAGCAAGTAAATAAGGAAGTAAATAAACAAGTAAATAAGCAAGTATATAAGCAAGTACATAAGCAAGTAAATAAGCAAGTATATAAACATGTATATAAGCAAGTATATAAGCAAGTAAATAAGCAAGTAAATAAGCAAGTATATAGGCAAGTACGTGAGCAAGTATATAAGCAAGTATAAAAGCAAGTATATAAGCAAGTAAATAAGCAAGTATATAAGGAAGTAAATAAGCAAGTGAATAAGCAAGTATATAGGCAAGTACGTAAGCAAGTATATAAGCAAGTATATAAGCAAGCAAATAAGCAAGTATATAAGCAAGTATATAAGCAAGTAAATAAGGAAGGAAATAAACAAGTAAATAAGCAAGTATATAAGCAAGTACATACGCAAGTAAATAAGCAAGTAAATAAGCAAGTATATAAACATGTATATAAGCAAGTATATAAGCAAGTTAATAAGCAAGTAAATAAGCAAGTATATAGGCAAGTACGTGAGCAAGTATATAAGGAAGTAAATAAGTAAATATATAAGCAAGTATATAAACAATTACATAAGCAAGTATATAAGCAAGTAAATAAGCCAATAAATAAGCAAGTGTATAAGCAAGTAAATAAGCAAGTAAATAAGCAAGTATATAAGCAAGTATATAAGCAAGTACAAAAGCAAGTAAATAAGCAAGTAAATAAGCAAGTATATAAACATGTATATAAGCAAGTATATAAGCAAGTAAATAAGCAAGTAAATAAGCAAGTATATAGGCAAGTACGTGAGCAAGTATATAGCATAGCAATAATATATATAGCAAGTAAGTAACCAAGTAAATAAGGAAGTAAATAAGCAAGTATATAAGCAAGTACATAAGCAAGTATATAAGCAAGTATATAAGCAAGTAAATAAGCAAGTATATAAGCAAGTAAATAAGCAAGTAAAATAGAAAGTAAATAAGCCAATAAATCAGCAAGTTAATAAGCATGTAAATAAGGAAGAAAATAAACAAGTAAATAAGCAAGTATATAAGCAAGTACATAAGCAAGTAAATAAGCAAGTAAATAAGCAAGTATATAAGCATGTATATAAGCAAGTATATAAGCAAGTAAATAAGCAAGTAAATAAGCAAGTATATAAGCAAGTATATAAGCAAGTATATAAGCAAGTAAATAAGCAAGTATATAAGGAAGTAAATAAGCAAGTAAATAAGCAAGTATATAAGGCAAGTACGTGAGCAAGTATATAAGCAAGTATATATGCAAGTATATAAGCAAGTATATAAGCAAGTAAATAAGCAAGTATATAAGTAAGTAAATAAGCAAGTATATAAGCAATTACATAAGCAACTATATAAGCAAGTAAATAAGCCAATAAATAAGCAAGTGTATAAGCAAGTAAATAAGCAAGTAAATAAGCAAGTATACAAGCAATTATATAAGCAAGTACATAAGCAAGTAAATAAGCAAGTAAATAAGCAAGTATATGAACATGTATATAAGCAAGTATATAAGCAAGTATATAAGCAAGTATATAAGCAAGTAAATAAGCAAGTATATAAGGAAGTAAATAAGCAAGTGAATAAGCAAGTATATAAGCAAGTATCTAAGCAAGTATCTAAGCAAGTATATAAGCAAGTAGATATTATTTACTTATTTACTTATATACTTGCTTGAACAATTGCTTATTTATTTGCTTATTTACTTATATAAGAAAGTATATAAGTAAATAAGCAAGTATATAAGCAAAAAAGTAAGCAAGTGAATAAGCACGTATTAAAGCAAGTAGATAATCAAGTAAATAAGCAAGTATATAAGCCAGTAGTTAAGCAAGTAAATAATCAGGTATATAAGCAAGTATATAAGTAAATAAGCAAGTATATAAGCAAGTAAATAAGCAAGTATATAAGCACGTAAATAAGGAAGTAAATAAGAAAGTATATAAGCAAGTATATAAGCAAGTATATAAGCAAGTATATAAGCAAGTATATAAGCAAGTAAATAAGCAAGTATATAAGGAAGTAAATAAGCAAGTATATAAGCAAGTATATAAGCAAGTATATAAGCAAGTACATAAGCAAGTATATAAGGAAGTAAATAAGCAAGTAAATAAGCAAGTAAATAAGGAAGTATATAAGCAAGTATATAAGCAATTTTGTAAGCAAGTAAAAAAAGTAAAGTTAATAAGCAAGTATATAAGCAAGTAACTAAGCAAGTAAATAAGCAAGTATATAAGCAAGTATATAAGCAAGTAAATAAGCAAGTATATAAGCAAGCAAATAAGCAAGTAAATAAGAAAGTAAATAAGCCAATAAATCAGCAAGTTAATAAGCAAGTAACTAAGCAAGTAAATAAGCAAGTATATAAGCAAGTAAATAAGCAAGTAAATAAGAAAGTAAATAAGCCAATAAATCAGCAAGTTAATAAGCAAGTATATAAGCAAGTAACTAAGCAAGTAAATAAGCAAGTATATAAGCAAGTATATAAGCAAGTAAATAAGCAAGTATATAAGCAAGTAAATAAGCAAGTAAATAAGAAAGTAAATAAGCCAATAAATCAGCTAGTTAATAAGCAAGTATATAAGCAAGTAACTAAGCAAGTAAATAAGCAAGTATATAAGCAAGTAAATAAGCAAGTAAATAAGAAAGTAAATAAGCCAATAAATCAGCAAGTTAATAAGCAAGTATATAAGCAAGTAACTAAGCAAGTAAATAAGCATGTATATAAGCAAGTAAATAAGAAAGTAAATAAGCCAATAAATCAGCAAGTTAATAAGCAAGTATATAAGCAAGTAACTAAGCAAGTAAATAAGCAAGTATATAAGCAAGTATATAAGCAAGTAAATAAGCAAGTATATAAGCAAGTAAATAAGCAAGTAAATAAGAAATGAAATAAGCCAATAAACCAGCAAGTTAATAAGCAAGTATATAAGCAAGTAAATAAGCAAGTATATAAGCAAGTATATAAGTAAGTATATACGCAAGTATATAAGCAAGTACATAAACAAGTATATAAGGAAGTAAATAAGCAAGTAAATAAGCAAGTATATAAGAAAGTAAATAAGCAAGTATATAAACATGTATATAAGCAAGTAAATAAGCAAGTATATAGGCAAGTACGTAAGCAATTATATAAGCAAGTATATAAGCAAGTGAATAAGCAAGTATATAAGCAAGTAAATAAGCAAGTATATAAGCAAGTAAATAAGCAAGTAAAAAAGAAAGTAAATAAGCCAATAAATCAGCAAGTTAATAAGCAAGTATATAAGCAAGTAACTAAGCAAGTATATAAGCAAGTATATAAGCAAGTACATAAGCAAGTAACTAAGCAAGTAAATAAGCAAGTATATAAGCAAGTATATAAGCAAGTAAATAAGCAAGTAAATAAGCAAGTATATAAGCAAGTATATAAGTAAGTATATAAGCAAGTATATAAGCAAGTACATAAGCCAGTATATAAGTAAGTACATAAGCATGTAAATAAGGAAGTAAATAAACAAGTAAATAAGCAAGTATATAAGCAAGTATATAAGCAAGTAAATAAGCAAGTAAATAAGCAAGTATATAAGCAAGTATATAAGCAAGTATATAAGCAAGTAAATAAGCAAGTGAATAAGCAAGTATATAGGCAACTACGTAAGCAAGTATATAAGCAAGTATATAAGCAAGCAAATAAGCAAGTATATAAGCAAGTATATAAGCAAGTAAATAAGGAAGGAAATAAACAAGTAAATAAGCAAGTATATAAGCAAGTACATACGCAAGTAAATAAGCAAGTAAATAAGCAAGTATATAAACATGTATATAAGCAAGTATATAAGCAAGTTAATAAGCAAGTAAATAAGCAAGTATATAGGCAAGTACGTGAGCAAGTATATAAGCAAGTAAATAAGTAAATATATAAGCAAGTATATAAGCAATTACATAAGCAAGTATATAAGCAAGTAAATAAGCCAATAAATAAGCAAGTGTATAAGCAAGTAAATAAGCAAGTAAATAAGCAAGTATATAAGCAAGTATATAAGCAAGTACAAAAGCAAGTAAATAAGCAAGTAAATAAGCAAGTATATAAACATGTATATAAGCAAGTATATAAGCAAGTAAATAAGCAAGTAAATAAGCAAGTATATAGGCAAGTACGTGAGCAAGTATATAAGCAAGTATATAAGCAAGTATATAAGGAAGTAAATAAGCAAGTATATAAGGAAGTAAATAAGCAAGTATATAAGCAAGTATATAAGCAATTACATCAGTAAGTATATAAGCACGTAAATAAGCAAGTAAATAAGCCAATAAATAAGCAAGTGTATAAGCAAGTTTATAAGCAAGTAAATAAGCAAGTATATAAGCAAGTATATAAGCAAGTATATAAGCAAGTAAATAAGCAAGTATATAGGCAAGTATATAGGCAAGTACGTAAACAACTATATAAGCAAGTATATAAGAAACTTTATAAGCAAGTATATAAGCAAGTAAATAAGCAAGTAAATAAGCAAGTATATAAGCAAGTATATAAGCAAGTAAATAAGCAAGTATATAAGCAAGTTATTAAGCAAGTAAAATAGAAAGTAAATAAGCCAATAAATCAGCAAGTTAATAAGCAAGTATATAAGCAAGTATATAAGCAAGTAACTAAGCAAGTAAATAAGCAAGTAAATAAGCAAGTATATAAGCAAGTATATAAGCAAGTATATAAGCAAGTATATAAGCAAGTATATAAGCAAGTATATAAGCAATTAAATAAGCAAGTATATAAGCAAGTATATACGCAAGTATATAAGCAAGTACATAAACAAGTATATAAGGAAGTAAATAAGCAAGTAAATAAGCAAGTAAATAAGCAAGTATATAGGCAAGTACGTGAGCAAGTATATAAGCAAGTATATAAGCAAGTTTATAAACAAGTATATAAGCAAGTAAATAAGCAAGTATATAAGGAAGTAAATAAGCAAGTATAAAGAAGTATATAAGCACTTACATCAGTAAGTATATAAGCACGTAAATAAGCAAGTAAATAAGCCAATAAATAAGCAAGTGTATAAGCAAGTAAATAAGAAAGTATATAAGCAAGTATATAAGCAAGTATATAAGCAAGTAAATAAGCAAGTATATAAGCAAGTAAATAAGCAAGTTTATAAGCAAGTATATAGGCAAGTACGTAAGCAACTATATAAGCAAGTATATAAGAAACTTTATAAGCAAGTATATAAGCAAGTAAATAAGCAAGTAAATAAGCAAGTATATAAGCAAGTATATAAGCAAGTAAATAAGCAAGTAAATAAGCAAGTAAATAAGGTAGTAAATAAGCAAGTATATAAGCAAGAAAATAAGCAAGTAAATAAGCAAGTAAATAAGCAAGTATCTAAGCAAGTATATAAGCAAGTAGATATTATTTACTTATTTACTTATATATGCTCAATACTTGCTTATTTATTTGCTTATTTACTTATATAAAAAAGTATATAAGTAAATAAGCTAGTATATAAGCAAGAAAGTAAGCAAGTGAATAAGCACGTATTAAAGCAAGTAGATAATCAAGTAAATAAGCAAGTATATAAGCAAGTAGTTAAGCAAGTAAATAAGCAAGTATATACGCAAGTACATAAGCAAGTATATAAGCAAGTATGTAAGCAAGTAAATAAGCAAGTATATAAGCAAGTAAATAAGCAAGTAAAAAAGAAAGTAAATAAGCCAATAAATCAGCAAGTTAATAAGCAAGTATATAAGCAAGTATATAAGCAAGTACATAAGCAAGTAACTAAGCAAGTAAATAAGCAAGTATATACGCAAGTAAATAAGCAAGTATATAAGCAAGTATGTAAGCAAGTAAATAAGCAAGTATATAAGCAAGTAAATAAGCAAGTAAAAAAGAAAGTAAATAAGCCAATAAATTAGCAAGTTAATAAGCAAGTATATACGCAAGTATATAAGCAAGTAAATAACCAAGTAAGTAATCAAGTAAATAAGCAAGTATATAAGCAAGTATATAAGCAAGTATATAAGCAAGTATATAAGCAAGTAAATAAGCAAGTATATAGGCAAGTACGTAAGCAATTATATAAGCAAGTTTATAAGCAAGTACATAAGCAAGTACATAAGCAAGTAACTAAGCAAGTATATAAGCAAGTATATAAGCAAGTATATAAGCAAGTATATAAGCAAGTATAAAAGCAAGTATATAAGCAAGTATATAAGCAAGTAAATAAGCAAGTAAATAAGCAAGTTTATAAGCAAGTGTATAAGCAAGTAAATAAGCAAGTAAATAAGCAAGTATATAAGCAATAATATAAACAAATAAATAAGCAAGTAAATTAGCCAATAAATAAGCAAGTATATAAGTAAGTAAATAAGCAAGTATATAAGCAAGTACATTAGCAAGTAAATAATCAAGTAAGTAAGCAAGTTTATAAGCAAGTAAATAAGCAAGTATATAGGCAATACGTAGATTATATGCAAGTACATAAGCAAGTAAATAAGCAAGTAAATAAGCAAGTAAATAAGCAAGTATATAAGCAAGTATCTAAGCAAGTATATAAGCAAGTAGATATTATTTACTTATTTACTTATATACTTGCTTGAATACTTGCTTATTTATTTGCTTATTTACTTATATAAAAAAGTATATAAGTAAATAAGCAAGTATATAAGCAAGAAAGTAAGCAAGTGAATAAGCACGTATTAAAGCAAGTAGATAATCAAGTAAATAAGCAAGTATATAAGCAAGTAGTTAAGCAAGTAAATAATCAGGTGTATATGCAAGTATATAAGTAAATAAGCAAGTATATAAGCAAGTAAATAAGCAAGTATATAAGCACGTAAATAAGCAAGTAAATATGTAAGTATATAAGCAAGTATATAAGCAAGTTCATAAACAAGTATATAAGCAAGTATATAAGCAAGTATATAAGCAAGTAAATAAGCAAGTATATAAGCAAGTAAATAAGCAAGTAAATAAAAAGTAAATAAGCCAATAAATCAGCAAGTTAATAAGCAAGTATATAAGCAAGTATATAAGCAAGTACATAAGCAAGTAACTAAGCAAGTAAATAAGCAAGTATATAAGCAAGTACATAAGCAAGTATATAAGCAAGTATGTAAGCAAGTAAATAAGCAAGTTTATAAGCAAGTAAATAAGCAAGTAAAAAAGAAAGTAAATAAGCCAATAAATCAGCAAGTAAATAGCAAGTATATAAGCAAGTATATAAGCAAGTACATAAGCAAGTAAATAAGCAAGTATATAAGCAAGTATATAAGCAAGTATATAAGCAAGTATATAAGCAAGTATATAAGCAAGTATATAAGCAAGTATATAAGCAAGTATATAAGCAAGTAAATAAGCAAGTAAATAGGCAAGTATATAAGCAAGTATATAAGCAAGTGTTTAAGCAAGTAAATAAGCAAGTATATAAGCAAGTGTTTAAGCAAGTAAATAAGCAAGTACATAAGCAAGTATATACGCAAGTATATAAGCAAGTACATAAACAAGTATATAAGGAAGTAAATAAGCAAGTAAATAAGCAAGTAAATAAGCAAGTATATAAGAAAGTAAATAAGCAAGTATATAAACAAGTATATAAGCAAGTAAATAAGCAAGTATATAGGCAAGTACGTAAGCAATTATATAAGCAAGTATATAAGCAAGTAAATAAGCAAGTATATAAGCAAGTATAAAAGCAAGTATATAAGCAAGTATATAAGCAAGTAAATAAGCAAGTAAATAAGCAAGTTTATAAGCAAGTGTATAAGCGAGTAAATAAGCAAGTAAATAAGCAAGTATATAAGCAAGAATATAAACAAATAAATATGCAGGTAAATAAGCCAATAAATAAGAAAGTATATAATTAAGTAAATAAGCAAGTATATAAGCAAGTACATTAGCAAGTAAATAATCAAGTAAATAAGCAAGTATATAAGCAAGTATATAAGCAAGTAAATAAGCAAGTATATAGGCAACTACGTAAGCAATTATATAAGCAAGTATATAAGCAAGTAAATAAGCAAGTATATAAGCAAGTAAATAAGGAAGTAAATATACAAGTAAATAAGCAAGTATATAAGCAAGTACATAAGCAAGTAAATAAGCAAGTAAATAAGCAAGTAAATAAGCAAGTATATAAGCATGTATATAAGCAAGTATATAAGCAAGTAAATAAGCAAGTATATAGGCAAGTACGTGAGCAAGTATATAAGCAAGTGTATAAGCAAGTATATAAGCAAGTATATAAGCAAGTAAATAAGCAAGTATATAACCAAGTTAATAAGCAAGTATATAAGCAAGTATATAAGCAATTACATAAGCAAGTATATAAGCAAGTAAATAAGCAAGTAAATAAGCCAATAAATAAGCAAGTGTATATGCAAGTAAATAAGCAAGTAAATAAGCAAGTATATAAGCAAGTATGTAAGCAAGTATGTAAGCAAGTAAATAAGCAAGTATATAAGAAAGTAAATAAGCAAGTTTATAAGCAAGTATATAGGCAAGTACGTAAGCAACCATATAAGCAAGTATATAAGAAACTTTATAAGCAAGTAAATAAGCTAGTATATAAGCAAGTAAATAAGCAAGTATATTAGCAAGTATATAATCAAGTAAATAAGCAAGAATATAAGCAAGTATATAGGCAAGTGTATAAGCAAGTAAATAAGCAAGTATTTAAGCAAGTAAATAAGCAAGTTTATAAGCAAGTATATAGGCAAGTACGGAAGCAACTATATTAGCAAGTATTTAAGAAACTTTATAAGCAAGTAAACAAGCTCGTATATAAGCAAGTAAATAAGCAGGTGTATTAGCAAGTATATAATCAAGTAAATAAGCAAGTATATAAGCAAGTATATAGGCAAGTACTTAAGCAAGTATATAGGCAACTTTATAAGCAAGTAAATAAGCAAGTATATAAGCAAGTAAATAAGCAAGTATATAAGCAAGTGTATAAGCAAGTAAATAAGCAAATAAATAAGCAAGTATATAAGCAAGTAAATAAGCAATTATATAAGCAAGTAAATAAGCAATTATATAAGCAAGTATATAAGCAAGTGAATAAGCAAGTATATAAGCAAGTATATACATATACTTATATATACTATATATATTGTAATTCGCACGAACGCCACGCACGCCACGCACGCCACGAACGCCACGCACGCCACACACGCCACGCAAGCCACGCACGCCACGCACGCCACGTACGCCACCCACCCCACGCACGCCACGCACGCCACGCACTCCACCCACGCCACGCACGCCACGCACGCACCGCACGCCACGCATGCCACGCACGCCACGCACGCCACGCACTCCACGCACGCCACGCACGACACGCACGCCACGCACTCCACGCACGCCACGCACGCCACGCACGCACGCACGCACGCACACACACACACACACACACACACGTATTTTTATTTTTTTGTACCATGCCTTTTTTCACCTGTCACCTCACTTGTGCTATTTTTCTTTTGGTGATCATTATCAATATTCATGATGTGAATAAAAAATCAAGAGAAAGCGGTGAGCTGAAGGTAGGAAAATTTGGAGTGGGCAACTGAACCGAAGGGGCCAGCAGCTGGCCGACTTTATGGAGAAAGAGGGACTCTTTATGATGAAGTCTTTCTTCCAGAAGCGGCCCCACAGGATGTAGACCTGGTCGAGCCCCGACGGTTCGACAAAAAATGAGATTGACTTCATTATGACGACCAGACGCCAACTGTTCAGTGATGTCTCGGTGATCGCAAGGGTGAAAACTGGCAGCGATCACCGAATGGCACACTGAACCTAAACGTTAAGTTGGAGAGGTCTCATCTAATGAAGTAACGATCCGTCCCCCCTCGTGCTCTAATTCAGAATCCCGAAAACTTTCAGTTCGAGTTACGTAATAGCTTTCAGTGCCTACAAGATTGAAGGACGATATGAATGACAAGCTCGTGGAAACTGTCCATGCGGTCGGAGCTAAGTTCTGCAAATATGTTTATATTAGTCTTCAGGGGTCAAAACACCTTTGTAGCTTTCTTACTTTGAAGCTGACAGTAGGCGACCATGTAATGCAGTAGCCGTTTCGATCAAGTGATCCTGTAAGATCCTTTGTTACTATCGGTTTAAAAAATAAAGATCACAAAGATGACGACAACAATTTGTACACATTTGAACACGCGCAAACGAAAATAGCATATGTCCAATCCAATATTTAACGCAAAAAAATCTTAAGGCTGTAATATAGATAGAGACCGGTGATAGAGAGCAATTAATAGTATAAGAGACACGTCTTCGATTGCTGCGGTCACTATTCCTGCGTCACAAGGCGTGACAACAAAACTAAATCCTCAACTGCGAGCGGCTCGTATTCAAATGAATTTCGTGAGCTGTCACAGAAATGAGAAAACCATTATAAAGATTTTGTGCGACGAAATTAAAGGTTTATTATGTTATTCATGTATTGTCACAAAAAACTAAAATTATCAAACAAAATGCCACAAGCGCTTTATCTAAAGTTCAGGTGAGAAAAGAATCAGGTCTCTTGTATCCAGTGGTATCAATCAGTCGCGGATACAGTTCCCTTTAGAAATTCAACCGCTCGTTGACCCTTCAGACGACAGTGTCTACGCCTCACAAATAATATACACGGCACAAATAATATACCAACTATAAAACCTACACTAGGGCTTGGTCTCTCACACTAGGAACTAAAATAATATCATAAGGCTCTTAAATCGAGTAAACTTTGGAATTGTATGGAAACAAGACCCCTGCGTACAGCATCGTTTAGAAAAATTATTAGAGTAAACGTTTCTTACGTGAACGTCCTTGGAGTTCAATTTTATAAATTATTAAATTACTATTAAGGCAAAATAGTGTAATATTATATTAAAAATGAAGCCATAGTTATTTCTCATGTTTTATTGATAAAACAATTTACTTGCGTCACTTCTCAAATGCAGCCGCTCCCGCGTACGATTCAGAAATGTTGCACTAGCGTCCATGTTCGAAATGAAGCGACACATACTCGTACGGCTATGTGTTGCTTCATTAAACAATATTAGAATATTTTCATGTTTTACTGTCTGCGATGAGTTTTTCATAATTATTAATAAATTTTCGTAAAATTCTTCAAAAAATGGTACATGCAAAACATTCTAACAATATTCATATATTACGACTTTGCCAATGAAGTCAACGTTTCGTTCCCCTCGTGTTCCCAATTCAAAATTCCAAAAACTTTCAGCTCGAGTTACAAAACATTTTTAGAACCTAGAAGACTGCAACACAGTGGACAATATGAATGAGAAGCTCGTGGAAACTATCTCTGCCAAAAGAGCGAACGAAGTTCTGCAAGCCCCGCCGCAGAAAACATAAAAACTCTCCGACCACACTCTTTCGGGACGGGTCTTAAGACGGGAAATGAAACTGTAGTCTTTAGTAGATTTGGCAGCATACAAGCAACTGAACAGACTGAGATCCAAATGTTTGTGGCGGGACTTACGCATTTTCAATACGGTTGCAGTTTTTGCCAGAGATCCTGTCTGCCAGAAAGAGACAACTGTATAAGCTGAAGACAGTTTTCGAGACACTTGAGATTTTGAGTGACATTGAAAGGTTCTAGGGGCAGTTGTACATGTCATCGTTTGACTAGTAGATGAGACGATAACAAAGAGAGAAAGAAGATAAAATTTTGGGAGGGTCAATACCTCAACTATTTTCAGAATACACAACAAATTGTACATCTATATACGATTGCAAACAAAAAATTAGTTACTCCTAGAACATATAATAAAGCAAATGTCCCTTTGATAAAGCAATCAGTGTTACAGACCTACATGTTCTTCACTTGACCGTTAGTGCGCACATTTGTTAGGCGGTAATAAACTTATATATGTATAAAGCAAATTATAAATTTCTATATCAATTACAAACACAGTCCGATGCCTTTCTCCGTTATCTGCTTTTGACAGTGCCACACTAGTCGACCCAAGTGATTTAAGCCAATTAAGAGCGAGCTTGGTCCACGCAACTTAATAATGCATTGCAATGCATGCATTAACTTATCTCAACAGCCACATCTAATGGCGGAGCACAAATATAATAAATAACACGAATTAATGTCAAAAGGACGAAAAGTTTAATTTTGACCAATCTTGCCTAACTCGAGAAAAATATTAGGTCATGCAAACGTTTGATCATAATTTAGATTTCCTTAATAAAAACAAAATAGGTTAAGAGTCTATATTAGACATCTTCAAACAACTTCAAACAAAATAGAAGAGTCATTTTATTCAATATAGATTACTTGTAATACTTATTGAAAGTAATTTTTTATTTTTACCACGATGGCAGAAATGCCTTGTCATCCCTGTGAATATGAAATAAAATTCCACATAGCTTGTAATTATATTGGCACTTGAACCCTTCAAATAGAAACACAACACTCGCTAACCCTGCAGAATGAAACACAGTTGTAGGTGCACGCATTTTATGGCATAACGTCGTTAATATAAGACGAATCGCCTGCACTCTTTTAAAATTGATACGTAAGAGGTATATTAATAAAGCAAATTATCATAGAAGTATTGTCTTTTGTTTAAGAAAAAATTGAAAATAATGCTGTGGTTTGTATTAATTTAAAGTATTCAAACTTCAAGCCTCAAAACTCGATATATTATTAAAACAATGATTGCATTTTTTCTCCCAGACGAGTTCTGTTTGCACGGTCCCATTTGTGAACAAAAGACAGTTAATGCTGAAAGTACACAACTGTTTGCTCGGTGGCAGTCTGTTTCAGTTTAATTTTTATACATAAGATTGTAACCTCTTTTATTCTTACAACAAACAACAACGTTTTCTTTTATATTTTTGTAAATCCTGTTAATGGAAAATGCTTTTATTTTACCTTTGAAATTGTTTTTAATTAAACATTTAGATGTGCAGGTGTCTTTTTAGGGTCGGTGTCCTTTTGCGATGATTTGAGCTCTATCAAATCTGACATAATGGTTGGGACAATCCTAATATAATTATTATTAAAATTAAGCTGGATAAAATCCATAAAATTGGTTTTATTCCATGAGTAGTATTTGGATAAATATAAGAAAACATAATGAAACTCGTAAACATTTTTCTCGCTCAATTTAGGCCTCAGGGGTGACAACGCAACAACATTCACTTATCTACTTGAGCAAGATTGTCACCCTTATTGTATAAATCATCAACTTAAACCGTAATCATGATTTTAAATGGGATGTAACTTCCTTTAAAGTTTATCCGCATGTCCTATTCTGTCCTTAAACGTTAGTAGTTAACAATATAAGTGAACAACTGATGAACAGTTTAAAACTTTAGGCTTAACCATGAGGCTTCAACCAAAGTTTTCAAGTAGTCACAAAGGTTTGATATTCACTCTTGTAACTTAATTGTTTATGCTTATTCTGTACAAGTTATACGATGATATTGTTTAGTCGGATGTTCACACATGAAATTATTTTAACATAATATGGCGATTTGTATTGGTTAGGAGAAATTTTATTCCAAGAAGATTTGACGTAATTTAGTTAGTTATAATCCTACATATTACGTTATGTACTTCTATACATATTAAACCGGAACACACTTTATTTCCTTAATGAAATAAAAACTAAGTGCACCGCTACGGAATTTCGCTCATTTCTCTTCCTTGTTACTGTGACATATGTTACACACATTTATGTTAATGTGTTATCATGAGAGAGGCAGAACCATATTGGACTCAGACAATCGCCCTGGAAGATACCCCTTTCTATCCTTATATGGTTCTCCGCAGCCGTCATCCGCTCGCCCAGATGACAAAGGATCGTACTCCACTGCCCCATACACTGCTCGAGGAAGTCTCTAACTGTACAGTCTATCTTGTACAGTTCGAGGACTCTCTTTAGCCATGTATGGGGCACCGAGTCGAATGCCTTTCTGTAGTCTATCCAGGCGGCGGAGAAGTTCCGACGGTTGCGTTTCACCACTTTGCCAATGCGAGCGGCTCGTATTCAAATGAATTTAGTGAGCTGTCACAGAAATGAGAAAACCATTATAAAGATTTTGTGCGACGAAATTAAAGGTTTATTATGTTATTCATGTATTGTCACAAAAAACTAAAATTATCAAACAAAATGCCACAAGCGCTTTATCTAAAGTTCAGGTGAGAAAAGAATCAGGTCTCTTGTATCCAGTGGTATCAATCAGTCGCGGATACAGTTCCCTTTAGAAATTCAACCGCTCGTTGACCCTTCAGACGACAGTGTCTACGCCTCACAAATAATATACACGGCACAAATAATATACTAACTATAAAACCTACACTAGGGCTTGGTCTCTCACACTAGGAACTAAAATAATATCATAAGGCTCTTAAATCGAGTAAACTTTGGAATTGTATGGAAACAAGACCCCTGCGTACAGCATCGTTTAGAAAAATTATTAGAGTAAACGTTTCTTACGTGAACGTCCTTGGAGTTCAATTTTATGAATTATTAAATTACTATTAAGGCAAAATAGTGTAATATTATGTTAAAAATGAAGCCATAGTTATTTCTCATGTTTTATTGATAAAACAATTTACTTGCGTCACTTCTCAAATGCAGCCGCTCCCGCGTACGATTCAGAAATGTTGCACTAGCGTCCATGTTCGAAATGAAGCGACACATACTCGTACGGCTATGTGTTGCTTCATTAAACAATATTAGAATATTTTCATGTTTTACTGTCTGCGATGAGTTTTTCATAATTATTAATAAATTTTCGTAAAATTCTTCAAAAAATGGTACATGCAAAACATTCTAACAATATTCATATATTACGACTTCGCCAATGAAGTCAACGTTTCGTTCCCCTCGTGTTCCCAATTCAAAATTCCAAAAACTTTCAGCTCGAGTTACAAAACATTTTTAGAACCTAGAAGACTGCAACACAGTGGACAATATGAATGAGAAGCTCGTGGAAACTATCTCTGCCAAACGAGCGAACGAAGTTCTGCAAGCCCCGCCGCAGAAAACATAAAAACTCTCCGACCACACTCTTAATCGGGACGGGACTCTTAAGACGGGAAATGAAACTGTAGTCTTTAGTAGATTTGGCAGCATACAGGCAACTGAACAGACTGAGATCCAAATGTTTGTGGCGGGACTTACGCATTTTCAATACGGTTGCAGTTTTTGCCAGAGATCCTGTCTGCCAGAAAGAGAAACTGTATAAGCTGAAGACAGTTTGAGACTTGAGATTTTGAGTGAATTGAAAGGTTCTAGGGGGTTGTACATGTCATCGTTTGATAGTAGAAGAATAAAAGAGAGAAAGAAGATATAATTTTGGGGGGTCATCAACTATTTTATAAGTTAAGATGGTTACCTGAACTATAATAAAGAAGTCTTGATAAAGAAGTGTTACGACTTGTTTATGCGTTAGTGCGCATTTGTTAGGCGGTAATAAACTTATATATGTATAAAGCAAATTATAAATTTCTATATCAATTACAAACACAGTCCGATGCCTTTCTCCGTTATCTGCTTTTGACAGTGCCACACTAGTCGACCCAAGTGATTTAAGCCAATTAAGAGCGAGGTTGGTCCACGCAACTTAATAATGCATTGCAATGCATGCATTAACTTATCTCAACAGCCACATCTAATGGCGGAGCACAAATATAATAAATAACACGAATTAATGTCAAAAGGACGAAAAGTTTAATTTTGACCAATCTTGCCTAACTCGAGAAAAATATTAGGTCATGCAATCGTTTGATCATAATTTAGATTTCCTTAATAAAAACAAAATAGGTTAAGAGTCTATATTAGACATCTTCAAACAACTTCAAACAAAATAGAAGAGTCATTTTATTCAATATAGATTACTTGTAATACTTATTGAAAGTAATTTTTTTTATTTTTACCACGATGGCAGAGATGCCTTGTCACCCCTGTGAATATGAAATAAAATTCCACATAGCTTGTAATTATATTGGCACTTGAACCCTTCAAATAGAAACACAACACTCCCTAACCCTGCAGAATGAAACACAGTTGTGGGTGCACGCATTTTATGGCATAACGTCGTTAATATAAGACGAATCGCCTGCACTCTTTTAAAATTGATACGTAAGAGGTATATTAATAAAGCAAATTATCATAGAAGTATTTTGTCTTTTGTTTAAGAAAAAATTGAAAATAATGCTGTGGTTTGTATTAATTTAAAGTATTCAAACTTCAAGCCTCAAAATTCGATATATTATTAAAACAATGATTGCATTTTTTCTCCCAGACGAGTTCTGTTTGCACGGTCCCATTTGTGAACAAAAGACAGTTAATGCTGAGAAGTACACAACTGTTTACTCGGTGGCAGTCTGTTTCAGTTTAATTTTTATACATAAGATTGTAACCTCTTTTATTCTTACAACAAACAACAACGTTTTCTTTTATATTTTTGTAAATCCTGTTAATGGAAAATGCTTTTATTTTACCTTTGAAATTGTTTTTAATTAAACATTTAGATGTGCAGGTGTCTTTTTTAGGGTCGGTGTCCTTTTGCGATGATTTGAGCTCTATCAAATCTGACATAATGGTTGGGACAATCCTAATATAATTATTATTAAAATTAAGCTGGATAAAATCCATAAAATTAGTTTTATTCCATGAGTAGTATTTGGATAAATATAAGAAAACATAATGAAACTCGTAAACATTTTTCTCGCTCAATTTAGGCCTCAGGGGTGACAACGCAACAACATTCACTTATCTACTTGAGCAAGATTGTCACCCTTATTGTATAAATCATCAACTTAAACCGTAATGATGATTTTAAATGGGATGTAACTTCCTTTAAAGTTTATCCGCATGTCCTAGTCTGTCCTTAAACGTTAGTACTTAACAATATAAGTGAACAACTGATGAACAGTTTAAAACTTTAGGCTTAACCATGAGGCTTCAACCAAAGTTTTCAAGTAGTCACAAAGGTTATAAACTGTAATTATTCAATGATATTCACTCTTGTAACTTAATTGTTTATGCTTATTCTGTACAAGTTATACGATGATATTGTTTAGTCGGATGTTCACACATGAAATTATTTTAACATAATATGGCGATTTGTATTGGTTAGGAGAAATTTTATTCCAAGAAGATTTGACGTAATTTAGTTAGTTATAATCCTACATATTACGTTATGTACTTCTATACATATTAAACCGGAACACACTTTATTTCCTTAACGAAATAAAAACTAAGTGCACCGCTACGGAATTTCGCTCATTTCTCTTCCTTGTTACTGTGACATATATATATTATGTTAATGTGTTATCATGAGAGTTGCTCACGTATGAATAATAATTACATTTTTATTCTACTGTTATAACTTTTAGATAAAAAATTATAACAATAATTTAAAATTTATTTCTAAATTCAGTCTTGCAATAAAATAGCAATATGCAGTTAGTGTTGTTTTTTTTTAACTTATAATAAGCCAATGCTGGACAATGCCATCTAATGGTCTCATCTCATCTAACGGTATTATATTATGTACGTGATAGAGCCATGCTGCAGTTATATTATTAGTATAGCTGTAGCATGAATGGGTCGGTTCGACCGGGGAAGGACCAATGAATATCAACGTAAAATAGTTGCTTAATGCTACTGTGTTTCGTATGGTAAGTGTAGAGAAGGAGACCATTTTACTGGAAACGAGGCATTTCATCTTAGTCCGCACCTGTATTTTGATTTGTAATCGACGATTGATGTAGATGTCTATGGGTCACAGCAACCACTTACCATCAGATGGACTGTGTGCTCGTTTGTAACCCTATCCTATAAAAAAATGATAAGTGGTTATGAAGCGCTAGATGGTAAACCGCGCTATCTTAGCGTCATAATATCCTATTTTTACAATTGAGGGAGGGCGGGAGGTGCTCTTCAATCCAGGTAAGACACATCATTGTATTTGTTTAGCGGAAGGTTGCGAAGAAATTTATATTTTTATTTTTTATCCTATTTTTGCCTTAAAGACGCCTTCATTGTAAGCGGGCGGACAGACAGGCGTTGGTAGAATGTTCCACTCCTTTACTGTACGCATTACAAAATACGAAGGCTACGTAGATTAGCAGTATACCTAACTAAAAACTAGGTTAGGATTCCACTTACTTGTACTACATCCTGGCTTATGAATCTAGATCTCAAATACGCCCTCATAGACACGCCCCAGGGCTTCGCGCGGTTCATTTCTGGATCTCGACAACAACGCCACCTACCGGGTCAAATTTTTTTTAAATGTGAAAATATACACAATATTACAAGTATATATAATGAAGTTAAAAGGAAAACTATCAAAGCTAAGTAAAATTAAGTAAGCGAGTATCAGTCGACCAACTTACAAATTAGCTACACTTGAAAGTTTCGTTACAATTCCACAGAACATGACTTAATTATAGCTGCATTATAACAATGTAATGTTATTGTTAACTGTAAGAAATAAACATTTATAAAGATATCGACTTATATGTATTAATTCTATAGCTTTACTTTACGGGATAGGCAGGGCGGATCTCTCTTACTTATTATACATAATAAGTAGGAGAGATCCGCCCTGCATACATAGTAATTTTTTTTTTCGTTACCCCGCACTAGGATTTTCTCCTGTATCGTGGAGGCGGTTTACAAACCTAAATTGCACAAGGACAGACATCCAGACCCGGAACAATTATTTGTAGGCAATAAAAATATTTTACCGCGCGGGATTCAAACCCGCGACACCCAGCGCAGTCACACATTGCTAAGCCACTGCGCCACGGAACCGTAATGATAAGATCAGCATCAGTTGCTGATGGTTTACCGGTCGGTTCATTTCTATCACAATATATCTTAGGGTTGTACTGCAGGGAATATCTTAAGATATTCCCTTTTTTTAGGAGTCTACTCCTAAACTACTAAACCGATTTTAATGAAATTTGCACACCGTGTGCAATTTGGTACAATTTGAACTGAAGGAATTTTAATAGGACATGACAAAGAGTCGTCGAAAAGGGCAGAACAACGTCTGTCTGGCAAGCTAGTATTTTATAGATAACATAAACTATGTACATCTTTCTCATATATACGGACGTCAAATAGGAGACTTAGCACATGTTCGCAAATTGTCATGCTGATCACAGAAATGTCAAAATCTAAAAAAAAATTGGACGTCATTTTCTTCCAATCTTGCTGTACTGAATATTTGCGTAGTTCCGCCAATTTTCGTTGCAAAAATAATAGCGCTGCTGTCGCTTTGTTACTTTCATTTATGGCCGTATTTGACTTCCGCACAAAATTAGAAGATGCGACGTTGCCGTTCCGTCGCCGTTGCCAAAGTGTTAACTTGTATTTGGTGATATATGGTTATGACTGACTCGTTGGTCTAGTGGTTGTAGTATTGCGACTGCTGATCGTGAGGTCCTGGGATCGAATCCCGGGTCGGGCCAAAAAATCAATTATTGAGTTTTTCTGTCTAGAAATTCTCAATAGCTGTCCGGTGTCAGGGAGTTGGCGGTGTATCACCCCATGCCTCGGAAAGCATGTAAAGCCGTTGGTCCTGCGCCTGATCTGTCTCCGGTCGTGTCGTTACCGTCCCATCGGATTATGAGAATGAGGTAATAGATAGTGCACCTGTGCTTGCGCATACACTTGGGCACTATAATCCTGTCCTGCGCCGATGGCTAGTCTCCGTTGAGGCAGGCTGCCGTGACCGTAATTCGATCTGCAGGACATTATTATATGGTTTATACTGCGTTTGGTACTAGTAATTTTACTTTTAAACTTGTTTTCTTAACCTTAAATTTACCTACACATAATATGGACGTCTGAATATCCTAAAACTTTCGTACTGAATGATACTTGACACCCGTATTTTTGAATTTAGTTATATTTTTATAAATGTAGATGCGGACGTCGGCTTATCGGTTTATTTCATGCTACACTATATTTTAACATTTTACATTTGGTAATTTGGTCTAATCTGCCTAAAAGAACTCTTGTTAGGAATTTCGTAAGCAACCCATAATTCTGTTTGAGTATAAGTTATCTTCTGATTGAGTACAGGAAGATGGGCTCAATTGTAGATATTGACAGGTTTCAAATAATTGTTTTATTTAATAATAATTGTTTGTTTTATCATATTGTGACTAATAACCTCTGACTAATAACCTAATATGGTCTGGCGAAGAAACTCATTTTAATATAAGGTTTTACTGCATTAACTGCCAATAGGTTGTTAATTTCTACAATAGACCGTGGCATATTGTTGCTGAGATGAATAACTCCGAAAATATATATAATTTATTTACTTGATCGTGTTGAGTTTTGGTGCTCTCACTGCATCTTAAGGATGAGTGCGACTATTGTAGTAGTAAGTTATTACTAGTTCTGGCTCACTGAGTCAGAAGTAGTACAACGTTCGTCGAGACTCACGATCATAAAAAAAGGATTTGGCATGCTCTGATCACGAATCTGCGGATGGGCGCGTTGCGATCGACTGCGGACGAATCCGTTTTTGCGTAGGATGAACGGTTCCGGAGATGTGCAGATCAAGTAACTCTTATATAATTGATATCCTGTGAGGGCCCTCCACCGTCATTAGTACCCCATTGTTATTTATCTATTGTTCATTGAATACCGTCATTGTCTATTCGTGCGTCGGATTATCAGTGATATTATATTGCACTCCTTTGTTCCTAACTGCAACGGTAATCTGAATCATCAATAAAATACATTACCTAATTTTGAAACAATTTTTATTTACGAAATACAAAATCTTATTACTTATTATCTATAAAATAGGAGCGAAACATGTCATCCACTAAAATATCTTTGTACAATGTGTTCCCTGTAAATATACTCGTAAAACTATGCATTGAACATCCCTGAAACTTATATAGTAAATACATTAAGCAATATTCGCCACAAACTGAAGTTCACTCATTCTGAATCCTATCAACATTCCAGAACCTATCTTTTACAATTCCTTTTTAAAAACTCTAGATATTATCGTACAGGTGCTCGTCCGTATGAATCAAAATATTGACCGACGTCATTCGTAGCGATATATAAAGCTACCCAATGTGACCCTGGTTTATCATCTGTATCCAAATTTCATATTATAAACGTTGGTACGTGGGTGTACATGGGCAGTCTATTAGCAGCATAAACATTATTTTCAAGACTGGGGTGAATCTTTTTCAGATGTTGTTGTACATCTAGTGTATCCATGATATTACTGCTATTAGTAGATTATTACAATGCAATCTACTCAATGACTAACATAGGAATGATCAATTATAGTGATTTCTAAATATTAAATTGCATTATTTTTCTTGATCTGTACAACCCATTCCTTTTCTAAATCCCGCTTGCACATCCCAAATTTTTCCATCAGTTTCTTTCATGACCCTTTCAATCAGTACCTTAGCATACAGTTTTCCCACAATGCTAAGAAGGCTGATGCCACGATAGTTTTTACAGTCCCGCTGCGACCCTTTTCCTTTATATACTGGATCACGGCTTTGTATCTAGTCTACCGGTATCCGCTTCAGTTCGCAGGATAAATTAAACAAGGTGTGCAGCGGGCCAGCCACCACTTCTTCTCCAGCCCTTAGCATTTCGAGTCAAACTCTGTCATATCCGGCAGTCTTACCTGTTTTCATGCTTTTCATTGATTCCATTATTTCATCTATACTTATCTCGCTACCTCTTTCCTCTTCTTTAGGAGTTTCTACTTCACTTTGTACACACGTTGTCTCCTCACTCATAAACACGCTTTCAAAATATTCCCTCCATCTCTTTAAACTCAAAACTTCATCATTCAGAATATAGCCATTCTCGTCTCTTATAGAATTCATCATAGGCTGTTTTGAATGCCCCCTGGGAGTTCTTACCAGTTTCCAGAACATTTTAATATTTTCCTGGAAGATATTCGATATTATTCTATCATTCTTATCCGTTCTTTGTTGCTTTTTTCTTTCAACTATCTTTTACTCTCTTATTTAGATGTCTAAAGCCTGCCATTTTTCTTTCAATATCATCATTTGTACCGCTACAATTACCAGCCTTAGTTTCTAGTAAATCTAGCCAGGCTCTCTTCTTTGCTTCAACTTTCATACGTATCTCATCATCCCACCATAACGTATTATTTTTCCTTTCATTCTTTCTCTTACTAACACCACATACTTCGGTAGCTGCATCCATTAAACCTTTCTTTACATTTTTCATATATTCTTCATGTCTAACTCCTCCATACATAATTAATCCAAACTACTTATATTTTCTTTCAGTCTACATTTGAACTTGTTTTTCTCACCTTCATCTTGTAACCTTTCTGTTATAATACGCTGTAACGCAGTAGTAGACACAGATAATCGATGGCGCCAACGCCTGAATAGACCATTAATTCGGCATAAAACCAAATAATGATCCGTTCCTATGTTAGAACCCCGGTAAATCCTTGTATCTACCACTGCGCCCCTCAATCTTTCATCCACAATTATGAAATCTATCATGCTTCTATTGTCACCTCTTTCCCAAGTATACATGTGAATCCTCTTGTGGTGAAAGCAAGTGTTCGTCACAAAAAGATTCTTTTCCACATGATGGTGAAAGTCACCATCTCATATATAAATGAGAATGGTGACTTTCGCCATTCTCATTTATACTTTATATTTATAATATTAGCAACACACGGTAAGAAAGATGTTTTAAACTATTTGTATTATAAAATAACGAAATATACTTTAAATTAAAATTTATAAAGTACTCTAATAAAAGTAGTACAGAAACAGAAACTTTTTATTCAATATAGATTATAAATAATACTTATGGAAAGTGACAATTTTTTTTAAATTACCACTGGTTCGGAAAAAAACCTCTGTCTCGAGAAGAACCAGTACGAAACCCAGTGAGACTTTTTTTTTTAAATAATAGCTTAAAATCATGTTACAATTAACAACACTGAACAAATTAGAAATAGCTTCACCTTATATAATAGATCACCTTACCCAAGGGTTATTGTCATCCATAAATTCCCTATTAATATAATAACTTAGCTTTTTTACAAACTTTTTATACAAACTTAGTTTACATATAGTGTTAGCGCTAAAATATAATCTAAAGTCAAAAATAAACTTTTTCTAAGCTTTAATTTTTCTATTTATGATTACATGATAATTCGTGGAATAAGAAATAGAAAAGCAGCTTTCAACAAAAACCACTTTGCAAAAAATCTCAGTAAAAAGACATTTAGTATCCATGCATTGCTATAAAAGAAAAACAATGAAAAAATAAAAAAAGCTCAATCATAAAATAATGAACCCCAGTCTCTCTTCAATCCTCCCTAGCGATCCTTACCAGTTACATTGTTACGAGCTTGAGGTTCGTGACAATAAAAATTGCCGATAGAATTACCTAAATTAACACTTTAATTCACTTTACACTAATTAAATTTAAAAACACTAATAATTAATCACACTGATTCACTTTATTCCGCTCCGAAGCTTCGCTTGTCTCACCAACTTCAATACTTCCCCCGATCGCGTATTGCAACGCCTTTATATAGGGCTCTTCCACGAAAACATCCAGAATATTTCAGAATATTCGAGTAAGTACGCGCGCCAACCGACCAAGCGCAGAAAGATCGAGTGTAGAGCTTCTAGAAAGTTTAGTTCTTCAATTTGATACTAGATGGCGCTGTCAGTTAATAAATTAGTCATGTCATTTTCTGGAAAGCTCTCTCATCGCTCTGTTACCCGACACCAGATGGCGCTAGTGCCATGAGATGAGATGTCAACTTAGCCGCGCAGCACTGCCCCCTCCTAAGACATGCTCGTCCCAAGCATTATCGGCCCCATAATAACGCGCCAGGCGATCCACATGGACGATCTTAGGAGTCCCTCTTGCGGCTTTCTGTATCCGGTAGGTTACATCGTTGATCCTGGTCACAATCCGGTACGGGCCGTCCCATTTAGCTTGAAGCTTAGGAGATTTCCCTTTGCTGCGGACTGGATTGTGCAACCACACTAGCGAACCTTCGTCGAACCCTTTGTTGTTCATTTTGCGGTCATACCGGGTTTTCATCTTTTCAGACATTTGCTGGCCCGATTGTCTGACGTGCTCGTAAATGTCATTCATTTTGTTCCGCAAGTCATTTGCATAATCGGTTATACTGCGTGGGGCATCAGGTGGTATCCCGGTGATCAGGTCTGCAGCCAGCCGTAATTCTCTTCCAAAGTTTGCGAAAGCTGGTGTCACTGCTGTACTTTCGTGAACAGCGCTTCGATATGACAACAAAAACGGTTGTATGTGCTTGTCCCGATCTCGTTGCCGATTGTCTACAACTTTTGCTAGGTACCTCTCCAATGTCTGATTAAATCGTTCTACCATTCCATCGGATTGCGGGTGATGAGAAGTCGTTTTTGTTTTATGAGTACCCATAACTCGGCAAGTTTCCTGGAATATTTGAGACTCAAAATTCCTTCCTTGATCGCTGTGAATCTCTAAAGGTACTCCAAAACGACAGAAGACTTCATGAACTAGCTTATCAGCAACTGTTGATGCTTATTGATTTGGAATGGCGAAGACTTCTGGCCACTTAGTGAAGTAATCCATCACAACCATGAAATACTTGTTACCGCTTTCACTCTCCGGAAACGTTCCCGCTACGTCAATGGCTATTCTCTCCCATGGTGCACCAACATTGTACAACTTCAATGCACCTCTACTACAAGTCTGAGGTCCCTTTACAGCCGCACAACTTGTACATTTGCGACACCAGTCCTCGACATCGTTTCGACAGTGGACCCAGTAAAACCGTTCTCGGATCTTCAGTAGAGTTCGTTTAACTACCAGATGGCCTCCTGAACAATCATTATGGTACAGCTGTAGAACATCCGGTAATTTAGCTTTAGGGACAACCATTTGCAAATGACAGCTGTTCCCCGAACATTTTCCCATTTACGACACAGAACTCCATCCTGAAGCAGCAAGCTGTCCCACTGGGCCCAATAGCTTTTAGTGGTCGAACTCATCGCTGAGACGTCACTCCACTTGGGCTTGGGAGCACTGGCCCTTATCCATTCCAGAATCGGCTTGATGTCCGGATCTTCCTGCTGTGCATGTAATAAGCTGTCCTTCCACTCGTTGCTTAGGTGGTCTGCCCTGAGCATCCTCACGGATACCACTTCCTTACTCTCTTGCCTGGTACAATGTTTTCGATCTTCAGGACAAGGTCTTCTTGACAATGCATCTGCGTTGCTATGAGATTTCCCGCTGCGATGTCTGATAGTAAAGTTGTATCCCGGCTGCTGCTGGGCGGTGATGTTAGCCGCACTTCCCTTCTGAGATCGTTCACCTTCCCTTTCTAGGGTTCGCTTAGGGCAGCTGGATCGAAGATGGCCCTTTTCCCCCACAGCCATAGCACCTAGGGCTGTATCCTTTGTTGCGGTCGTGTACTGTAGCTGCTGCAACCTCCCTGATGCGATGGGAACGATGATCCTGCCACCGCCAGGCGGTGCCGTCAACCGCGGTGATGTCAACTTAGCCGCGCAACAATATTAATCACTGCTATTTGAAGTCGCTCTGCATTTAGAGTTTGCTTAAAAGTAATAAGTTTATTTTGTCAAATGCGATATGGTCGCTAACCACGTAAACTGACTTTCTAAAATTTAATTTAAGTTGTACATTTTAAATGTTTTTTTTTTTATACAAAAGGTCAAATTTATTCTAACAAAAATAAAAACATTAACTTTTATATTTTTTTTGTAACTCATTTAATGAAGAATGCTTTTAATATACCTTCGAAATTGTTTTAAATTAAACTTTTATGTGTGTAATTACGTGTCGGAATGATGCACTGCCGGGAATACCGCCAAACACGGTAAAATATATAATTTATTCACAATTTTTTTGTGTATAGTACTGGTAACAAAGATAATAAAACTAGTTAATTTAATAATAATGAATTATTTAAAAATATATGAACTACCTATACATTATGAGAACATCGCGTGTAATGAATAGATCTTTGCTTTTAAATCTACCAAGCTTTACTTAAATTGAATTTTTAACGAAATTAACCAACCACATTAAATAAAATATTTTTAGGTAGTCAATATAACACATATAACGAACACATATAAAGAAGTGAGATTAGGTATAAGTGATATTGTCTCTATACTTGGATATAAGTTACATAATGAACCATCGGTCGGGTGACTCGTAATATGTTCAATATTTTGTATAACATAATGGTTTCTTATACAATTTATATAAAAAACTCATGGATAGTTTACTTGTTAGAATTAAATCGAAGAAAAGTAAACGTCTGACACCCCTATTTTTACTATACCAAACCAGATCACCCCTAATATTCTTTTTAAGCTATTGCATAGCTTCTATCGCGGGCCTTGAGCGCTGGGACCGAATCCAGAAATTCCGTAACGAAAAAAACCTCACGCTCCACACTCCGACGGGCACGGAGGTGTGGTGTTGAAAGATGTGCATAGTCTAACGTCGTTTTACTTCGGAAGACTTCGGCACAAGGAAGAGTTAAGAACGGTGTTTGTGTGCGTGAGACTAGACGTATGCGTGTACACTAGCTGCTAACTGAATTATAAAAATTCCTGAATAACCTACATGTATTGTAAGATATTAAAAATATTTTAAACAATATTAACTTCTCATTTATTCAAAAAGAGAAAAAAAATTGTTTTCCTTTCGGTCACCACTTTTAAAAAGTGTAACTTGATTTAATATCAAAGACTTAACTGCATAAATAAAATAAATAAATAATTATAATTGCATAAGTTGATAAAAAATGCTATGCTATTAGCTTTACCGCGGCAGTCACCGAGTGCCACACGTATTTTTAACAATATTTTATGTAAGATATACGACAAAAACCCAAGCGATAAATTATAATGGGAGAGAACTTGTCTCACCCAAAATGTGGTCTACACGAATGCCGTATGCGATATTTCTCTACTGCTTTAAGATAATTTTAAAAAAGCACTCTAGGGCATTAGGATGATCGTAAAAAAAACTGAATTGGGCTCGAATCGACTTGACTGAAAAGTTTTAGTCCCACATGATCAAACAAATTGGTGAAATGTGATGTTAAACACGCTGAATAATCAATTTACTTATTTCAGATCTTAAGAGGACATCAGCAAGTAATCAGTTGTTCATCAATCGTCCAATCCACTGCTGAACATACCAGGCGGTCCCATAATGAACTGGCCTGATATAGTTCAACGCGACATGTCGCTACATGTTGTATTGCATTAAATAGTACGTTTATCGTGCACTTAATATAAGAAAAATGCATCGACATGAAATGCTTAGTCTTAGTTTAACAGGCATTTGAATAACGAGAGTCGCGTATTTTTTCAAAATGTCGAAAACTGAGTATCGAAGTGTCATAAAGTTTCTGTTTAAAGAAGGTTTATCCCCTGCCCAAATAAAAGAACGATCGGATGGCGTGTATAAGGAGTCTGCCCCCTCCTATAGCACAGTGAAAAATTGGGTGAAAGGGTTTCGCCTCGGGAGAGAAACCGTCGAAGACTTTGGCCACGACGGTCGACCTGTGGAAGTGCTCACTTCCGAAACGATTGCTCTTATCGAAGAGGAGGTTCTGAGTGACCGCCGTTTGAAGATTAGAGAAATTGCAGCAAGGCTTGGGCTCGCTAAGAGTACCGTTCATCGCGCAATCCATGAGCATCTTCATTTGAAAAAAGTGAGTGCAAAATGGGTACCGAAACTTCTTTCAGCGGTACAGAGACAGGAAAGAGTGCGCTGCGCTTCGGAGTTTTTGGATCTTTGTGGCGAAAATCCAAAGACTGTGATCGAGCGGCTAGTGACTGGTGATGAAACTATGATCTTGTATTATGATCCACAAAGCAAGCGCGAGTCAATGGAATGGCGTTATAAGGGTGAAAAGCTCCCTAGAAAGGCAAAGGTGCAACAATCGACTAAAAACCTGATGTGCACAATATTTTGTGATTTTCAAGGCATTTTGATGGTGGATTTTAAAGAACGTAATACAGTCGTGAACGGCGAATATTATGCTTCTATAATTATAAATTACGAGACAAGATAAAGGAAAAACGATGATGCAAGCTGTCTAAAGGTGTCCTGTTGCTCCATGACAACGCCCATGTTCATACCGCTGGTGTTTCGAAGGATGCAGTTCGTCAATGCGGGTTCACAGAAGTTCAACATCCACCTTGCAGTTCAGACATGGCTCCATCCGACTATTATTTATTTTCAAATTTAAAGCGGGACTTAAGAGGAAGAAAATTTTCAAGCGATGAAGAGTTGCAGGCGGCCGTCTTCAGTCATTTTGAGGATAAAAAATGTGATTATTTTTATAAAGGTTTAGAGATGTTGATTCACAGATGTCAGAAGTGTGTTAGTATTCATGGTGATTATATTGAAAAATAAAATTGGTTTCGTTTCATTTCCTTCATTGGTTCATAGTTTGGCCAATTCATTATGGGACCGCCTATAGGTGTATCATCATAGTAAGTATTTGTCGTGATCGCTTTGAATAGCAGACGGATGAACAATCGCAGTACATCAGGTGCTCTCTCTGGCGATGGCTACTTCTCGCAACTTTGACGCTGCTCCCTGTTGCCGGTTTGGATATTTTACTCTATTTACTTATATCGGATAAAATAAAACCTAAATAAACACCATGTCAAGTCATGAAAGAGCGGTTCAATCAAAAACGAAAATTATAGCAACTGTATAATATTGAATAGATCTCAATGAATAGAGCATAAAATGACTAGCCTTTCTAACAAAGATGAACTATGTACTAATATACACATTTTGTAGAGCCGACTCATATTCGAGGCGTTAAGGAAAGTAAATATATATTTCGCGTTGTCCTAAAGTATTTCTTAAAATGTATTGAGCTATTTCGAGGTGACTGGCGTTTTTTTTCTAAATCTTAAGATGACAACGCTTTTTAAGTACAGTATATAACGATAACGATGTCTTATATTTACGCGAACACTACACATTGATTAAAACTTATAATTAAATATAAAATAAAACGCGACAAAATCCGTAAAAGTAGTTTTAGTCAATGTACAGTACTAGATAACCGCTACTATACGATTTTTAAACGCGTATGAAATTCGATCTTGCAGAATTGGAAAATTAGCTTGAACTAATTTATAGCAATGTGTTGTAAGTTATACTAACTAGGTTTCATCACTAGTTACCCAACTCCAAACATTCTACAATTCCTTCGTGGAGTATTTTATATGCTTTTACAACAATATCCCAAAAATATCCAGGACCTCTTAATAGTACAAAACTTTAAGAAAAAGCACCGATCACCTTTTTCTCGTGGGTTATTGCCAATTAGGTACTCTTGAGCAGTATATTTACACTTAAACAATTTTTGCTTAAAACAAATTCAACTTTTCATAGGTCGCACTTCGTTTCATATTTTTGGGACTGTGTTGTAAAAACGTATACATTGCCTCATAGAAGAATTACTGACTCTTTGGATTCGAGTAACTGATGTAACTACCTTGTGCCTGTTCCATTTGTAATTAAATATTTTTTGTGTACGTACATAATTATTTCGTAAATATACTGTGAGGCCAAAATGATTAAACATATTTATTTAAATTTTCTCATGCATGTATTAGAAGTAATTTAATATGTACAACTGTTGGAGATCCATACAAATAAATAAATAAATAAATTATGGATTGCTCTCTTATGCAAAACAAAGAAAGTTTTAGTGTTCCTCACCCTATTTCACAGGAAGACTCCGTATGATTTATGCTATTTAACTAACTAAAATAAGCTTATCAAAGTGTTATAATACATGAAAGACCTTTAATTTTTTACAATATATGCTTATCACAACTGTTTGCTAGCTAGTTTTCATATACGGGAGTTCCCATTAAAGCTACACGTCAACTGTAATTTCGATAAAAACAGTGGAGTCAACAAGTCTCAGCTCCTCCCCACTTAAAAGCACGCTGATAATCACCTGTTTAACACATTCCTTATTGTTTAATACATTCCTTGTTGCCATGCTTTCACTACATAGTTTGTAACAAATTAAAGTCGGAAATAGATGTTAAAAAAATGAAGCGTCACGCCTGTAACTCCTGACAGGAAGAGGGCGTTCAGGAAACATCGACACAAATCCAATATCCTATTCCCCCCTTAAAGGCACGATAGACAAATAAAAATATTGGCAAGTTTTTTCTTAATTAAATATTTTATCGTAATGCGTATTTAAGTATGTCCAATCCGCGTGAGCTCTGTGATTAACCTTAGCCTTTAACCGACAGCATTGTTATCAGGGCCCAAATAGTATGTCATTTTTATCTACAAATTCATGGAATATCCTCCTATCTACTCTGATACGAGAATCCTATACATATGACAAATATTACCTTTATATATGAACTTGAACGTGACTATGCCACCCATCACAATTTTATCGTCCGTGTTATATAATGTCGCGCACATATATTTTCTTACCTTTTATTTAATGACTCTAAAGGACTCGATTTTAGTGAGGGAATCTTTTTATAAATGACGGATATTGGTTAAATAACACATAAATCCGTATATTATATGAATAAGGTACTCTGTATACTTTATTTAGATTGTATTGCATGGATTGCGATTTGATTCTGGTTTGGAGTTTGCATTGTAATGATATCTTTACCATCCCTTTATTTATATTATCATTTAATGTAAGCAAAATATCATAGCATTCCGTTTAGAGCCACGGGAATTCTAAGAACGATAGCAAATATTTTGTATATTCGATTAATTCCATAATTATTATTGGCTCTGAATAAGCCGTCGTTAGTTTTGTTTTGTTTTCATAGGTATTAGGATGCAATAAATGAATTTATCTTATTGGAGCATTTGGTCTTGCGAAGAAAGCACTTGATGGCATGATACATCTAAGATTTCATTAAATTAATTAAAATGGTGATTACTTGTTAGTCTTTTCAACAGAGAATATTTTGTCTTCGCTTTATTTATATCCATTGTACATCCACGCTTATAGGTATATCAAAGAGTTATATTTTTCTAGCTTCCAGCTGAACTGTAGATCAAAAAGATAATTTTAATTTTTGTAACTAAAATAAGAACAAAAACCGATGTATAAAGGTCGAAAATTATAGGGCCCACTGAGCAGTGAATCCATACGTCGTGATGCGAAGAAAATGCTTAAGCTCTAAACGACAAACGAAGCTCGAGCAAGAATATATTGAATGGTTTTGCCCTTCTGTTGAGCAGAAATTGTACACCATATATTTAATCAAACATACTGGTTCAGATAAACGTATAGCACACTTTATTTGTGATTTAAATTCTCTAAAACATTCTTCTTTTAAGAAGTAAGAATGACAAAGGAACACACAATGCTGTGGTATATGGACATATACATTTATTTATTTAATTTTTTTATAGCAGAGGGGCAAACGAGCACGCGGCTTACCTGATGGTAAGTTACTACATCCGCCTATGAACAACTGCAACTTCCAGGGATTTGCAGATGCGTTGCCGGCTTTTACAAAGGAGTAAGCTCTTTTCTTGAAGGTCCCTAAGTCGTATCGGCGTGGTAAGGTCGCCGAAGGTAAACAATGCGTTCAAAACATTGGGAGTATAAAGATATAAAATATTTGCATAACAAATAATTAAACATTCTGCAAATTAATTTTAAATATAACTTCAAACAGTCAATGCTATTATTTAAATTAATACCTTCATAACTGTTAAGCTGATCTATTCGGATTCTGTAATGCAGCAATGACGCAGATAATGATAATTTTATTACGCCACGTGACGCTGACTCTGTGACGCGGGGAATATCAATTGTTACGTAATTATTTTGGGTTTTCATTATAAACAATTTACTAATTGATATTTATTGTAAAACTTAATGTGGACAAATTAGATATTTTTGATTTATACACGATTGTATAAATATACGAATTCCAGCTATATTATTCTTACATGCTGCCTCGTTGGCCTAGTAGTAGTAAATGAGACTGCTCTTGTGGTCCCTTGTTCGTATCCAGGATCTGGGAAACCAAAAAAAGGGTATTGTGTTCTTAGTTCAAGAAATTCTCAGCAACAGCCTGGAGTCAGGAAGTGCGCGGTTTTTCCCCCCGTGCCTCGGTAAGCACGTAAAGTCGTAGGTCTTGCGCCTGGTCTCCGGTCGTTTCGGATTGCCATCCCAATGAACTGTGCAAAGCAAGGGAATAGCTACAGCATCTGTGCTTGCGCATACACTCGGACACAACAACCCTGTACTGCGCCAGTGGCTAGTCACCTTGAAACTAAGAAGCCGTGACCGCAATTCGGTCTGAAGGACGTTATAAAATTAAAATTTGTTACTTGCCAGGTAACAAATTTTATTCGCAAATCTCGTCATTACTTAGAATATTATTAGAAAGGCAAGTTAGAGGTAGATACCGAAGATTTTGCTTGTATTTATTTTAAGTGATTCATTTCCTGTAGAAGAATTTATGCTTGGATGCTCACACGACTAACATGTAGGAGTACTAAATTCATTTTTGCCATTAAGGACTGCGTAACAAAACAAAAATTATGTTAAAATACCATACTAGAATTACCTGTGATCTGTGCAGTCTATTAAAAAGTCGACTGAACGGTATCAATTTAGGGCATATATCATCATTTTACACGGGTCTGGCCTTTACAATATGCTAAATAAAAAATAAAAACACTTGACGAGGCTTACTTTGACAGTCTCACTGACAGCAGTCGTACCGGTTTTAAGATAATCGTAGTTACCACCGTACGACCATGTACCGTCTAGAGGCGGTGTAAGAATATTCCCTACCCCATACCATACAATGAGTGTCGTAAGAGGTGATGGAGAGGAAAAATAAATAGGAGATGGAGAGCAGCGTCTTCCTAATAAGTACTAACAAAACTGCGGTTACAACCCGCTTGCCAAGTGTGGCAACTGTGGCAAATACCCCACCTATGAGGTAGTCTATAAGCGAGGCCTATATTCAGCTATAGTATTCGGTACTCAACAAGCTGTGCAGATGGGTGTTTGCTGCAATTTTGTGTTTGGACGGTCAACTAATAACTAAAAAAAATTAATTAATTCAACGCGAAACTACTTAATTTTAATGGGCCTCTTAATATTTAAATTATTCCCAAAGACAGACGATATAAAAAAGAGAGTAAATTAACTCCATCTTGTCTGATTTAATGTCCATTTATATGGTACGATTTTCTTGTACATATAAGAGCAAATATTGAATACAAAAATTGCTGTTCGAGAATTGCGCTTAAGCAACTGTTTACACGCAGATGATTGAATGAGATTATTGAATGCAAGTTGAAACAAGAAAAAATTTGAAAATAATAGATACTCATAAGCATTTTACAAAATAATAATTAACATTATTACCATCAAAAATCATTTTACCTGATAAAAATGTAATAACCATCAACAATAAAGTGATGATGATTCGTATCATTTTTATTAGGCAGTTATCACTGTATATCAAGGGCGTATTGAATATCATCATCCCATATCCTCCAATAGATGTTATAACAGACAACTAATGGAAATGCCTGATCTTTAGGCCTCCAATACAGATATTTGTAAAGTTCGCAGACGAATTACGAAATTTACGTGTGCATTGGACTCGTAAAATCATGGCTTAAAGTGCGGATTATAAAACATAACGCCATAATATGTTTAAGTTTGTTGTAACAATAACTTGACAAACGAGCTAACAATCTACCTGATTATATTTACGTAAGAGGTTTCTTTATAGAGAGATTTATCATGTTTTCTTTTATAGATTAAAAAAAATAATACAGAGTTTTATATTGAATATTTTTAGTTTCTTCAAATATCAAACTTGAATTTTCTTGTAAATACTACAATGCTACAAAAACAAACACAAAGCTCTCTAATTTAAAGCTCTCTACTTTTCAAGAATACCATTAGTCGACTTTAAATTTAGACGATGCTTTACTTTGGTGACCTATATATTTTTTAGATCTGGCATTTTATATTGTAGGTTAGTCTTCCATCGTCTTAGTTGTCTTAATACTTTCCTGAAAATTCCCTTATCCAAATTTTACGTAAACCAGGACGTAAAACAGGAGGAAGTTGACAGTGGTAACAGTGGTAAGTTAAACAGTGGTAGAGCCAGGCGGCAGCTTTTGTTGTTGCACTTATGAGCCGGCTTGAACCGGGATGGTACCACGACCTCACAGAAGATCAGCGTGAAGTAGAAGTTATGCTTCTACATTTCATCTGGCGAGTGCAGGTGGCCGGAGATATATAGAACACTACTCCAGGAGGGTACCAGCACCCCTAGTGGCGGAGAATCCCTCCCTGAGCATCCACACCCCAGCTACCCTACTCTATCAGAGAGTGTGCGCTATGGCTGTTCCACGTATTCGACGGTGGCGGATTCAAAATTCAAGACTAAACCCGCTCAGAGCAAACGGAGCAATAAAACAAAGGTGCCACGATATCTGTGAATTTCTGGCAACATCAGAGGACTTCATTCGAACCTTAACGCCGTCCACTAACATCTAGAAGCATCTAGGCACGAGTCTGTTCTTCGACTAATACTTCGTATCTCTCTATAGGGGGATATATACATTATGGTTTAAGTACTAATGGGTCGGTTGAACCAGAGTAGGCCATCAGCAACATCAGGTGGACTGTGTGCTCGTTCGTCACTCTTATTTTATACATAAAAGCGCCATCTTTTCATACATTTCATCGCCTCATTCCGTTTCTATGAATAATAGTGCTTTGAATCACAATCATATTATGTACGTCACCAGGACGAATGTTTGACAATATAAAGTAGGAATCATATTATGTCGTACGTTTGTGTCAAACGACAATAAAAAAGTTGCAAGTGTATCGTCGTATAAGTATCGTCTCTTTTATGTTATTAATTTAATATGGGCCGTATGTCGTATTATTTTTGCTGATTGTTTAAAAATTATCTTTTTAAAAACGATAATGGATTGTTTAATGCTGCCAATACAAGGCAAAAATATATAAATTTGAAATATAAGCCACTATATAGTGTGACAATATTTGGTATGAATTTATACATTCTTAAACTACGTACAAGACGGCTGTTCCCCAACACTAAGTAGTTAAATAATGTTTACATCATCTATATTGAACTAAACCAATAATATCAATTATTAACGTAAACAATCAAACAATTAGAACTTGACTCGTTCTTAACATTCATATTTTTGCTGAAAGATCAGTTTCCGATGTTATTTACACAAGATTCATACAGAAAAATTACATTACTGATCTTGTGCTACGTTCTAATTAAAATAAAATTATTACAAAGTTAAGGGAAAGCCTTTTTTCATTATCTGGATTCCTAAATTTGTAAGGGAATTCGAGTATTACTGTTGAAATTCTTGTTCTAGTTAATTTTATTAATCAAACATGCAAATATATGTAATAATTTTTACAATTGCCAAAGTTACTGTAATTGGAATAATATGACATTCTGTTCGCTGCACACTCGATTTTCGATAATATAACAATAATATTGCTTCTTATGTTTTATATTCTTTTTATTACATTTTATTATTCTTATATTCGTGCTGTACACAAAATAATAGTGTTGTGATCGATATGCGCTTGAATACTCTTACAATCTAAGAAAATTTCCTTTCAATTGCTTTTAACTGATCGGATAATGTTCTCTTTAGCCAGAGCAGCTCGTTAATATATTTAATGGAAAGCCACGACTCCGTTTGCTTATTCGCAAACAAATTATGTCAAGTCGTTTATGGCAGTCACGTGTGTCATTTACCATCTTAAGCCCCACCGATTCACATTATACAGTTACAGCATAAGAAAAATGTTAAACTAGTAATGTTTTAATTATTTGTTTTTGTGTTAAGTAAATCTAATCGTAACGCAGTCTTTTCTTAAGAAAATAAATGCAATAAATAAATTAAATAAATATATGTGTATGTACCAGGCGGTCCCATAATGAACTGGCCTGATATAGTTCAACGCGACATGTCGCTACATGTTGTGTTGCATTAAATAGTACGTTTATCGAGCACTTAATATAAGAAACATGCATCGACATGAAATGCTTACTCTTAGTTTAACAGGCATTTGAATAACGAGAGTCGCGTATTTTTTCAAAATGTCGAAAACTGAGTATCGAAGTGTCACAAAGTTTCTGTTTAAAGAAGGTTTATCCCCTGTCCAAATAAAAGAACGATTGGATGGCGTGTATAAGGAGTCTGCCCCCTCCTATAGCACAGTGAAAAATTGGGTGAAAGAGTTTCGCCTCGGGAGAGAAACCGTCGAAGACTTTGGCAACGACGGTCGACCTGCGGAAGTGCTCACTCCCGAAACGATTGCTCTTATCGAAGAGGAGGTTATGAGTAACCGCCGTTTGAAGATTAGAGAAATTGCAGCAAGGCTTGGGCTCTCTAAGAGTACCGTTTTACGTGGTAGAGCCATGCTGCAGTTATATTAGTAGTATAGTTGTAGCACGAATGGGTCGGCTCGACCGGGGAAGGACCACGCTCTCACAGAATACCAGCGTGAAATAGTAGCTTAATGCTGCTGTATTTCGTATGGTGAGTGTAGAGAACCGGTGACCCTTTTTACTGGAAACGAGGCATTCCATCTTAGTCCTCACGGGTGACAACGCATCTGCATTTTGATTCGTAATCGAGGATAGATGTAGATGTCTATGGGCCACAGCAACCACTTACCATCAGGTGGACTGTGTGCTCGTTTGTCACCCTATCCTATAAAAAAAAAAAAACCGTTCATCGCGCAATCCATGAGCATCTTCATATGAAAAAAGTGAGTGCAAGATGGGTACCGAAACTTCTTTCAGCGGTACAGAGACAGGAAAGAGTGCGCTGCGCTTCGGAGTTTTTGGATCTTTGTGGCGAAAATCCAAAGACTGTGATCGAGCGGCTAGTGACTGGTGATGAAACTATGATCTTGTATTATGATCCACAAAGCAAGCGCGAGTCAATGGAATGGCGTTATAAGGGTGAAAAGCCCCCTAGAAAGGCAAAGGTGCAACAATCGACTAAAAAACTGATGTGCACAATATTTTGGGATTTTCAAGGCATTTTGATGGTGGATTTTAAAGAACGTAATACAGTCGTGAACGGCGAATATTATGCTTCTTTAATATATGAATTACGAGACAAGATAAAGGAAAAACGAAGAGGAAAGCTGTATAAATGTGTCCTGTTGCTCCATGACAACGCCCCTGTTCATACCGCTGGTTTCGAAGGATGCAGTTCGTCAATGCGGGTACACAGAAGTTCAACATCCACCTTAAAGTCCAGACATGGCCCCGTCCGACTATTATTTATTTCCAAATTTAAAGCGGGACTTAAGAGGAAGAAAATTTTCAAGCGATGAAGAGTTGCAGGCGGCCGTCTTCAGTCATTTTGAGTATAAAAAATGTGATTATTTTTATAAAGGTTTAGAGATGTTGATTCACAGATGTCAGAAGTGTGTTAGTATTCATGGTGATTATATTGAAAAATAAAATTGGTTTCTTTTCATTTCCTTCATTGGTTCATAGTTATGCCAATTCATTATGGGAGCGCCTACGTAAAATAAGTAAAAAAGTACGTATATATATGACACTATGCAATGTGTATGTATTATGAATGTGTTTAATATGTATTTAGAAAAGTACAATAATATGTGCAATGAGGATACTTGTCATATAGTGGCAGCGTAAGAGAGTAGTGGTTTCTCTTACGTGGGTAAACTGACTAGAAATTGTCGCCGTGAAGTAAAAAAAAGTAGTTAAAAACATTCACAACTTATAGGTATCACTCCGTCGGTGTCGCAAAAGGCGACGGAGAGGAATGAACTTCAGATGCGCAGCAACAAATTCCTGATAACAACTAAAATAATAAAACATTTGCGGTTACCAACCCGCCCCCAAGCGTGGGGACTATGATAACTGTACTCCTATGAGGCAGTATATGGATGAATATAGCTTCAATGACCGGCTTTTGGTAGGCTATAATGATGATTATGATGATGAAATACGTATTTACCCTTTTAACTTCTTGGTTAGAGTTTACGATCCCAGAATGCTTTGTGGAACAGAGGTAGATAGTTGAGACATAAAATAAATGAATTTATTTATCTCGTGCTAGCATCTGTAACGCTTTGTAAGTATGGTTCTGGTTGAATTTAATTTGACACTATGTTGTGTAAAGAAAACCATTTTCAATTCCAGCTAAACGCAAATTGAATTCTAAAAGATGAAGTTTATGAAGCGTATGCGCTAAATTGTTAAATGTTAATTGTTTAATTGTTATTTTTATGCAGGAGGTGAAAGTATTTAAAGAATAAACACAAACAAGTTTCCTTTTACATTTTTGGTAAACACTGTTAATGGAAATATGTATAAAAATGTTAACGGAAATATGGAAAAATTTATATTGTATACATGAACTGTATTTGCTTTCATTTTTTGGTTAACGTAAATATAAAAATGCACTTAAACAATACCTCACATATTGTCAACATAGCAGCTAACAAGAATTAGTTATTACTTTGCTGGATGAGTACGAAATAAGAAACGTGACGGCTGTAATTCGTTCCTCATAAGCCTCAGTTAGCCGGTTTTTTCTTTCTCGTATGTTATCTCGAGTACACGTATATGACAAGCGCATTATATTGATTTATTATATTTTAAAGGATATTTTATCATATCTCAATCGATGAATTGCGAGATTTTTGTAGAAATTCTTTAATTACACAAAGTTTGAACTAACGATCGTAAAAAAGGAAGAAGGATAATAATAATAATATCCTCCAGACAGATTTTGGTCACAGTCTGATCAGAAACTATATGAGTAATTAACGCGATTTCGTAAACGCAATTCCTAATCATGAGGTCGCGGTCACGGTCGCTAATCAGTTATTAGGTTTTTTTTGTTAAGAGATGCTCAGTAGTAACCCGGAGTCAAGATTTTGGCGGTGTTTCGCCCCCGCGCCCCGGAAAGCACGAAAAACCGTAGATTATGCGATTGATCTCTTTCCGGTTGTGTCGGATTGCCGTCCCATCAGACTATGAGTGTGACAGAATATAAAGCGCTTGCGCGTACACTGGGGCAATATGATCTTGTACTGCGCAGATGGCTGGTGTCCGATGACGCTGGCAACTGTAACCTACATTCGGTCTGAAAGATATTATGTGTCCACAAGCCCACTATCACTAGTTGAAATTTATGTTTTGTTCCAGGGCAAGGGCCCTTTAGACCAAAGATAACCAAAAATGGTATAAAGTTAGAAGTAAGGGCGCGAAACTCGACTTTATCTATTTTTAAGCTATTGCATAGCTTCTATCGCGGGCCTTGAGTGCGGGAAAATCCAGAAATTCCGTAACGAAAAAACCTCACGCTTTCCGACGGGCACGGAGGTGTGGCTTGAAGGCCGTGCATTGTCTAACGATGGTCTAACGTCGTTTCTTTTCCTCAGTCTTCGACACGGTGTTTGTGTATAAAGTGTTTTGAAATTTTGAATATGAATGAACAAAGTGCATTTATTATTAATGAAGAAAGTCACGAAAAAATAGTGAAAGAAAATGAGTGAGTACTCTATATACATACCTACATTTTATTATTATCACAAATGCAGTACTAATTTTGAATTGAAAATATAATACTGCTATAAAGATAACCTAAATTTTTGATATTAAAATGAGCGATATTAAAAGTAGCCCTCTTTATATACACACAAACACACACACGCGTATAGTTTAAATTCTCAATTTAGATTCTCAATATGTATATATATACTCGATTAACCGGACTAATTGTTGCCGTTAGGGATTCGGATAATCGAAAATCCGGATGATCGAATGTATGAAGAAAAGCGGGTTTTGTGCATTTGTAGTACATATGTACATACATAATTTTATGTGTTTATTAAAAACAACAATTTCAACGAAAATCAATGTTTATTAAGAAATTATTATTTTTTAATAAACATTGATTAAATTCCATGAAGAGATATAAATCTATATAACCATCCGTTACTTGCGACAAACGAGCCGCCGTCACCTAATTTTTTATTTAACTGTAATGCTTTTTCACAAAGCAAAGGGCCAGATATCATTTGCCCAGTTGATCGTTTTTGTAAAAACCAACAATACAAAGCGTCTTCTAATTGCCAATTTACTCGCGGACATAGGTCCTTATGTCCGGTACGGGGGTTTGTATAGTAGATCGTCTTATCTCAAGCGGTGTGAAGCGACGATTAGTGAGGTGCGGGAGGGGGAGGCTAGCTGCATTTGTGCGCGCGGTCGGTCACCCCTAAAGTTGGGCGTTATAACATACAACAGATAATATATTTCATTATATATTTTTAATCTTACAACACATTAGAATAATGAACCATTGACTGTTATAATATTATATTCATTATCGTTAGAAAGCGTCATCTGTTTACGTTTACGGTCCAACCGTCGCGTCGGCCGAGACAATGGGAGTCAATAAAATACTACCTACATTCATTATGCCACAAGGATTGCGTATAGCTTACACTAATTTAAACTCTAAGCTAACTTAATAAGAGCTTATTTTACTAACACTAAATTATAACGGTAAACAAAAATATATTATTTCCTTCATTAGTTGCCTGTTGTGCCTGTTATTTGATTTGGCTGTTGTAATATATAATATATCAGTTTAGTGTTCAGTTAGCTGTCTAGCTGAGATGACAATGACACTGTTATCTGTTAAATTATATACGTAATATTTTGATAGCAGGTCCCCATATTACGTGAAAAAGCTATTGTTGTTTTTGTTTATTTTTCGTTAAACAAAACGCGAACACAGCCGACGCCTGAACTGAACTAACCGCGTGTACAATGTAATATTTAAAACTGTTATAATATATTATAACAGTTTAAAACAACAGTTATAAAATATATTACAACAACATAACGAATTAGAAAAATATAACAGTTTCGCCCATCTTTAGTCACCCCTGTTGGCATCGAGCCGAGCTAGGGAGTAGACTGCGGGGCCGGGCTGCACCCGGCCCGCCGCTAGGGCGCGCTCCTAGCTAGGCACGCGGCGCCTGCGCCGATGACGTTCTCCGGTCGCATTATAGGGGTCGCGAGAGTTTTTGCGCGAAGCCGGGTTGTTCATATATTGAAAGTCTCCTTGTTTTGTCTTAGACTTATGTTAATAGAGCGTGCCATTCGAACTTAAAGACAATTAATTGGACAATAAATAATAAGTGACAAATCTTGCCGTGGAGCGTGGAACTGAGTAGTTGCGCGTCTTGTTAATATAATTGCCGTACGGCCGCCCTGACATATGTACTGCGCGAACCTGAGATTTTGCGACACGGTCCGGTGATACAGTATTTTTCACAAATAGTGAGTTCGTTATAACGCGGGTTCGGTTAAATCTGGTTGAATTTGATTGGATTAACCTAAGTAACTTGAATTAATATCAAAGAAAAAGAAATACTGCATAAATAAAATAAATAAATAATTATAATTGCATAAGTTGATACAAAATGCTATGCTAAGCTTTACCGCGGCAGTCCCCGAGTGCCACACGTCTTTTCTTTCTCAGGGAATTGTCTATAGCAGAATCGTTTGCAGTAGAGCTACTGGGTACTGGGGTTATATCTATGTAGACATATGGCGATGCTTTGCGTTTCGGCTTCAATACAACATACATAATATATACACTAGTATAATTAGTGTATATATTGTGTAATTATCTATGACAAAAATTAATAAAATGAGGTTTTAACCACCCTTTTATCTATATATAGAGAGTATAGAGAGCCTGTATAATTATAAGCTGTAAGGCATTTTATATTAGTCTTCAGGGGTCAAAACACCTTTGAAGCTTTCTTTCTTTGAAGCTGATTGTAGGTGACCATGTACTGCAGTAGCCGTTTCTATCAAGTGATCCTGTAAGTTCATTTGTTACTTCCGTTTAAAAAATATATATATCACAAAGATGACGACAACAAATTGTACACATTTAAACGTGCGCAAACGAAAATAACATATGTACAATCAAATATTTAATTAAGAAACTAGGCACCGGCATAAAAAATATGGGTATTAAACCAGAACGCAGCTTTTTACTCTTTGTGTACTTTTATGCGAAAAATAGTTTTGTTCAAAGTGCTTGCTACATATAGTTGAATACTTTTAGGGAACCCAGTCTCCTCCATTTATCATTTTTAACTATTTTTGTTTAACCTCAATATTTTTTTTGGAAATCAGAAACATTAAAATAAAATTTAATTTACGTCACTAAAGTATTTACTATAATTCCAAAAATAAAATATTGAAAATTAAAAAAATACTAAGTTAAAAGTGGCTGTATTCAAAGATATGCCTTTGCCTGTTATAAACATATTATCGATAAGATGACATCGATAGTGGCAATCTCTACAAAAATTAAACCAGAAATAGCGGGAAATTCACGTATTTGTTAAAATTTTTATTACAATTCTTACGCATTTAGAGAATTATCGTAATAAAAGGCGTTATTTTTCCCTATACATTTGTGTATGAAACATTTGAACCAGTTGTAAAGTATTTTATTTACCATATTCATACACATAGCGGTATTCTTATGCTATAAAAACGAAATAAATTGAGTTTAATTATACTTACTTTTTACAGAGTTTAGTACCAAACAAAACCGCTTTCAGTACCAAAGCAATTTTGGATTAAATGCAAATATTATGTCAATCGATGCGCATAAATTTCAAATGTAAAGTTGATATCTAACTGGTGCAGGGCTTCATCGTGAAAGCTATTGCTTCTTGGTATTCGAAATGTTTTGTACGAATAACTATTGTACCATCCGTCTTTATTTAATATAAATATATGTCAATGGTTGTTAATATGAGTCGGGGTAATTTTGGTACATAACTCAAATGCAATCAAAAACAGGGTATCAGTTCTGAAATATAGTCTTTATTGTCACTGTCAGTTGTGTAAGAATAAATTGCTTACATCAAATTTAATCAAGTTACAAGGAGCTCTACTAAATATAGTTTATAAAAGTACTTATACTAGAGTATATTAAAATAGCATCTTCATTCCTTCAATACACTTTAACATTATGAGTAAATATTATTTATGTTATTTTGCGCCAGAATTAATGCAGAAGTGACACGGATACTTCCGTACCCAAAGTCAAGCCAGCAGCAGGAGACGGATCGGAGACGTCGGAGGGCCAGCTGCCGACCACGGAGGCCTACCCGTCAGCAGCTCCTGCATCTGCTGATGCTGCATGATGCTGCATGAACAGGCCCGCCTACACGAGAGACTGGCCCGTCGGCCAGAAAAGCAGTAGCAGCACGGTAAGGAAGAGCAGATGCTCCTTATGAAAGACCTTCACGCTATTTTTGGGAAAGAGATAAGGGAGGTGAAGGAAAAGCTTGCTTAACATAACAAACCCCTGTCGGAAATTGAAACCCGAGTTGACCAAGTGAACAATGGGGTACACAACATGATGGCTGACGTGAGTAAAACGCTGGACAACCTCAAACTTGGGAATGGAATTACAGCTCCTGTGGTAGCCACAACACCTTTGCTATGTGGATTCAAAGTGGGTTTGAGGTGAGAAAGGGAATCTGAAACGTTAGATGGGCGGGAACATTTTCCTAATAAAAAATAGAGAATGAAAAATGACAAGCAAGCAATCTGTAGGTAAAGACTATCAGCGGCGGTGGTCTTCGAATAAGTTACGAATCGAGAAATTCTCAACATTACTTGGGTTAAAAATAATAGAAAAATAAAGATTCAACGTGAACAAAGGCGCAGGCACAGCTAGGCTACATTTATGAATGAGATCGTTAATCAATGTATACATAAACAAGCATGCGCACAAAGTGTTTCTTGACTTCACTTCTCCTACATACAAACCAACAGTTGTCGTGCTCTCAAGTAAGTTGTGTTATCATTCGCCAATTCAATAACAAAGTCTTTAGATGTACGTTAATTTTGGCTTAAACAAACTTTAAATTTGCCACGGTCAGCTATATATTCAACGTACAGGAAGGCAAACTGTAATTAAAGTAGCTGCTTTGTAATAAAATGCTTGTAGTTCCTCACAACTTGTAATTATGCAAGCTCTTCTTACCAGAGCGTGCAGTGCTGCCTGACAGTTCGCTATTGGATTAGGAAAGCACTCGGCCGCTCTACTGTGACTAGCGGCGGGTTCGAATTCAGACGAAACAAGTTTTTTTTTAAAATATAATATATAGAATAAGAATGACAAATGAGCACACAGTCCGGTCTCCGGTTCACGACACTTACCGTACGATACACAGTATCATTAAATAACAATTTCATAGGCGTGTTTTGACATACTGATCCCACAAACACATGCTTTTTTATAGTATAAGGGTGACAAACGAGCACACAGTCCACCTGATGTTAAGTGGATTCTGTGGCCCAAAGACATCTACATTTTTCTTCAATTAAATTTAAAATACAGATATTTTGCCAGCCCTGAGAACTGAAGTGGAATGCCTCATTTCTAGTAAAAAGAGTCTCCGTTTCTCTTTACTCACAATACGAAACACAGCACCATTAAGCTGCCATTTTACGCTGGTATTCTGAGTATTGTGGTATTGTGAGAGCGTGTTCCTACCTCGTTCGAGCCGACCTATTTGTGCAGCAACCACAATACTGGTCTACCACGTAAAAATGCCTCTAATGCAATTACATCTAAAATAGTTGGTAAGTTAAAGTTAATTTATATATCAAAAATTTTATGGTTCCAAACCTGAAATAAATATAATATTCAAAAACGCAAAAGCACAATTTGTACAAAAGACTTGCCACGCTATGGAGGTAGCCGGGTGCTATCAATACTAGGCCACGCGGTTATCTTAGTTCGTCTTAAGTACATTTTGTAATATTCCAATAAAGACAAATGTTTATGATACGAAAGCTTTGCATTAGGTTCACATTTCCATTTCTGACGCTATCCGCGTATGTAAATCCTAAAACAAAAACCAGCCCTATCCAATCTTTTCCATTACTAACTGACTGCTGTGTCGTAAAACCAAAATGTGTGTCTGCGCTAACATATTCCATTCGATAGGTTTTGATTAGAGTTATATTTTCCACCGTCTAAATACTTAGGCTATTGAAGTTAACGTAAGTTACTCAGCAAAAGATTTTTCTGTTTGCATTACACATTTTAGCCAGTTAGGACATTGAAAAGGGATAAATGGGAAAGGGTTTGCTTTGTAGTTATTCATGCGTAAATGAAGTTCTTTATATGCTATCTGGTCGTGAGGAGTAGAATAATTTACCCGCGTCTATCTTTGTATGCCATTTCAATAAGCCGTGTAGTGTCTGCGTTAAAGAATCCACTACCCTGTAATATTACCACGATACAGGCAAGAAACGGAATTTGAAACAACTCAAATATTATTTAAAAAAATGCAATCGACCCCCTTTCCAAAATGGTCACTATGGTATATGTCTCTATATTTAGAAAGCCTGTGTTCACCTGTGGACTTTTGATGAACTTTATTATAATACAATACATACATATAATATATATAGGCGCCCCCGAGCAATAAACTGGTTACGTATTATTATGGAGTTCTACTGATTCTCCAGGTGCTCGTCGGTATATAATAAGATCATGAGAAAACCTGCATGTCTGAGGAATAAAAATGTTTCGAGGGCATACGAAGTCCGCTAACACGCTCTTTAAATTGAAGAACAAGATCGAATTTGGTGTGCTCACTGATCGCCAACGTGTGTAGTGTATATATATTTATTATATAAATTGTACATTAACAAACATCCAGAACACGAACAATTATTTGGTAGGACTGAACTTTTATTTAGTTCAAGATTCGAACTCACGGTTCCGTACCAAAAAGAAGCAAAAAATGATAACTACGCAAAACTTTAAATATAAATTTTTATCACGAATAAAAGACCCTTAAACAACCACTATTCAGCGTACAAAATATACAGCTATCTTTCAATTTTTCTTCCATTCACGACGCTTCTCATTGGCGATGTTAATTGTTTCTACTTGAGAGACGCGCTGAGTTTAAAGTTTGCGAAATTGCAATTTTATATTTATGAAGCTGAAGGTGGTAGTGACATAATCAATTTACTTACTAAAATGTAATGTAGGTGTCATCTCTAATAACTCTCTGGTGTAATTTATACTAATTTTGGGTCGATTAAGGGCATATTAATATTAAAACAAATAATCTTAAAATAATTTGTAACAAAAATAATAATAAAGAGATTTTTTGAAGGTAAAACTACAAACTGTTACAACAATTAATAAAAAACATGGAATGAATAGTTCAAATACGCTGGAGTTACAAAATATTAAAATAAAAATGAAAATGATGTTTAATCTTTTAAGATTAAAACATTCGAAGAAATACAAATAGTAACTTATTAAAAACAAGTATACAGTAAACGGCGGCCATAAATAACAATCAAATAAATTATTAATATGAAAACAAAATCAAAGTAGGTATTTTATTTTAAAATGAAATTAGCTTAAGAAAATATCAGTGTCCTTATTAAGATCAAATTTAATTACAT
>CAJQZP010001143.1:600000-1027004 GCA_907164705.1 Parnassius apollo | reverse complement strand
TGCAACGTTATTAAGAATTTATAAGCAATTTTAAAAAAAAAAACAAACATAAATAGCTTTGATCATTGAGTTATATGTACTACGTACTAGAGAAGCTATTCCAAACAAAAAATATGCCCTACAGTAGAGTCGTGCATGCGCAGTTGATATAAACGCACGAAAATGGTCAAAATAATTTTTTTATATATAGATTGTTTTGTTAATCGGGTACATTTTTTAATCATCATTTATTTTGCGTATGTGCTAATTTAATATAAAATTCACAGATTACCTCCTAATAGATACCGCATCATGGAATATTTGTTCTGTTTCGATTTCACCAAATTTCGGGTTGCGGGGGACGTATCAAATGAGCTGTGATTGGATGATTCAAGGTTGAACTTAGAATGCTCCGAACCATAGTGAAGACAAGGTTGGGATTTGATCGATAAATTTGGGTTTGTGATAAATAAATGAATTGATCAATTTTTATTTGAAATTTATTAAAAAATAAAACAGTGTATATACATAAAAGAATATATATATATATATAAATATTTGTACATGTAATCTAACGATTTCTTAAATTTACGCGAACACTACACATTGAATAAAACTATATAATTATATGGATTTTAGTGTTTGATTGGGGGGAACTTAAATATTTGACATCTCAATATCATAGTTAGCTCGGCTATCTTCACTTTTAGTATATTGATTTTTGGTCCCGATCTAAATAAAACGAGCTTACAGTATCTTGAAGTCTTGCAGTGGTATGCTTGGTTTTGGATAGATTTTGTTAATTATAGGATCCCAAGCAGATGGCAGCATCCATCCACCGACTGTGGCCGGCTTCACTCGGTTGCTGTGACGTAGGCTTGGGACCCAAAGCTTGTTGTCTTGCAGTACTTGATTGACATGCTGAAGCTCGGCAGCCAGATGTATTCTGTCACAGATCCTTTGTGCTCTCTGAAACAAATATTTACCCACAGTAGCAAACTATGAAGAATGATGGTGAGATTCACCTTTTAAATATCGGTTGGTATAGGCCTTTTTCCTATACATAGTATGACCAATAGTGTTATCAGGATTTCGGATTACTAAAACATATAGGAAACCTAAAGTATTATTTGCTTCTAACTCCATCGTGATTTGTATTTTGAAGCTTATGGAGTTAAGGTGGTCTAAAATTGCAGTTGCTTTGTCAGACGGTAAAATTTTGAAAGTGTCGTCTAAGTACCGTTTGTAGAATCTTGGATTTATAGGAGCAGTAAGAAGGGTTTCATCTCAAAATCCTCCATGATATAAGTCGGCGACTATAGGAAATACAGGTGAGCCCATCGCTACACCATCAACTTGCTTGTAGAACTCTTCCTTTTACAGCAGATAGTCAAATGTGAAGCAGTGTTTGAGTAATACTGCATATTCTGCAGGCATGTTGTTATCTTGTAGCTTCCTAGTTACAATTGAGAAGCAGTCTTCAATACGTAGGCATGTGAATAGTGATTGAACACCAAAACTGACCATAGTTTTATTGTCAGTGATGTAGGTCTTTTATCTCACTAACAAAATGGTGTGAATCCTTTGTGTGTATTCTGTTATGTCCTTTCGGTGGTGACAGTATTTTTGCCTAGTGTTGCACCTAAAAGTAGTATTATTAATTAAAAACCTTACGATACGTGCTACAAATTTAGACGTACTTAATAATAATAGTAATAATAATAGGATATTACTAAAGTTCATGTAACACTAGAATAACATTAATCACATTATAACTTTCACTTGATTTATGGTTTATAAATCCGTTAAAAATAGTTTAATTTCGTAACATTCGCCTAAATATTAGAATATCACGGTTCAGTCAACCACTTAACGCTATTAATTGTTGTGTAATTTTCACCATTTATACTTTTAATTATACTTTTTAAAAAATGTAAAAGTCCATACTAAAACTGGCAAGTATAGAGTTGGTATAGCGGAATCCAACAGCCCTCTACGGTTTTTCATAATATGAAGATTGTCTTCTGTGAAGTGTCTTGAGCATAGCACACTATTTTTGGTGGGAAACCGTTGGTCCCCTCGACATGTAGCGTCGATCCACATCTTTTCCTTTCGAGGCATTTAGGAAACCTATAACATATAGGTACCACAATTGTACGCCACTATTTGTATAAAATAATGACTACAAAAGAAAAGTAAACGATGACCAAACAAATATCGACTTATAAATCACAACACTATCGATACACGTGCTGTCGTTAGACAAAGACAACTATTTTAATTTACGTAATGAGTGAAAGGGACATATTAAAAAAGACATCAACGGGTGCTCAAATGATATCACTTTGCAACATTTAATATCCAGTGTAAGTTGAACTCCGGTGTATTTGAAATAGGTTAACGTGATAAGAATAAAATTTACTTACCGATGAAATATTATGCCATCTTTTTGATAACTGGATGTCTTAGCTGACTTGCCACACCATTTCACTACATATGAAGCCATTTGTAATATATTTTAGATACCAAAATTATTTTTAAATTTTCAAAAACTCGGAGGTGCCTACGGGTCACAAACTTGGTCGACAATGATATCGTGATTCTTAGCGTCACTTCATATGCTAGCTACAGCAAGTATGTGTTGCGCGCGTTTGTGGCCCTGTATGCGGAATCTATTAGGAGGTAATCTGTGATAAAATTACTATTAGCGCCGCTCCTCACTGCTTGCATATCAAAGCCACAATAACAGGTGTACGGATTCCAGTACAGTTCAGTTGCACATTTTGAGTGTTCGGAATTCTTAGTACATATATATCAATCGCTTCAATAAGATCAAAGACATTGATACTTTAAATACTACGAACAAACACAATATAATGAAAGTTCAGTAGCAAACTAAATAAAGAAAAAAAAAAACCTAATGAAATTAGTTAAGTAAAATCAATTGAATTAGTAATTCATTTTTGGTAAGATGTATGTACGCTTTATCTTTTAACAAAATCACAGGAAATGTTCAATATTTGTCAATTAACGAGTTTAAAAATTTTATTTAACAAATAATGTATAAAAAGAGTTATAACATACGTGTTTTTATAATAATTAAAAATAATTTCCCCAGGCATAAAGTGATTTATAATGATTTCTTATATTTACGCGAACATTATACATGATTAAAACTACTTTTACGGATTTTATCGCGTTTTTTTTACTTTTTATTTACTTTTATTTTTAATTCCCGACGTTTCGGGCGCTCTCCCGCACCCATGGTCACGGGGGACTTCCCCCACCATGGGTGCTGGAAAAGTGCCCGAAACGTCGGGAATTAAAAATAAAAGTAAATAAAAAGTAAAAATAAACGCGATAAAATCCGTAAAAGTAGTTTTAATCATAAAGTGATTTAAATAATTCTACACTTTTATTGTAAAATTAAATCCCATTGATTTTAGAGCCAGTGTAATAAGAGAATACAAGGCCATTAATCTTAGTACTCAGAGGTGACAAGGCTTCTGTAGTCTCGTTAGCATCACAGTTGCATTCAGTTCATGGACTGCAGTAGTTAATGAGCATCAGGTGGACAGTATGTTTGATGGTTTCTTCAATTTTATATTAAAATGGAGGAACAACCATTTCTTCTTTCCGCATCAAAGGTGCGAGATTTCTAGTACGGCGTTCACCATTCTGGCAAGCGGACTTCCTTCAAGAATTACAGGCGCATAAAAAAAATGTATTTCTTTTTAAGTAGCCCGATCTATGTGTATTATGCCTAATTGCTATATTTAAGAAACTTTTTCGTTCTCCGTTAAGTACCTGTTGGCGACGCAAGATAAACATCTCATTAAATCTTTCATTGTTTCTTAATGATAAACATTAAAATTCATGATTTTATAAAATGCTAACTTCTGAGAAAAATGACGATATCTATAGTAACTTAGAGTCATGAATTACATAGCAATCGGTTATGTCATGCAATTTAAATAAAGAATTAAGAATATTTTTATCCGCTCTAAGCACTTTTGACTAATGTTTATATCATGTTTTAATTACTGATACAATACAAAAATAAGTAGATGAGGATAGTTTAATACTGCAGTAAAATGGACCCCGAGGATCCCGAGGGTAGTGTAAAATTTAGTTTGTCAACAAGTTTATACATGGTAGAGCCATGCCACACTTATAATATTAGTAGTATAGTTGTAGCACGAATGGGTCCGCTCGACCGGGGAAAGACCACGCTCTCACAAAACACCAGCATGAAATAGCAGCTTAATGCTGCTGTGTTTCGTATGGTCAGTGTAGAGAACCGGATACCCTTCTTACTGGAAACAAGGCAGTACATCTTAGTCGTTACGCATCTGCATTTTGAGTTGTAATCGAAGATAGATGATAGAGGTAGATATGTATGGGCCACAGCAACCACTTACTATCAGGTGGACTGTGTGCTCGTTTGTCACCCTATCCTATAAAAAAGCAAAGGTATTTAGCAGAAACGAAAAACGCAAATTTGAACTATTTTTTAAGAATACAATATTTTTATAAAGGTTTTAAAATGCATGTAATAGTGATCTATTCATTTTTGGATAGATTTCTCATAAAAATAAGATAATAAAAAAGTCAATAAAATTCTATTCTAGTAATAAAATAGCGAAATAATGATAAAAATAAACAATAGAATTAAGATAAAGTTCCACTTAAATTCTGCTTAAAAGTTTTAATTCTTGTATTAAACTGTTGCATTGTAAACGATATAAGAAATTATTAACGAAATTTGTATTGTAAAGTTAATATTCGATTTCATGAGACAGACATTTTAAGATTTATAACTGTGATAATTGCTTATATAATAGTTATATTTGATTTGATATTTTATTAACTCTTTTTTATAATGTGAATGAATTTATTGTTTTTATAATATGTTTAATTTGTACTTTCTTATAAAATACGGATATTTTGTTATATTGCCATGATATTCCATATACGAATATGTGATAGTGAAAATTATCGATTCAAAGAGGGGTTCTCGCGCGCGGTTCTCCTTATGGTTTGGCTCTGGGGTAGCTTATTAAACCGCCTAATTGTCAATTCATTTGGGATAGTTCAGGATCAGCTACAGTTAACAGAAATATTTTTTTTTCTTTATAAAAATAAATAATGCTGGCCGTATGAGGACGCTCAAGGTCGCTCAGCGAGCTATGGAGAGGGCTATGCTCGGAGTTTCTCTGCGTGATAGACTCAGAAATGAGGATATCCGCAGTAAAACCAGATTGACCGACATAGCCCAACGGATTAGTAAGCTGAAGTGGCAATGGGCCGGCCATATAGCTCGAAGAACCGATAACCGATGGGGAAGAAAGGTTCTCGAGTGGCAGCCTCGTACCGGTAGGCGTAGTGTAGGGCAACCCCCCACTAGATGGAGTGACGACCTGGTAAGATATGCAGGAAGTCGATGGATGCAGGTGGCTCAGGACCGTGCTTTGTGGCATTACTTGGGGGAGGCCTATGTTGAGCAGTGGACTTGTGAAGGGCTGTGATGATGATGATGATGATAAAAATAACCACTGTGCATCTTTTGAGTTTATGAAGGCTGTAACCAGGTTAACATTGCAGTACACTGGAATAGCTAAAAGTTCAATATATTTATTGAAAATATATAAGCTCTGGGTCTACTATCTTTAGTATTGACCAGAATCTTACCGTCAGCAGACAATCCCACAACTTGACCGTTTGCCACCCAACGCTCTTGTATGAGAACGAGGTCAATATTGTCCTCTGCAAAGCAAACCTCACTACGGCAGAAGCAGCTGCTGCATGATAAAGATTTGCCTGAAGGACCCTCTCCTTACCCTTGGAGTTAGCCATTTATGGGCGTGGGGGGTAGGGGTATTTTCTGCCTGTTGAGGACGAAGACGTCCTTTACTGACGCTCTTGATACCCGCCTTACCTTTCGCTGTTCCGATCTTCACATCCTCACCGCTGGACAATACCAGCGAAGGTCATCGGACCGAGGCGAGATCAGCGCCTTGGGTCTTCGTCACTCTCACTGTCGGTCTCAGATCGGAGTTGGGGCTGTTGAGGTACCGTTGCTGCGTCAGAGAAGAGTTCGAAGAGCCATCAGAGACCGAAGAGCCTCCGCCGATGACTCGTCCAGAGAAAAAGTTACTAGGGACCCATTCTTCTCGTCCCTACAATTAAGAATTATCCAGAGCTCGGTATGGAGCCCTTCGTTTTGTGCCCTCAACGGCACAGCCACCTCCTCTGAAGAGTCAGCTTGGCTGTGGCGCCCTTCGGTATTATCAACAGCTCTGCCTGCGGCCAGGGTTTCAGTTTTCCGATCTCACCTACAATTCAGTCCTGGCTTGCTTCATTTAGCCACGTTACCAGAATCCAGCTTGGCTTGTGAGTGAAACCCGAAAATTTTGGTCCCATTCCCGGCTGAGCCCCATAAGCCGTCTTAGCGATGGCCTGTGTTATGGCCGGTGGACCAGCCACATCTGCTCCACATTGAATTGCGAATTGCTACACGCGCGGAACTGGCTATGACACTGTAGCTGAGTTTCTTCTCCCCGTTGCCAGATTAAAAAACTTTCTGGACTGGTCTTTGGGGGACTCTTCCTCAGACCAACTGCGTTTTTTCGCCTTCGGAACTGGGGGAGGTTTGGGCAGAGAAATTTCATCCCAGGGTTTCTGGCAGAGAGAGAGAGAGAGAGAGAGCCTCTTCGGCTACTATTTTAGCTGCTATCAGCCTTCGGTACCTTTTCCTTGCTGTCCGTCCCACTAAGCTTATAAAGCATAGTAAACTTTTACTTTTCCCCTCCCTGGTTCGTTTCCAATTGTGGTTCTCCACTTCACGGCTCGTTCCAGGTTGGGATGCAACGTTATTGGGAGTTGGTGAGGCTAAAAAGCCTCTTCTAGACCTTATAAACCTACAGCTAGTTCTATTAAAGGAGATTTTCAGTATCTTTTTCAAAATGTCGGTTTCCGTCCATTTTGTTCCCACGATTAGCTGAGGAAATACTCGATCACCCCCGGCAGAGTCCCGCATTCTGTGGTAAGGGCTAAAATGCTACCCGTATCGCCCTAATCTCAAGAAGGCACCGTTTGCGCCTGGACTTCCACCAGCCATGCATCCATTGGTAGGGTGCGCTTGACATCTAGGATTGGGAAAAAGAGGATGGGGTAAAAGATAAGAAGTAGAAGATCATCTGAGTGTTTCTGTTCTGTCTGTTTCCTATTGAATTAGACCAAATAACAGGTGGCATCCAGGTGAAGGAGGAACTCCTCAGACTTGCCCAGAGATCAACACTACCTGCGCTCTCCCCCAGAGCTTTTTCGCCAGACTGCTCTCTGGACGGGAGAGCAGAATAGGTGTTTTTTTATAGTATAGGGAGAAAAACGAGCACACAGTCCACCTGATGGTAAGTGGTTGCTGTGGCCCATAGACATCTACATCCATCCTCGATTACGATGTTAATCTAGTTTTTTTTTAATTTATTATCAAATAATAAATTTATAAAAATTTGCTATGCGGCACAGCGAAAAACCACGCAGGTTTCTGTTGTGTGCCATTCCGTCTACATTCATATAATACTATTTATTACAAAAATGGGGATAACAGCTAATATTTTTTTAAGGTAAAAACATTTTAACTTATACTTTATGTTATCTTTAGTAAGTTCACTTCTAAATTTATTATGTAGACCATTTATTAGGCGAGGTATTGTGTATGCGCTGATGCGCTCACCATATTTATTTTTGGATGGTACTGTTATTAATTTGTTTTGAGTTACTTTGCGGGTCTGAATTTTGTTTGAAACTGTATGCTGTATACCTAAATTAAAGAATTGTTCCTTTAACAATTGATATTGGACTTTATCATGGATATTGAGTACCTTACAGAATTTAAATATAAAATTTTCATTTGTTTTTGCCTGAAGTTTAATTTTTATGGGTACAATCGCATTTAAAATCCTAAGTTGTTGTATATTAATGTACTGTAGGTGTGATTTGTCTGTTCGTCCTTAGCTGCTTAGCCCGTAAGTTATGACTGAATCAGCAAGGGCGTTATAAAGCATCAGTTTTTGTTTGTTTTGACTCGAAAGTTTAATTGCTTTCTAATTATAAACATGTTTGTCAAAAATGCTCTAAGCTTATCACATACATGATTTATATGTACGTGCCAATTAAACTTATGATCTATTATTAAACCTAAATATTTATGCGAAGTAACTAATTCAATCGTGTAACACTTACAATTAACTTGACTTAATTCTACCTCAAATCATAAGATCATGTGCGATGATTTTATGTTTTAATATGCTGTGAGACTTTAAGTTTGGTGGGTGTATATGGACTAATTTGGTTTTTTGAGAATTTAATATCAAACCGTTATCATGGCACCATTTATTTAATATATCAAAATCATCCTGAAACAGAGACAGGACATCATTTACATCCTTAGCAGCCACAAGCATACACGTACCATCGGCGTATTGATAGTAAGTACAATGTTTAAGATCTTTTTTCATTTCATTGCATAGGCTATAAAGTGCAAAGGTCCAAGTACGGAACCTTGAATTGTGCCTCCGGTTACTTTGACTGCTGTGCTATAGCTACCACAAATCCTAACACGGTAGCTTCTATTAGTCAGATAGTTTTTACACCAATTTAAAAGAGGTCCACGAATACCTGTATTATCTAACTTCATAATCAACTTATTATGATCTAGTGTATCAAAGGCACGAGAAAAATCAATAAATAGGGTTAGAACATGTAATTTCCGATTCATCCATGAATTAACTTGATCTGTGAATTCCGATAATACTCGTAGCATTGCAGTGTTCTTACCAGGCCTGAAACCGAATTGGCTAGAGCTTAAAATATTACTTTTTTGATAGAACTCATGTATTTGATTACAGATATATCTTCCACTATTTTATCTATTGATGATGTTAAAATAATTGGTTTATAGTTATTTATGTCATCAAACCTACATTTTTTATGGACTGGTCTGACACAGCCCACCTTAAGTTCATTGGGGTACATCTCTGTTTTAATACATGTATTTATAAATTTAGCTAAGGGTTATGAAATAATATTGACAATACCATTGATATCTCTCATTCTAATGTAATCATAACCTGCAGCTTTATCAGTACTTAGCTTATTGATTAATTTAGCTACACTATCTGGTGCTGCCTTCTTAAAGTACATGCTACAATTATTTACATTGTCTGGTAGATTGTTTTCATCATATTTTAATATATTTATGTTGCAGTTTGCAAAATATCTTTCACGGCAGTGTCAAAATTATTTGCAAAATTGTCTGCAATACGTATTGGTAACAGATTTAATGATTTAAAGGCATTTAATATAACCTCATCTATTGATTTTACAATTCTACCAGCAATATCGTTTAAAATTTGCCGTAATTTTCTTTAATTAGCAAATTTTTTTTAATTATTTTATTTTTATAATAAGAATTTCTGTAATAATCATTTACCTTGTTTGCCTTATTTCTCATTTTATTGTATTCTAATCTTTATAATATATTATTTTGGTCTTTCTACCATTTATTAAATAGCTTATCACGTTTATTACTCAGATCAATAATTTTTTTATTAATCCATGGCGCCTGTCGATACGATTCTGAGTTTCTATTAAGTTCTACTGATACTATCAAAAAGTTAGGGGTAGACTAACCCCCGCCCAAGAATTTCCTAAGGAATACCACAAAGCACGGTCCTAAACCACCAGCATCCATCAATTTTCTGCATGTCTTACTAGGTCGTCACTCTATCTAGTGGGGGATTGCCCTACACCTCGCCTACCAGTACGAGGCTGCTACTCGAGAATCTTTTTTCCCCCATCAGTTGTTTGTAATTCAAGCCATTGCCACTCTTCGGTTAGGTTCTTCGAGCTATATGGCCGGCTCATTGCCACTTCAGCTTAAACATTTGTTGCGATATGTCGGCTTTCTGGTTCTTCAGCGGAGATCCTCATTTTTTAGTTTATCATGCGGAGAAAACCCGAGCGTAGTCCTCTCCATAGCTCACTGAGCGATCTTGAGAGTCCTCATATGGCTAGCAGTGAGGGACCACGTCTGAGATCTATAAGTCATGACTGGCAACACGCAATGGTTGTACAATAGGCAAAGCATATTAGGCTTTGCAATCTATAACAATTAAGTTATCTTTATAACTAATAAGTTTCATATAGAAAATTATTATAAACAAACGAAAAATGAAGAAATATTAATAATTGATCACAACAAAACCACCAAAGTTCAGTAATCTTACATGTCATTTCCGGCAAACGAGGTTAACAACTTAGCACTTCCGTGTCATCTTCAATCTTCAATCCGTGACTCTTCAACGTACGATACGACATAATCCATATAATAACGTATCCCTATGTATAAAATAAAATTAAGCATTCTTTACTAAAAATTACACAATAATATTAATATTATTGTGTAATTTTTGGTAAGGTATCCCATGTATATTCTATGTACATTTAGACTCAAAAGAGAATATGATAATATTAATATTATATAATCCTAAGTACATTTAGAGTCAAAGTAGGATATGTTATCCTAAAAAGCTGCTGTCCATTTTCTGTTTTAGTTTCCCTCTATCTAACGACACCCGCAAGATGATTTTTGTACGCCGCCACTACAGATATTGTATTTGAATATTTAATTTTCAATTATACTACTTTCAAAATATTTTGTAGATAATTATTGAATAAATCTATACGTGGCATGAATGGGTTGGCTCGACTGGGCTAGGACCACGTGCTCACTACTCACGGCTAACGAATCATTCTTGGAAGGAATCGGTATTCTTTAGCGAGGTTTTGTGGTCTATAAAATCTGATTTAGTGACGGGGTTATCATGTACGTGTTCACAGAGTGTAGCCTTCCCGGAGCGTCGATTCGTCACATCAGCTATATGTTCTTTAATGTTGGTTTTAATGGATCTTTTAGTTTGCCCTATGTAAGAGAGACAACATTCACAATCGAGCTTGTACACTCCTGCATCTTGCAGGGAAACATGACACTTGACTGGTGGTAAAAACTGACCTATCGTCTTCAGCAGCTTGAAGTATGTTTTATGGAAGCGCGCTTCAAGTTGTCACCAATCTTGTCAGTGAATCTTCTGACATATGGCAGTACATAAGGTACACGCTTGACTGTGGCCGGTTTCACTCGTTTTCTGTGACGTTGGCACGGGACCCAAAGCTTGTTGTCATGCAAAACTTGCTTGACGTGTTGGAGCTCGGCAACCAGGTGTTTTCTCTCACAGATCCCTCGTGCTCTCTGAAACAAAGATTTAAGCACGGTAGCTAACTGTGAAGGGACTGTGGTGAGAATCACCGTTTAATTATCTATCTGTATTGGTCTTTTTCTATACACAGTGTGGCTCTAGATGTTATCAGAATTCTGAATTACTAACACATCTATAAAAGCTAAAGAACTGTTTGCCTCTAACTCCATTGTGAGCTTAATGATGCTGTGTTTCGCATAGTGAGCTTAGAGAACTGGAGATACTTTTACATATACATTCCTCCTTATAATATAGTTGTCAGGGGTGGCAACTCATCTGCATTTTGATTCTTAATCAAGGATCTACATCTAGATGTTCATGGGCCACAGCATCCATCTACCATCAGTTTGACTGTTTGCTCGTTTGTCACCTTTATTCTATAAAAAAATTATACTGAAGGAAAAATCGTTAAATAACGATATTTAATAGAAACAACGCACGAGCAAGTTAGTACGAAGTTTCGTTTCGTCAATGAAATTATCATAGTAGATTTAAATGGTATGTTTTAATATTTTCATAAAACTTTACAGTTTTCGAATTTCGGTGGTAAAGATTTACGAGCGCTAGACATACTTGTGTCTCACCAAAGTTAGAACGATAAGATGAAATAATTACGATTAGCAGACGGATTTATAATCGCAGGTATGACCGCCTTTGATAAAAAATACGGTGGGTGTCCATGAGAAAGCTCTTACAAACACTTCTTCTAATTCATCAATACCAGGCAATTTTTGACGGCCATACCTCTGAGAGAACAAATTCTACCGCTATGGCTCTTAACATCACACACAGACGCAAGACGCACCTTTCTTCCTACGCGGATTCATCAATATAAGCACGGGCACACAACATCATACGTGGAAATCACTAGAAGGTAATGAGAACTGGAAGCCTAGTCATCATAATATATTGTTGTAGGTGCGTGTTCCCCCCGCCTTTGTTGGTAGTGGGCGGGGGTGTTGGTAGCCATTGCTTGGTCACCCGCAGCGAACGAAAAGGAACCTACGTGACTGGCACGAGACGAGCCCACTTCGGATATGTGTGGTTGGCCTGCGGCCTCTCGCACAACCTCTGCACCGAGGCAGAGGCTTCGCGATTCTGGTGGAGCCGCAATTCTGACTTACGACTTCATTAACAAAAATCAATATTTAAAGCTAGTTGAGAGGTGTAGTCTTATGCTAGTAGCCCTTACTATTTCTCACTAGTCTAGCTATCATGTGCAAAAAGAATTTTTCAAATTGGACTTGTAGTTACAGAGACTAGCGTATTTAATAAAAGAAAAACAACAAAAAAAAAAACTCATCCTCTTTGTTATATTAGAGTAGATATGGAAATGTTTATAATAAAAATTTGACGGCTCCGTGGCTCAGTAGCTTAGCTTGAGTTGCGGCACTAAGTATAGCCGGTTCGAATCTCGCACGGAACAAGTACCGATTTGTTTGGTTACTTATAATGTATGCTGCGGTATGGCCTAAAAATAATAGTTCCAGGTCTGAATATTTGTCCTTGTGCAATTTATGTTTGTAAACTGCCTTCACGATACAGGATAAAATCCTTGTGTTGGGGTAACTTGTAAGGAAAAGAAAAGAAAAACAAGAATACATTTAACTTGATCCAACTATAAATACAGCATGGGTGCAAGTTACTTACTCTACCTGTGTAACTACTACTTATGTTTAACTTTAGGTATACCTGCCTACCACACTATCTTAATCGTCGGCCATCTTGTATCATAGTAATTCCGTAATTCTTGTTTCGTACTTCAGAAAGGTAGGGAGGCCTGGGGGAAAGGACACTTAAGGATACAAAAGGCACTCCCAGAACGGCGAGCTAATTAAGAGTAATCATTAAAATCTTTAGCGAGTAATCATTAAATATTCAGCGCTTGAATATTTTCTTGATACTAAGGAGCAAATTTTACACAATTTACTGAATTCACAAGCGGAAGATTATACCTTGGGACAAAGAGTGAATTCGACGATCACGAGCAGCAAATACTGCAAGAAATCTGTGGAATAATGAATATGAATGTAGGAAATTATTATAAATTTTGTGTTCAAGATTCACGCAAGGGATACTGGACAGACTTCTGAGAAATTTTGGATGTAGTTGGTAAATGACAGGGTATAATATATTTTTGTCCGCCTACGGTAGAGTTGAATGAAGGATTAGATAGCTGAATGGTTCTATTAGTCAAGAAGAGGATACCGTAGTTTTTAAAATTAATATGAACATTTAATAAATCTTTAAAAAGTGTGTGTGTGTTATGTGTGTGTGTGTGTGTGTGTGTGTGTGTGAGTGTGTGTGTGTGCGTGTGTGTATGTGTGTGTGTGTATGTGTGTGTATAAGTATGTGTGTATGTGTGTATGTGTATGTGTGCGCGCGTGTGTGTGTGTGTGTTTTTGTGTGTGTGTGTGTGTGTGTGTGTGTGTGTGTGTGTGTGTGTGTGTGAGAGAGAGAGAGCGTGCGTGCGTGCGTACGTGAGTGCGTGCATCCGAGCGTGCATGCGTGCGTGCGTGCGTGCGTGCGTGCGTGCGTGCATGCGTGCGTGCGTGCGTGCGTGCGTGCGTGCGTGCGTGCGTGAGGGCGAGCGTGCGTGCGTGCGTGCGTGCGTGCGTGTGTGTGTGTGTGTGTGTGTGTGTGTGTGTGTGTGTGTGTGTGTGTGTGTGTGTGTGTGTCGCCGGGCAAACTAATTATTTATATTAGTTTAATAGTATTACATCAAAAAATAAAACATTTTAAAGGCAAGTAATCTTAATTTATACGCTGCTATAATATTGTTTATTACATTTCTGCGAAATAAACGTTTTGTGTGAATAAACACCTACACGTCTGAGAATTAAAATGATTCGGGCCCTTGCGAAGTTCGCCAACACGCTCTCGGAGCAGTGCTCAGTGTTTCACAACCCTCTTAAAACCAAGAGTTGTGCTTCAGATGTTGGACTTATATGAGTTGTATTTTTGTGCAAACATCTATGCAGGTCTAGAAAGTCTAGTAACGCTGCAACCAGTGGGATATATTTTGATCACTGGTTACGGTTTACTGATAAGTCCTATATTTTCAAAGAATTGAAGGTGTTCCTTAACTGTGAGCAATTTCACTCCTTCTGGGCTAGTACATAATTTCCTAGATGAGTTTTGCGTTTGCGTATTATGTAACGTTGCACGTACATGTATGCATAATTATAATTAAACGGTTTATTAAAATTAAAGAAACATTTAATAAACTAAATAAAAATAAAGTAAAATTTATTAACAAAAATAATTCTATAATTAATTTAGGTAAGTCACCAGACTGTCCGAAGTGTGGCAAGGATAAACCGAGCACTTCAAAAAAACTGATAGAACAACAGAATTGTACTGAAGTCCTGCCACCCAAGTTTGACCAAGAGGATTGGCAGAGCTGGCTTAACACTGTTAATGTTTTCTTCAATTCTTATAAAGTTGATACAATTCTGCTGGACAAACCATTGCATGATCCTAGACTTTACGCTTGTGTACAAATCAATGATTTTAAGCTATTTGGCCTCTTAGATTCAGGCTCAGCTGTGTCCATTTTAGGTGATAAAGCTTATAGGAAGCTAGAGGAACAGGGTTTACAGCTGCATAGGGACAACTTAATTACAGTCACGGCTGCTGGGGGTCAATCTATGACCAGCATTGGCTATATGTTTCTCCCTATAAACTTTGAGAATGAGTACCATATAATTAAGTCATTTGTTGTGCCAGACATCAATATTGATCTCGTGTTGGGGATCGATTTTTGGCGCGAGTTTAACATTTTTCCTAGACATTTCTCAAGCATTACATTTTCTAATGCCGCAGTATTGAATGCTAGCCTTAGTACCGATTCTACCACTTTCATACAAGCGTATGACCACTTAACTGTTTCGGAGAGATCAGTGGCGGATGACATCATTTCTCAATTTAGCGACATTTCCGCCGAACGTCGGGGTTTGGGCGAGACGAGTTTGGTCACTCACCGTATTGATACGGGAGATGCTGAGCCAGTTCGTCAAAGGTACTATAGGTTGTCTCCAGAGAAGCAGCGGATCCTTGCCGAGCAGGTCGACGAGATGCTGGCTCTGGACGTAATTGAGCAGTGCGAAAGTGCTTGGTCATCACCAATTCTCATTGTTACGAAGAAAAACGGTCAGCCTCGGTTTTGCCTCGACAGCCGCAAGCTCAATTCCATCACGAAGCGCGACGCCTATAGTCTACCCTACATTTCCGAGATCTTGGATAATCTTCGCGATGCTCGCTACTTATCTAGTATCGATTTATCCAAAGCCTTTTGGCAGATACCTATAGCACAGGAGGACCGGGACAAGACTGCTTTTTATGTGCCTAATCGCGGTACCTATCGTTTTAAGCGCACTGCTTTTGGTTTAACTAACGCCCCGGCTACACAGCAAAGGTTGGTTGATCTGTTATTTAGGGAATTTGACCTCAAAGTCTTTGCATACCTAGACGACATTATTATCGTCTCAAACGACTTCAATTCCCATGTTTCCCTGTTACTTCGGGTTCTTAATAAGCTGAAACAGGCCAACCTCACTGTAAACCTAGAGAAATGTCAATTCTTCCGCAGTCAGCTCAAATACCTGGGTTACGTCGTTAATAGTAGTGGTTTACGTACCGATCCTGAGAAGGTGGAAGCAATCCTCAATTACCCGACACCTACATGTCGTAAGGACGTTAAGCGCTTCCTCGGGACTGCCACTTGGTATCGTCGTTTCGTCCCCAATTTTAGTACCATTGCAGGCCCCTTAAACAAGTTAACTTGAGTAAGAAGGGTGGACCACCTTTTGCCTGGTCTGCCGAAGCTGATGCTGCCTTCAAGAAACTTAAGGAGTGTTTAGTTTCCGCTCCTGTTCTTTCCTGCCCTGACTACGATAAGCCATTCGAAGTACACACCGATGCCAGCAATTACGGCGTGGGTGCGATGCTGACGCAGACTATAGATGGTAAGGAGCACCCCGTTGCTTATATGAGCAAGTCGTTGTCAGCAGCAGAGAGGAACTACAGTATAACGGAGCGTGAGACATTAGCTGTCGTCATCGCCCTGGAGCACTTGAGTTGTTACTTGGAGAACGGTAGGCCATTCACTGTCTATACTGATCACAGTGCGTTAAAATGGTTTCTGTCTCTCAGGAACCCTACCGGTAGATTAGCTCGCTGGGGTGTAAGATTGTCCTCATTTCATTTAGAATTCAAGCATCGTAAGGGTGTGGACAATGTGATCCCCGATGCCCTCTCTAGAGCTCTTCCCGTCTCGGCGATTAGTACTTCCGGTTCGAACATGGTGACATCGGATTCTTGGTACAAAAATATTTATAATTCTTGCCTTTCTAAGCCACAAACTTTCCCGAATTTCATTATCAAGGATGGCAAGTTATTCAGGCGTGCCAAGAATAATCACTCACTTTCATCCGAGTTCTTATGGAAGGAGGTTGTACCTTTTGAGCTATGCGAGCAGGTGATCAACGAGAATCATGCGGAACCCACGGCTGGACATCTCGGCGTTTTTAAAACATACCATCGTATTGCCTTGCGCTACTTTTGGCCTGGTATGCACCAGGACGTGGTGAAGTTCGTTGCCTCCTGCGAGAAGTGCTTGTCTTACAAGGCTCAAAATCACCAAACGTTGGGAGCAATGGGCCGCCCGAAGCAGTGTTCTAGGCCATTTCAAATGATTTCAATTGATTTGATGGGCCCCTTGCCTGTCACTAGGAAGCAGAACACTTATATCTTCGTAGTCACATGCTGCTTCTCGAAATATTGCCTAATTTTCCCATTAAGAAGTGCTACTGCCACTACAGTCACGAAGTTACTGGAAGAGTCTGTTTTCCTCGTCCATGGTGTCCCTCAGACCACCTCTCAACTTTCGTGGACAACGATCATCGCAGTTGGGATACATATATTCCGAAGGTTCAGTTCGCCCTCAACAATTCGGTGAGTGAGGCGACTGGTTTCACTCCATCCTTCCTGGTGTTCGGCAGGGAGCTCGTTACATGTGGCTCGCATTATTTAGATAACGATTTAGACGATGAGGTTTTATTCCTTCCCCGTGACATCTACGCGGAGGATTTGGGTTGTCTTAAGGAAGTTTTCGATACTGTAAAGGCCAAATTGTGGCATGCTCATGCTAAAAACTCAACCCACTATAACCTTCGGCGCAAGCCTATGGAATTTAACATTGGTGACACTGTAATGAAACGCGCATATGTTTTAAGTGATAAGGATAAGTTCTTTAGTAAAAAACTTGCGCCAAAATTTATTAAATGTCGCGTCATCGGTAAAAAGTCACCCCTAGTTTACATCCTGGCTGACATGTCTGGGAAAGATATTGGCACCTGGCACATCAAGGATTTGAAAACAGGACACAATACTTAGTCATATATGTATACACTTTTTTTTAAAGTGGTACCTCCCCGTGTGGTGTCGGGTTAGAATAGCACCACCCCATTTCTTCTTGTGGGTGTCGTAAAAGTCGACTAAGGGATAGGGTAGTAGTGTGTTGTGGGAGATGGGCTAGCAACCATCACTGCAATATCACAAGATCTCCATGTTACACCTACAAGTACACTTAATTAAGTTGCATGTGTTCTGCTTGTTACTTAGGAATACACTAGCGTTATATTTATATATATACATGGTGCTCGTTTTACCCTGGTCACACTTTTACATCTTTAGCTCTAGGTATTCGTATGGGTCTTCCAGTCTAACCGATGCTGGAACACCTTGCCAAATGACAGGATGCGTCAACTACCCTATTGATGTTCGTTGACGCTGATATAATCGCGTGAAGTATGAGAGATGTTGTATAAAAGGATAATGCGAATACATAACAATTTAGAGCGGATTTTATTAATTAAGAGTAATAAAATCCTTATGTAGCGCGCGGGGTACTGTAACGTTGCACGTACATGTATGCATAATTATAATTAAACGGTTTATTAAAATTAAAGAAACATTTAATAAACTAAATAAAAATAAAATAAAAGTTATTAACAAAAATAATTCTATAATTAACTTAGGTATCCTATTAATAAAACAAATCAGTAAACTAAAAGAACGAATTAAATAATAAATCAAATATTAAAATATCGTATTTCGAACAAACACTCTGACGCTTCGTTACTCTATGCGCTTTGCAACTCTCGCGTCAGTGTTTTACCCGGCCGGTATTCCACGGCGTCGCGCTCCCGGTCATTCTCCGCCGAAGCGCCCTGGGAGGCGCACACTACCACTGCAGCCGCGTTCACAAGCTCTGCTTTGTGTCCTCGTACGCGCTTGCAAATTTTAATCCCATTTTGGAAAAAGTTTAAAATAATATAATAATTCCGGCACTGTGGCCGTATAGTTTTTTTCGTTAATTCTCGTCACCGAGACCTCCGTATCGTCTTGCACCCCGTAAGGGTAAGTGTTGAAACGTTACCTAGTTTTAAGTAGTGAAAGTGTTTTATAGGTAGTGTAATTTGATCACGCCAGGCTGTTTGCTTTTAGCTATTAAATTGCCACGTTATTAGTGTTATTTGCATGTAAGTAATGTATGTAGCCGCTGTGCGCGTTGGCAAAAGTACCGTTACAAAATGGCGTCTCATACATTTCGCACCGCGATCAAATATCGCAAGTCACCATCATGTTTCAACCAATGCACAGCCTAAATTAGTTATTCTGGTACATTTAAACAGTATTTTACACTTGCCGTAATTTTAATTCATGTGTATTTTAATTTGCGCCTCACCGCTATGACGCTTGCCTTCCATTCCGCCTTGTAACTCCGTTCTGATTATGAACACCCGCCAGCTACTCTCTGTGCTCCCATCTACTGCTAGCCTGCGATATACCGGGGGTTCATAATCGGCGGCATTTTATTACCTGGACCTAAATGTGGACGACGTTGTTTCCAGGGTGCAATTTTACGACTACAACCGTGGCGGTCGTCCTTCTTAAGAGGGCCTAGGCCTCCCCTCGACGCCGCCACCGCCACAGCCAGCTGCCCACGGCGCTCCCCGTGAACAGTCCAACCCCCCGGCCCTGCTCGACCACCTCGCGGCCACATAGGGGAGTACCTGACCCTGCCAGTGAAGCCAGACGGGCACTTTTTTTAAAATTATCGGAACCACGCCCACGACCTTTTCTTTTACCAATATATAATTTTTTTTTATGACTGGTTGTTGCCTTATTTTAACCGCAACCGCCACAATTAAGGGAACACAATCAGTTAAAATGTGCAAATGTGTGTAGTCCGTTAAGGAACAGAATAACCACATTCTTGCTAAATAGGAGCTGTGACTTTACTTTTAATTTTATACATATTTGTACTTACACCGTAGAAAATTAATAAAAAATAATCTCAAAAACAGCTTTTTGAGTCCGCAACAAATTACTAACAATGGATTACAAATATTATTGTCTGAAAGCAAGCATTATCTATGTTATTGGGCGAAACTATGAAGATCGATAACCAATCGCAGATGCGAACTTCCATAATAAAGAAATATGAGAGGGGAATGACATTGGTCTGGGGATATAATGTCTATGTCAAGGATATGTCACTCAATGACTGAACTTACTAAACATCTATTGGAAATAATTGTATCATCTTAATTATTTTTCATCGCAGAAAATAATAACACTTTATTATGGTGAAAAAAGTAGATGTATAAAGGCATCAATATCCAATTACCATCAGGTAGACTGTAACAAATAATATCGCAGTGTTGCGAATTATGTCTCAGTTATAGCTAATTCCATCCTGAAATTAGTCCGAAGAATTGCTTTTAGCACTCTCGGTGGTAAAAAATAAAAAGGAGGCAACGTCTTTCTGCGGCGCTGTTGAATCAAGCCGATCAGAAACCACGCTATCTTTGACAGGATGCGGTCTAGTGGTAGGAGCTGATACTGGTAAGATGACTGCATTTCCTATGAGGCCCAGCTTGTACCTTGTAAATTTTCGAGAGATCGGCCGGCATGTACTACCGTCCAGCTCCACTAAATTTTAATCTTATTTGCCATAGCTAACATTTTAGTAGGCCTGTAATTGATTAATATTTCTTAAGACAAAACAACGACACTAGGACTATCTCCCATATCGTCAAGGCATTTTACATACATAAATTGCATGAGAATCAACATCAAGACCTGAGACAGTTACTTGTAGTCCTCACAAATACTTGTTCCATGCGGGATTCAAACCAGCGGGCCATAACGCCTAAACTCATTGCTTAGCCACTGCGCCAAGGAGCCCTCAATTCATTTGTATAATTAACATTTTTACGCTTATCCATTACTCATTAACTTAAAAAAAATAACTTCTTCTTATTTGTTACTCCCAAATAATTTAAAACTATGTCTGCAGTAAATTTCACAAGCCCACATCATTCTAATTGCTGTCATAACTTATCTGATTTACTGTTCGTGTTACTTATTACATATCTTCAAATAGCAGATATGGATACATTTACCACTTTACTATAGACGGGTTTCTGTTATATATTAGCATTAGTGTCAGCTATTTTAAAGTTTAATATGAATAAACCACCCAGTACGATTGTAGTCTAGCTCTAACTTGCTTCTAAAAAAATGAGAGTTTAAAATAACATAAACTATTGATCATGAGTTGTGATAACTCTAGTGAGAATAATAAATCATAGTAAAATAATTATTCATTATTTTACTATGATTTAAGTCATTGTCATCGGTTCTTAATACTTCCGTTCTTTTACTACTGAAACAGTTTTTATATAGATGACCTTGTGACCAATGCGCCATATGGATCATCGAATAACTTTAGATACGAACAAAATGTAGACGCTTTGTTGCCCATGAGGACTAATAAGGATATGCCTCGTTACCAGTAATAAGGGTCTTCGGTTCTCTACACTTATGATACGAAACAAAGCAGTATTATTATTCTGCTGTTTCGCACTGGTATTCCACGGGAACATGGTTTTATCCCGGTCAAGACGACCCAGCTATTGCTGTAGCGTTGCTCTACCACATAACTAACTAAAGTGAATTATTAAATTCCAATAAATTTATACATATATACAGGTAGTTCAAGCTAATAAAGGTATTCTAATCATCATAATCGCCGTCATCATTACATCCTTTCGCAAATATCTTGATGAACACAGTCAATGTTTGTGAAACAATAAATATATATATATATATATATATATATATATATATATATATATATATATATATATATATATATATATATATATATATATATATATATATATATATATATATATAGCTTATATAGCTAGTAGGTATAATGTTTAAATCATTCTTTAGGTCTTTGTTTATCTCTAATGGGAGCAACTTTGAGTACGGCCCTATTACGTTTTATTTCAAAACTCGCTCTCGTTGGCAAACAGTAGCTCTATATGTTCTTTGAGTAAGTCTCAATCTTTGTGTCGAAACAAAAAAAGAGCTTTTTTATACAACTAGTACAAAATGCATTCATATTAAAATAAAGAAATGTAAATAGAAACTATAAATATGTATAAAGTTTTTACTGTGTTGACTTATAAATATTTAATTTATGGTTATTTTTATAGAATGAGGGTGACAAACGAGCACACTGTTCACCTGATGGTAAGTGGATGAAGATGATGTGGCCTATAGACATCTACTTCTATCTATCCTCTATTACTAATCAAATGGAGATACATCCCTGTGGACTAAGATGGAATGTACAAGGGGTCACCGTTTCTCTACTCTCACAAGCAGTACAGTAGTATTAAGCTACACTTTTGCGCCGGTATTCTTTGAAAGCGTGTTTTTTTCCTGGTCAAACCGACCTTTTCACGCTTCAACTATAATAAAGCTGCAATATGGCTTTATCACCTAAACACAAAGTACATATTTTTATGTTGATATAATATATTAAGTTACCGTTTAGTGGCAAGTGTATTCTAGTGGACTACCCTTTTATCAACTAGTGGGTCTCGCTATGGAACAAATCAGGAGATAAAAGTAGCGCCTTCCTTATAACGACTAAAAATAAAGAACTGCGGTTGCCAACCCACTTGCTAAGCGTGGCAATTATGGCAAATATTTCCCTATGCGGCAATCTACGAGGTAGGCCTTTGTTCAGGAATGGACTTAAATTACAGAAGGAGTGTAGCGGTTTACATTAAGTAACAAACTCCTATGAATCCCATTAAGTGCGTTTTAATAATGAATATTCAAACGTATAGGAATAACTTTACTATGTGTTTCGGAAAACTTGACATAAAATATACAATATTATGCAGGCGGTGTAAGAGAATAGTCTCATTTCAGTCGAAGGAGCCGACAATGAAAAATGATAAAAAAATCTCGTCTAGCTCTTCACCACCGCTTCGGGAATTTGGTGTCTGTCATAATATCACACATTTTATTTATAAGGGAAATGCCTACGCATATCCACCACGCAGCGCAAGGATGAGTTATGTGAGACTCGTATCGATTGAAAAACCTTGGTGCCTACATGAACGCTTCCGGATACATCTGAGGCCGAACGAACATTTTCTTTTCTCGCCTGCTATGAAATTTTACCGCAGCCTTTGAGCTTATAAATATTTTACGATGAAAACTCATATACGTACAGATATATTCTTATTATTTACTACTTCTATAAAAGCTTGTAAGGGTACATTTGATTCTTCAGTTATCGAGAGGATTTGCCTTAATGGTCACACCTGGCAAGAGGATTGACGGCAGTGCCGTTTTTAGGGTTCCGTACCCGAAGGGTAACCAACACTCACCCTATATTACTCCCCATTACTCAACCTCCACTGCCCGCCCGTCTGTCTGTCGGCGACTGACGCCTTTCTGACAGTTGAAATTTTCACAGAATGTGTTTGTATTTCTCTTGCCGCTATAATAACAAATAATAAAAATAAAAATACATTACAACTTAAAGTTTATAATAAGGTAGCCCCGCCCCACCTTATTATAAACGTTATTTTTGGCTTTTTTTAAGTTCGATCTTATTTATGGCCACATTTAGACGCTTGAAATGCTTAAATATTTTGTATTGCTATATTTGCAAAAAAAAATATATTTAAAAATTAAACTATATGCAGAAGACATGTTTTTTTCTTTTAAAAATATTTAAAAAGTACCTAGATATTAATGCATCCTGTACGATACTACGGGAACCCTTCATGCGCGAATCCGACTCACGCTTGGCTGGTTTTAGTCCACCTGATGGTAAGTGGTTGCTGTGGCCCATAAACGTCATCATTTATCCTTGATTCAGAATCAAAATGCAGATGCGTTGTCACCCTCGAGTATTCCTAAGGTGCAATGACTTGTTTTCAGTAAAAAAGTGTCTCCCGGTTTTTACACTCACCATGTGAAACACAACTACATCTGCTAGTTTACGCTGGTAGTCTTTCAGAGTGTGGGCTTTTCTCAGTCGAGCAGACCCATTCGTACCACTACGTATTATCATACTGTCTTGTACCTATCACGCTCTATATTCACCTCTTACGTCACCTATTGAAAAAAGGCCGTAAAGTATTCCCTTAGGCTGCCACCACACGGCATTACTTGTATACACGTATACAGCGAGATGACACGGCTACAATAAATTGACAGGGGTCCGTACATACAAATCGAAAACTTTGTATTGACTGCGGAAAGTTCTTTAATCGAGAAATATTCTTATTTGTTTGCAGAACAAAAAACCTTAATGCTCTTTATTTAGTTCTGTGCAAACAAAAAATTCCATACAAGTTTTTTTTTTTACTTTTTTTCTGTTTGGCCTACGAAAGCAATTTTAACTAAGTTCCGAAAACGAGATGTTAGTATATTATATGACGCGTGTTTTGTTTTGTGGACATACATATTACGTTCGTGGATTTATCGGAATGAAATCTACTTGATATATAACTATTTACGTAAACTAAACAAGTAAGGGTATGATATAAAGATATTCTTTAATTATGACGGCATCGTGACGCAGTGGTTTCGCATTGAGTTGCAGCGCTGAGGGTGTTCTGGGTCTGGATGTTGGTCCCTGTAAAATTTATGTTTGTAAACTGCCTCACGATACAGGAGAAAATCCTAGTGTGGAGGTAACAATGTTTTGTAATCAAAAAAACATAAAACGCTTATAAAAGGCGTTGTCTATTATCATTAACGCAAAATAACTAAAATATCAAGAGTTTCGGAAACATATATTATAACAAAGTTTTTCAACAGAATAAACCTTCTACTTTATTACGTTAATCTAAGAGACAATTTAATCGCTTAGTTGTGTTAAAAGCCTTTGAAGTTGAATACTTCGTGTGCCTGTCTTCAGTTTAAGTTTAATCATACTGTTCGCTTTTGTTGTACCGATAACTTGTTTTAATTACAAAATAAATTTTCACCTCAAAGAGAATTCAAATAGAAAAAATATTAAGAATTCTTTAAAAACTTTGTGTAAAATTTATCTTTAGACATAATATAGTCGTGGTGCAAAGGTGCTGTAAAGGTGTGTGTGTGTAGGATATATTTCACAGCGGGTTAATGAGAGACGGTGTCCGATGTTAATCGTAAGCGATCCGAAAACGTATTGAAAAAAAAAACGATCGTTGTCTTTTAGATCGTTGCAGCAATCTTCTAGCCATCTCTTTTCACCAACTCTTTAGGATAAGGAGTGGAAAAGGGATGATAAATAATGAACATAATTACACGATGGCACTTTGATGTGATTGGTGTATTCACTCAATTTTTAAATAAGTGCGGAAACGGCGTTAAAATTTCGCCCCGGCTGAGGAGTTACTTTCAGAAAGCATAAAATATATAATAGGTATGAAATTAATGTTTAAAAAGTTTAAAAAAAAAACGTATTCACGCAGAATACTTATCAAAGCAACGTACGCAGAAATTTTATTGAATTGGTAAAGGGCATAAAAGAACGACGGGTCGTATGTAAGAACATTTTTGCGTTTTAATCTTGCGGTCCACGTGACTCCGTCTTTACCGGGGTATAATTCCTCAACTATCCCTAGTTGCCAATTGAGTGGTGGCGAACCATCACGAACAATAACAATAGACCCCCTTTGAATAGAATGAGATGGAGTGTTTCATTTTTGTCGACCTTATAGTGAAGTTAAGTGTTCAAGGCCTCACCGGGCCCAATATGACTGGATTATTTTTGTTATATATATAATCTTCTGCGGCTATGTATTTAAAGGGCACAACATTAAAAACTGTGCGGGAGTTAATGCAGTAAGTTCACAGGAGTCAGAACAAAGCACGCAAAGCGGACGACTGTTAAGTATGCCATTGACTTGCACGAACACTGTTGAGTTCTTCAGAAGTAAGTACTTGAACTTTTCTACTACTCTATACAAATTTGAATAAACTGATTTAATATTGCTCTCCCAATTTCCTCCGAAATGAGGAGTAAGGGGTGAATTTCTTTAAAACTGTATATGCTTGTCCAACAGGCACCGCCCTTTGTACTTCTCATGACCTATGAAGTGTAACAGTTTATAGAGATCGTCCAGTTTTCGTTTAGCACCTACAAAATTCGTACCTCTGTCGCTAACTATCTATGTTTTTCGGAAAACTTGACATAAAATATACAATTTTATATAAGCGGTGTAAGAGAATCACCCCATCTCAGTAGAAGAAGCCGACTATGGAAAATGATAGAAAAATCTCGTCTCGTCTAGCGTCGTCATCGCTTTAGAAAGTTTGTGTCTGTCATAATATCACACCTTTTATTTATAAGGGATATGCCTACGTATATCTGCCACGCAGCGTAAGGATGAGTTATGTGAGACTCGTATCGATTGAAAAACATTGGTGTCTATAAGAATGCTAACGGACACGTCTAAGGTCGAACGAATACTTTCTTTTCTCGTTTGCTAAGAAATTTTAACGCAGCTTCTGAGATACCAAGGCTTATGAATCTTTTACGATGAAAACTAATATACGTAAAGACATATTCTTATTCTTTACTACTTCTTTATGAGCTTGTAAGGGTCTAAACATTTGATTATTCCGTTATCAAGAGGATTTGCCTTAATGGTCACACCTGGCAAGAGGATTGACGACAGTGCCGTTTTAAGGGTTCCGTACCCGAAGGGTAACCAACAGTACCCTATTACTCAACTCCACTGTCCACCCGTCTGTCTGTCAGCGTCTGACGTCTGTCTGGCAGTTGAAATTTTTACGGAATGTGTATGTATTTCTGTTGCCACTATAATAACAAATAATAAAAATAAAAATACGTTACAACTTAAAGGGGGCTACCTTATTGGAAACGTTATTTTTTGGCTTTTTTTAAGTTCGATTTTATTAATAGCCACATTTAGACGATTGAAATGTATTGCTATATTTGCAAAAAAAAATATATTTAAATATTAAACCCTATACAGAAGACATGCTTTTTTTCCTAAGGTGCAATGCCTTGTTTTCAGTAAAAAGTGTCATCTCCAGTTTTTTACACTCACCATGTGAAACACAAATACATTGAGCTGTTAGTTTACGCTGGTACTCTTTCAGAGTGTGGGCTTTTCTCAGTCGAGCAGACCCATTCGTACTACTACGTACTATCACACTGTCTTGTACCTATCATGCTACTATACTCATCATCTATCAGAAGCCATAAAATTTTACATGCATTTGCTATTTTCACCTCTTACGTCACCTATTGAACGAAGGCCGTAAAGTATTCCCTTAGGCCGCCACCACACGGCGTTACTTGTATACACGTATACAGCAAGATGACACGGCATTGAGAAGGGTCGGAAAGTTCTTTAACTGTGAACTGTATTCTTATTTGTTTTGAGAAAAAAAAACCTTAATGCTATTTCTTTAGTTCTGTGCGAACAAAAATTCCATAAAAGTTTTTATTTAGGTTATTCTGCGAAGTTTTGTTTAGCCTACGAAAGAAATTTTAACCAAGTTCCGAAAACGAGCTGTTGGTATATGTGACGCGTGTTTTTTTTTTGTGGACATATTGTGTTCGTGGATTTATCGGAACGAAATCTACTTGTGACAAATATTTAGGTAAACTAAACTAATAAGTGAAAGATATGAAGATATTCTTTAATTTTGGCGGCTCACGGTGCCGTGGATTAGCAAAGAGTTGTAGCGCTAAGGCCGCGAGTTTGAATCCCCTACAGAACAAGTATTTGAATAGCCTGCAAATAATTGTTCTGGGTCTGGTTGTTGGTCCTTGTAAAATTTATTTTTGAAAACTACCCCGATTTTTCTAATAAAAAAACATAAAACGCTTATAAAAGGCGTTGGCTATTATCATTAACGCAAAACACTTAAAATATCATGAGTTTCTGAAACATAAATTATATCAATTTTTTTTTCAACAGAATAAACCTTCTACTTTATTACGTTAACCTTAGAGACAATTTAATCGCTTAGTTGTGTTAAAAGCTTTTGAAGTTGAATACTTCGTGTGCCTGTCTTCAGTTTAAGTTTAATCATACTGTTCGCTTTTGTTGTACCGATAACTTGTTTTAATTACAGAATAAATTTTCAACTCAAAGAGAATTCAAGTTGAAAACGTGTTAAGAAATCTTTATAAACTTTTTGTCAAATTAATTTTTATGACATAATATACCGTAGTGAAAAGGGGCTGTAAAGGTGTGTGTAGGATAAATTTTACAGCGGGTTGATGAGAGATAGTGATCCGAAAACGAATTGAAAAAAAACGGTCGTTGTCTTTCACATCGAATCTTCTAGTTGCGGCAATCTTCTAGCCATCTCTTTTCACCAACTCTTTAAGATAAGGAGTGGGAAAGGGATGATAAATAGTGAACATAATTACACGATGACACTTTGATGTGATTGGTGTATTCACTCAATTTTTAAATAAGTGCGGAAACGGCTATAACATGTCGCACAGGCTGAAGGGTTACCTTCAGAAAACATAAAATATATAATATGTATGAAATTAGTGTTTAAATAATTTAAAAAAGTATTCACGTAGAAAACTTATCAAAGCAACGCACACAGAAAATTTATTGAATTGTTAAAAGGCATAAGAAAACGACAAGTCGTATATAAGAACCTTTTTGCGTTTTAATCTTGACGGTCCGCGTGACTCCGTCTTTACCAGGGTATAATTCTTCAACTATCCCTAGCGGCCGATTGATTGGTGGCGAATTACCATCACGAACAATAACAATACACCCCCTTTGAATAGGATGAGATGGAGTGTTTCATTTTTGTCGACTTTGTAGTGAAGTTAAGTATTCAAGGCCTCACCGGGCCCAATATGACGAGTACATGTCAATAATCTTCTGCGGGTATATATTTAAAGGGCAAACATTTAAAAACTGTGCGGGATGTAATGCAGTAGGTTCAGAGAGGTCATAGCAAATCACGCAAAGCGGGCGACTGTTAAGTATGCCCTTGACTTGCACGAAAACTGTGTTGAGTTCTTCAGAAGTAAGTACTTGTTTTCTACTACTGTATAAAAAATTGAATTTAATGATTTAATATTGCTCTCCCAATTTTCTCCGAAATAAGAAGTAAGGGGTGAATTTCATTTAAACTGTGTACGCATGACCGACAGGCACTGCTCTATGTACTTCTCATTATCTTTGGAGTGTAACAGTTTATAGAGATTGTCCTGTTTTCGTTTAGCACCTACAAAATTCGTACCTCTGTGGCTAACTATCATTAAAATGACCTCTTCAACTAATGAAGCGCTTAAAAGTGGCTAAGAACATCTCTGAACTCAAATCTGATAGGAGATCAAGATGTTACGCTTTTTTCGTTAAGCATATGAATATACAAAGGTACGCTTTAATACACTTTACACAGCGGCAACGATATGCTGTTACAAAATAAGGTCCACCATAGTCGACTCCTGTGAATACGAAACTTTTTACTTGACTTACGCGATATCAAGTAAGATCGCGCATCATAGGGAATGTGTTTTTTGGTTTGGTTTAAAAACATATATTGCAACGTCGTACCCGTTGACGTATCACGTTACGCTCTCTAAGAATCCAGAAAGGACAGTGGCGAAATAATATGTAATGGCATTATTACTTAAGTCATCATTACAGATATCAATAAAATAATTTAATTTGTTTTATCTTACTATGTTTATGGCCTATCGAAGTCTAGAAAAAATCATCTTACCTAATTTAAAACTAAATTGACTAATTGTTGTGACAAATTATTAATGGAATTATTAAGCGTCTACTTATGTCACCATTACAGAAATCAATAAAATAATTTACTATGTATTGCCTAATAAAGCTTATGAACTATCGAAGTCTGGAAATAATCATCATACACAATTCAAAACTTAATTGACAAAAGTCTTTGCGTTACAGCATGGTGCGCGTGACAGCTTACAGTTTGGCATGTCTAGAGATGGAAAAACGTTAAATCGATTTTAAAAAGGCGATTATCGATACACAAAGCAAAGAAAAAGTTATCGATTAGCTATCGTTATAAAAATTAATACCGAAACATATAATTCTTTATAAACTACAATGCATTTAAAATTAAGTTAAAGTTTAATACAAATTATGACATAATAGTTTCATAATAATTTTTCCCTCGACCTCGCTCGCGTGGTGTTTATTACGATTGGATTTTATAGGTTTCAATATTTTTTGCGCGGAATCCTAATTCATTTTCTAAAATAAAAGTAACTTGTGTTACTCTTTAAAACATCAGCTATCTGCTAGTATCAGCTATAAGCTGAAACGAACAGACAGACAGACAATTTAAAAAAAATGTGTTTGTCTTTTGTTTTAAATACAGTATAAACTTTCATATGCATTTAGTAAATGGCTGGTATTTTGAAATTACAAACAGACACTTCAATGTCATATTCATATTGACATTTAAACAATTAAAATGGCTGCCAGCATCTGTAATTTTCAGTACGGTGTTAACTGCAACGGTAGCTTTTCAAGTTACGCGTACAAGCGCCTTTCTCTATATGTGTAATAGTGTTGCTAAGTCCAATTTTTTTAAACGATTACTTACTATTCCAATATATATTTAAGTGACTTTTATATATTCGATTTGTTGCAAAACCGATTCTTTAGTCTGTGGTTGTTCGTTATGGCATGCCATAGTTTATAGCGTGCCGCATCATCACAACGCAAATACTACAGGAAAAGGTCTTATAACACACATCCAAGTTTGACGTATATTTTATTCAGAAAACTTTTCTATATATACTATATGTAATGCTTTCTTTAAGGATTCCCTCTATTCTAGTAATTAACCTATATAAACATATATGAAAATTATATTTACTAGTTGTTGTTATAACGATTTTCCAATTAATGCGTTTTGTACCATACAGCCTAGTCTGATGTGTAAACTAAAACTTTTGTTTAAACTAAAATATCTTTAATTCCTGACTTTCTGCAGTAGTATGACCAAAGAAAAAAAATGTTCAGGATTCTAAACTCTATATTTTAACAAATTTTGCATTTGTAGACGCAAGAAAAAAGTCACATAAAATTTGTTTTGGATTTCGCCATTGTCCTTTTGATGCAAGATTGCTAAGAGAAGGCTCGACATGTAGATTTCACGCGTGGTAATGATCTACCAGTAACACTTCATTAGAGTCCCTAGCAGGAAAAACAATGGGATGCTTTTGCGCTTAACTTAAAAGCTATTGATTTAGACGTCCACCAAACTCTTAAGATGTTTTTCTTGTCTACAAACGCGTTTAATTTACTGAAAGCTTGCCTGTTGCTGTCCTTAAAATTTCTTTTTTGAATACAAACAAAAACATATTTTTCAGCGATCTCTATATCGTGTACAGAAATAAAATTTTACGACTTAGAAATTCTAGCAAAACGCAAGACATAACCACAGTATGTACGAGTATAAACTTATTCCATTTAGACATACGTTTAGCTAGCCAATAGAACACGTGTCCAGCGTCGTTTGACAGTTGTGTTTGAACTGACATCGCGACTATTTTTGATTCGGGAATTTCACCGGCTTCTTTTAGAGTATGGAACGGTTTTATCGATCACTGCCTTCTTGGAAAGTTAATTCAGGAGGTTCTTGGAACCAGAGCTTGTTCCAAACGAGATTTGATGGCGTCGCTAGCCTAGAGACAATGTCTGTGGGATTTTCCTTGCTAGGGACATGAAACCAGTGTTCCGCGGTAAAATTTTCATTGTTTTTTAAATACGATAAGCGAAAAAAAGTTGGAAATCTAAAAGGTGGTGGCCTTATTAAATCAATTCAAATCAAATTCCAAAATGAGAAGAAATCAATCCAAAATGAGAAGAAATCCAGAATCCAAAATAAAACAATTACTTTGGATTCTTTATCCACAGGTGTTAGTAAACAATTTAAACTTATCCTAGTGTTAGTAACACTAATAAAATTATAAGTTCAATTTAATTTATTTTAATTTAATCCTGCGCCACGCCGAGAGCCCGACGCATGCAGACAAATCCAGAGCCGTAGTAGTGAAGAATCCTACCTATTTGCCACTGCGCCCGGAATGCTGTTCGAGTTTCGCGCACACGTGAAAAGCTATCAGTTTGTGCCTCGACAAACATAGGCGATGCACTGCAAACACGCGGCAACCCGAACAACACCCTAAATGCATTGTTATGTAGCGGCGCTGTCGTCGCGCCACAAGTGAAAACACAGCGAAGCCTAAATCGCGCTATCAACATTCCGAATCATAAACAGTATATATAGAACATCTCCGAACTATCACAAGGAGTGTTGGCCACTCCCCGGGCAGAACACCTTGCCCGACGAGAGATCTCCCCTTTTCCTTCCACGGCCACAGTGGTGACCCCGACGTGATCTGAACACGCAACCAAACAACCTTCGGAAACTTCAAGCTTCATCATCGTCATAGAATACCCCACCCATTCGCTCCTGAGCAGATATCGTCTGCAGTCTTCATATCCTGCAAGCCATCTAGCTTCACAAGGTTCATCGCAGCACTGGAATAATAATGCTTCCTGTTCCTTCAAGCTACTCTCTGCGCTATACAGTGTTTAGCACGGCTCTGAGCCTTACTGCTCGCCTCTGCTTCACGGCACTCTCGCAGATTACTTGCCTTCTTCTCGACTCACCGCAGACTACAAGGCAATCTCCTAGCACTTGCACATTCGTCGACAACGAGACTGCACTATCGACCTCCGGTCTGAGCAGGGGGGTGATGTAGCGGCGCTGTCAACATTCCGAATCATAAACATTATATATAGAACATCTCCGAACTATCACATGGAGTGTTGAACACCTTACCCGGCGGGAGATCTCCCCTTTTCCTTCCACGGCCACAGTTATATTGAACACGTAGAGAACTGTGCGCTCGCTGCGTGTAATTAACCAACATAGACCGCACATGTAGAACGGCTGACAGCGTGCACATCTACGAGCCAACATATTGCCGCGCATACACAGAGCCCTTCGTTCCGTATCTGTGACCCAATGCCACCCAACCAACCCAATATTTGAACCGACTAACGATATTTAACGGTATTCCGCATAATGTTACTGGAGGTACATTCTTATATCATTTTTATCTGCTTTAAAACCATTGCTGTAACCAAAATCGATCCTCCCTGTGAACGATACTAACATATTTATTCCAACCAGTTATTTGTGTTTTTTTTACGAATTTCATCAACATAACAATTGGTAGAAGCTTCCCTGAGTAATGATATAATTGGAATATACAACTCCTCACTACCACAACATTTATACATACAGTTATATAACTCAAAGGTAAATCTATACATTATAATTTTGAGTTACCTACAGAAATAATGATAGTGTTCTATCTGTACACTGTTCCTTTCACCCCATACAATTTTATTGCAATGAAAAATAGGTATATTATCATTTTTAGCTTTGATTAATCAAATGTAATATTGATTTAAATCAATATTACATTTTATAATTAATGGCTGGTGGTCTGATCAGAACTCGCCATGTAAAACTGACACTTAAACCACTATATATCGCGCGGCACTCGTCACTACACAGTGATCAATCCAGCGTAGACAACCATGATGCGAGTCACTTATGCTGGTGCGTGTCTGGAGGTGTCAAATGCATATTGGTACAGGACCACAACTGCTCGACACAAAAAATTTAACAATTCTTTTGAAAAATTCTCACCTGGGTGGGCGTTAAAGTCACCCAAAACAAACACTGTATCAACGCTGCTGTTTTCAATAATTGTATTTATTTTGCCCAGACAGTCCATAAATTCTGCTAAATTATCCGGTGATTAAGTAGGCATATATACTGAATTATTAACAAAGCTCGATAGCGTAGTTCAATTTTAATAGATATTATACGATCGCTGATACACTCCACTATTGATACACACGGGAACATAGCTTTTCCAAGTACTTCAACAGTAGTATCAATCGCAGATTTGCCAGTGTAGTGAAGTTGTTATTTATGCTCTAGAGGAATGATAAATTATGAGGATAAAGCCAGGTTTCTTGTAACATGACATCATCGACAATGCAACAGAGCCTAGCAACGATTCAACTGATCGAGTTACATTTTTACACTTAAAACTAATAAATGTAGATAATGAATAAAACTACATAATACTTAAGAAATCATTAATTGTAGACAAGTTGTCCATTTGCAATAATATGTTAATGAATATTGTTTATATGTACATATGTATCATGTATTTGTATTTCTATAAGTATCTCCCTTCAGAACCTAAGGTCCGTCTTTTTTTCTACCATAATGAACAAACTTTCTTTCAGAAGTCATCCTTTAAAATATATCTATTTTATTTTTTGGTATAAAAACTTTAAAATAATCATAATTTTTCATAACTTGTAGTGTTATGCTACTTACATATCATTTTACACTATTTTAAATTTATTTTTCCATTCTGTTTTTGATTTTCTGTATTCACCTCAAAACTGGATATTTTGCATCACCTTTATTTTCATAGGATCCTGTAACGTTTTTAAACCATAGGAACACAATAACAAATCATTTTCACTTCGTATTTTCACGCTATCAGCACTTTTTAAATCGGTGTCAATGGATTCTACCTTTTTCGATCTTTTATTTAGTTCTCCGTAACTCTGCAATTTCGGGCTTCGTGCGCGCTGTTGCGCTACCTTTTTTTCCTATATCAATAATATCTCATTTTTCACTTAAACCTTGCCGTTTCTCTATTACGAGCCTGAAACCAAAATTTGACATGTTTTGACATCGTTGTATATCTGGTTGTCATGGCAATTTTTATTCAAATTCGTTACCGGTCTGATGTTTTTACTTCAAAACTTCCACAAAAAATACTCTTTTTTCTTGGCCATTTAGAAAAATTTGCTTTTAATTTAAATAATTTCCCGTTCTTATCTCAGATCCGTCGTCGAACGCGGAGCTCTCTAAAAAAGTATAAAAGCCGAACAATCGGCCAATAAAGGAGTCTCGCTTCAGCTTTCATACTAGAAGCATCTACTAAAGGCCTTATCCCGGGGACGCACTGCCCCGGGATCCTGCAAGCCTCAGCCTTCACCTGAAGTCGTCGTCTAGCCACGCCTACGCCTCCACCTACTAGTGCCCGCGCTATCTTTAGCCGATGTGCGTGCTTGCTTCAAGCGCTGCGTGTGCCTACTCCGGGCGCTGTGTGTGCCTAGTCCGGGCGCTGTGTGTGCCTACTTCAAGCGCTGCGTGTGCCTACTCCAGACGCTGCGTGTGCCTACTCCAGACGCTGCGTGTGCCTAGATCAGGCGCTGCGCACCTACCACAGGCATAACCTGTGCATACTCCGTGAGCCAAGCGCGGTGTGCCACCTTGGTCTTCGGGCTCCGTTTCAGTACTCATTTATCTTTGTTATTTTTTTTAAATAATTGTAATTCACGTCACCCATCATCATCTTCATATTTTTTTATATAAAAAACTGTAAATATCTTTTAAAATTTTAAATAAATTATTCGTTTTTTGTTGTTTCGTTGTTGTTAGGTTAGGTTCTTTTGTTTTTAATTGTCGCTTTACGATAAACTTTCATGTTTATTTTTCAAATGTGACGTTAAAGTTAGCTTTGTTTTCAATGTAACTCATTATATTATTAGTTGCCTTCAATCATTCAAGGGTGGTAAATTTAGAGAGATATATTATTATGTTGTAATATAAAACATCATCGAGGTCAGACAGTCTGCAGCCCCGTAATTGAGGGACTAGACTTGGGCAAAGCAACTTAGGTGTGAGTAAAACGAAGACGCGACGAGACGAGAGTGCCATTAAGAATAGCGTCCCACTAAACAACCATCGCAGAGACGCAATGCTGCAAAACGCAATAAGCATCAATACGACTATCGTCGGGCTTACACCATCTCAAGGTCCTCCATATATTCCAGCAAACATCACCACCCGGATACCTCCATCGACCAGAACCATAAAAATGCGTCGAATCAGGTGCAGCACACTCGCAGATCCATAACAAGACGCAATTCCGTAAGTAGCAGTAAGTATTAATGCAACTAACATACGGATGGGGCCCCCTTTACGACACATCCACATTATCCATATCGCCTATGGTAACAAAATAACAATGGCGAACGCCCATACAAATTTTTATGTCACGTAATCCGGAAGCGTCTTTACATCAAAAATATCGAAAGCAATTCACCATCTTTCCCTGAGATTGTTTGTCTAAGATTTTTTTATCGACAAGGCCGGGAATAATTGTTACGAGGCTTTAAAGATTTTTAGGTTATGTGAAATTATATCACTTAAATGGTTCAAGATTTATTATCAATTTATGAGTTTTTACCTACAGGATTTCAATAATTTAATCTTATATTGATGTTCAATTAATAATTATTCACCATTGGGTATATTACTGTTCCAAAGTTATTTTTGAGTAATCAACTTGTGGAGTAGATTAAACTCTCTATTATGGAATTTATTCGCCTATTAAGGAATTTACTGCAGAGAATTCAGAATAATATGTTAGTACAAGTTCCACTTTAGAACTAGATACCTAATGAGGGCAGGGCATCCACGACTTTTTCTGCCACCAGAGTGGCGCTGCTTACAAATGAGGTGTAATATTTGACAGATTACATAGCGGGAACTCAATTTGTGTGAAAAATGTAAAGGTTACTGTTTCTTTATATACTATTAGTTATATTTTACATCAATTTGATTAAAACCAAACCACAGATATTCATAAAAGTTGCAAAAAAAGAGTTAAAAATGTGCAAAAAATTTATGAATAAACTCCTGAGGCATTGTTTTGTGTATTAATAATATAATACTATAAAAATTGATAAACTTTTATTTAAACCTAAATTCTCAATTAAATTACATTGTGTAACAAAAAACTTCGCCTGTGTCAACAGGCGACATCTGGTGAATGGAAGATTATTAGCCCTTATTGGATTGAAACTATTTATCAATATTATTCGACCAAAGGTAAATAAAACAAAAAATTAATCATACAACATTTATTCGTCATCATCTTCCCTAATAATTACACCATCTAAAAACTCTGCCGGTGCTGAAATATGTTGCTGATGTCTGGCCCATCCTAAATACCAAACTAAGGTCATGACATGTGCGCAACAGCCTACTGTGCGCCGACCTACTAAACAGCTACAGCAGCACTCTGCGATTCCCGTTCGGCCAGGCATATAATTTTCTATATTATATATATATATATATATATATATATATATATATATATATATATATATATATATATAATATTGTCTCCGGGTTACATGCCGACTTAATTTTGCCTCTAATCAATGTAGTTCCATTTGTAGATCCCCTAAGATCATATTCAGATGGATCGAATTGCTCACTACAGATTTCAATTCTATATCCGCCATGGAAACGCACATGCTCGCCGTAATATGAGCGAGCTTGTTGAATTTGGTACGTTCCCAGGACGAACAAAATCAGATCTTTCATTTCTAATATTGGAAAATATAAAATGTTACCCCTATCTGCGGTAATACTTTGAAAGTAAGATGTGTGTCTGTTCATATTTCGATCTTCAATCATATTAGCCAGATTATTTTCGAAATTCATTCGCTGCCTAATTATTTCTAATATTTCTGTGGCATATATATTATCTACAAAGCGAGCACCAAACCTGTTTAACAGAGCCGCTGCTATTTGGAAGTTTTGCATCATATGTGGTAAAGACCTATGGAAATATTCTTGTCGAAATATTTTAAAATCTCTTTTAAAATGTCCATTCACGGCCTCTACCACCCATCTGCAAATTGTGACACAGTGACTCCGATTGGCTTGAGCAGTAGTGAGTTGGTGTTCACCTTCTATCAAACATTCAGGCGTATATGGTTTGTACCTACATCCTTCTAACAAACTTACTGTCTCTGAATCCCCTATCTAAGATAAATATATCATTCTCTCTAAAATATGATCTTAAGGCAGAACTCTCACTGAACAAATTGGTCATTATTTCTGCATCTGATGTAGTTGCTTTGTATGGGCCAAAACAATCAACAATTTACCCATCACATGCGACAATCATGAATGGTTTTAATAAGTTTCTATATTTGTGAAGGGAGTAACTCTGTTTTTGGAACATGTAGTTTGAACTTTTATTTATGTATATATATGTTCCATCACAAATTACAATAGCATTTGTGTTGTTTTCATTTCCATAAAGGCCATGTGATATTGTTAACTTGTGCTCCAGCAGTTGCTTCCGCGTTAAATGGTTTATTCCCAAGTTTTGGGGTACAAAATCTTGGAGCAAAATCTCTCTTATTTTATCTATTAAATTCTCTAGTGTTTTGCGTGGCACTTGTACTAAAGTGATAATACTTTCATCGGAATTCTCTGTCCTCATCTTTATTAAAAGTGCTGCTAGGCCTAAGAATCCTTTTCGTGCTTCATTTATACGTGGAACTTCTTCTAATATACTGTTGAACTTTTCTTTGGTAAGTCCAATCCAGTATTCGAATATTCTGTCATCCATTTCAAGAACATTTTCGAAGTCCAATATTGTATTAACTTTAATAAAAGAAAATACATGTTGCACTTAGACTGCAGTAAAAGTGTCCAAACTATTTGCAGAATCATAGAAAGTCTCCCATAAATTGCTTCTTAAATGTACACTGCAAACACGAGCTAGTTTAGGTATATAGTAGTTGTGATTGCTTAGAACTATAGCACGGAGTTTGTCACTGATGCCATTCAATGTGGTAATGTTACAATCGTTGAACACACAACGTTTTTTGTTGTTAGCCGCTCTTCTATTATCTGGTAAAGTTAATCCATTTGGTGCGCGACTCACTTCTTTATTTGGTAAATAGATGGCTGCACCTCTGCTACTACAGGTATATCTGCTGTTGACGACTCCTCAGTTGCAGATTGCCGACTGTTGACATCATGGGTACGACGGGCCTCTCTTTGAGTGCGCAACCAACAAGGGTGACATACCTTATCAGTTTCTACGTAACATAACATAATATAACATAAAAACTCACTCAGAGGGGTAGGCAGAGACTACAGACTTCCATTTGGCACGATCATGACACACCTCTCTCGCGTCCTTCACATCCATATACCTCCGCATATATGCTCGTCGGTTAAGGGTACTCCAAATTTGGCCCGTTTTCAATAAATCGCCAATTTGGTCGATAAATTTTCGCCTAGGACGTCCCTTTCCGACTCTGCCATTCACTTCTGCAACATAAATTTTCTTTGTCACTCTTTCCTCATTCATTCTTTCCACATGACCAAACCACCGAAGCATTCCTTTCTTAATCCTGGTCATAACATCATCTTGCAAACCACACTCTTCTTTTACTACACAATTTCTTACCCTGTCATTAAGATTCAGCCCTAACATACTCCTTAACAACCGCATTTCTACTGCGTTCATTCTACTCTCTTGCTTCTTCTGCCACACCCAACTTTCACTACCATACGTTAAAGTAGGGACCAACACAGCATTGTAAATTGCCATACGTGCCTTTTTTGACACATTTTGACTCTTCACAATAGAGTGCAGGGCCCGATTTACTCTATTTCCCTCGTCGTTCTATATCCTTATCATATCTCCCATCCCTGCTAAATACGCAGCCCAAATATACAAACTCATCTACTTGCTCGATCAACTCCCCTTCTATTCTTACTTCACAAATCGTTTTACTCTCTTCTCTTTCAAAAACCATAACCTTCGTCTTACTTGCGTTCACTTTCATACCCCCTTTCTTTTAATGATCTGTTCATTAATGTAACCATCATTTGCAACTCGGCCGCCGATGACGCAAGGATAACTTGATCATCGGCGTACAAAAGGCATTTGTTTTACGTGGTAGAGCCATGCTGCAGTTATATTAGTGGTATAGTTGTAGCACGAATGGGTCAGCTCGACCGGGGAAGGACCACGCTCTCACAGAATACCAGCGTGAAATAGTAGCTTAATGCTGCTGTATGGTGAATGTAGAGAACCGGAGACCCTCTTTACTGGAAACGAGGTATTCCATCTTAGTCCTCACGGGTGACAACGCATCTGCATTTTGATTCGTAATCGAGGATAGATGTAGATGTCTATGGGCCACAGCAACCACTTACCATCAGGTGGACTGTGTGCTCGTTTGTCACCCTATCCTATAAAAAAAATTGACGGTTAACTCACCCATTCTTAATCCGCATTCTTCAACTTTCAAATTTTGCAAACAACTGTCCATAAATAGGTTGAACAGCCACGGGGAAGCCACACAGCCCTGTCTGACACCTTTATGGATGTCAAACCAGTCCGAGTAGACCCCGTTGATCCTAACACAAGCACTAGAGTCCCTATAAAGGGACTCCAATGCCTGTATCAAGCCAGCGCCCCACCCAAATGACTTCAGTGTTTGCCATAGCACATCCCTATTCATTCTGTCATAGGCCTTTTCCAAGTCCATGAACGCACAAAAAACCTTTTGGTTTTTAGCCAAAAACTTCTCCGCGATCATGCGCATGGAAAAGACTTGATCTATACATCCCATTCCCTTTATAAATCCCGCTTGCACATCCCAAATTTTTCCATCAGTTTCTTTCATGACCCTTTCAATCAGTAACTTAGCACGGTAGTTTTGACAGTCCTGCTGCGACACTTTTCCCTTATATACTGGGACTATCACGGCTTTGCACCAGTCTACCGGTACCTGCTTCAGTTCCCAGCATAAATTATACAAGGTGTGCAGCAGGCCTGCCACCACTTCCTCTCCAGCCCTTAGCATTTCGAGTGAAACTCTATCATATCCAGCAGCCTTACCTGCTTTCATGCTTTTCATTGCTTTCATTATTTCACCCATACTTATCTCGCTACCTCTTTCCTCTTCTTTCGGAATTTCTACTTCACTTAGTACACACGTTGTCTCCTCACTCATAAACACGCTTTCAAAATATTCCTTCCATCTCTTTAAACTCAAAACTTCATCATTCAGAATATAGCCATTCTCGTCTCTTATAGCATTCATCATAGGCTGTTTCGAATGTCCCCTGGCAGTTATTACAAGTTTCCAGAACATTTTAATATTTGCCTGGAAATTATCCGATATTCTTCTATCATTCTTATCCGTTCTTTCTTGCTTTTTTCTTTCAACTACTTCTTTTACTCTCTTATTAAGATTTCTAAAGACTGCCCTTTTTCTTTCAATATCATCATTCGTACCGCTAGAATTACCAGCCTTTGTTGCTAGTAAATCTAGCCATGTTCTCTTCTTTGCTTCAACTTCCATACGTACCTCATCATCCCACCATAACGTATTATTTTTCCTTTCATTCTTTCTCTTACTAACACCACATACTTCGGTAGCTGCATCCACTAAACCTTTCTTTACATTTTGCCATACATTCTCCAAGTCTAACTCCTTCATACATAATTCATCCAAACCACTTATATTTTCTTTCAGTCTACATTTGAACTTGTTTTTCTCACCTTCATCTTGTAACCTTTCTGTTCTAATACGCTGTAACGCAGTGGTAGACACAGATGATCGATGGCGCCAACGCCTGAATAGACCATTAATTCGGCATAAAACCAAATAATGATCCGTTCCTACGTTAGAACCCCGGTAAACCCTTGTATCCACCACTGCGCCCCTCAATCTTTCATCCACAATTATTAAATCTATCATGCTTCTATCGTCACCTCTTTCCCAAGTATACATGTGAATCCTCTTGTGGCGAAAGCAAGTGTTCGTCAAAAAAGATTCTTTTCCATACATACGGTGAGAATATTTTCACCATTCTCATTTATACTTTCATCACCAAACGTTCCCAATATTCTTTCATAACCAAGCCTCCTCACCCCAACCCTTCCATTAAAATCTCCTAGCATAATAATATTTTCATTTCCCTTACACTTCATTAACACCATCCTTACCATTTCCCAAAACTGCTCTGGATATAAGTGGGCTTAGACATGTCTGGGGCGTAGATCCCTAACACAAATAACTTCTTTAAGCCCACTTTCATTCGTATCCATAGCAGTCTTGGGCTTACACATTCATACTCTTTCACACATTGGCCCATTCTTTCTGAAAGGATGATACCTACCCCTGGCATGCCCGCTCGATCTCGTCTACACCAGACCAGTATGCGGTATACATGCCATGTGTAGTGACATACTTCCCCTTCCTTATCAGTTTCTGTAATCTAGAAATAAAAAAAGTACTTGAGTGAGAAAGCTGAACAATTTCTTTTTAAATAAAATGTGTGGGAAAACAGGCATATCATTATTTTACATGGTAGAGCCATGCTGCAGTTATATAAACAGTATAGTTGTAGCACGAATGGGTCGGCTCGACCGGGGAGGAACCACGCTCTCACAGAATACCAGAGTCAAATAGTAGCTTAATGCTGCTGTGTTTCGTATGGTGAGTGTAGAGAACCGGAGACCCTTTTTTACTGGAAACGAGGCATTCCACCTAAGTCCTCACGGGTGTCAACGTATCTGCATTTTGTTTCGTGATCGAGGACAGATTAGATGTCCCTGGGCCACAGCAACCACTTACCATCAGTTGGACTGTGTGATCGTTTGTCACCCTATTCTATAAAAAAATCAGTAAAACCCTTTTGAATATATTCTAATACACTGCCATTCAGGTTTGATTAGCATATTTTTTATAGTATAGGAAGACAAACTAGCACACAGTCCACCTGATGGTAAGTTGTTGCTGTGGCCCACAGCATCTACATCTATCCTCGATTACGAATCAAAACGCAGATGCATTGTCTCCCGTGAGGACTAAGATGGAATGCCTCATTTCCAGTAAAAATGGTTTCCGGTTCTCTACACTCACTTACGAAATACAGCAGCATTAAGCTACCATTTCACGCTGGTATTCTGTGAGAGCGTGGTCCTACCCCGGTCGAGCCGACCCATTCGTGCTACAACTATACATCTAATATAACTGCAGCATGGCTCTACCACATATAAATAAGCACATAATAATCATAACATTTGGAAATCAAATCAATGATATATGTGTGTTAGTATATGTACACACAGGAACCAAAAATACCCATTTGGTTAAAGATTAGAAGAAAATGGTTCCAACAATCAAAACAATAAGCCTGAGCGTATGCTATGGCAACTAGGATAACAGTACTTATATACGAGTATAGTACTTATATACGATTATAAACATCCATCACTGAGGTACAAATGTTCATGCTCATCACACAAACATTTGAGACTTGGACTTGAACCCGCAACTGATGGTTTCGTAGTCCCCGCAGACCACTAGACTAAGACAGTCATCAAAAAATGTAAATATACATAGCATACCTGTCTTGGAGCAACCCTGTTTTCAATAATGGTAAACATCAACTGATGCAGGTCCGTAGGGTTATCTCTCAATATTCTGTCACTTTGCATTCGCAAAATGGAACACCCACATAAAAGGCATACACTAACGTGGCCTTGGTGACTTGGTCTATATTGTTGGTCATCAATGCCAGATATTTCTTGTAAACTATGATTTACACTTATCATTGCTAGATCTCTGCATGCTTCACAGATATAGTCATCTTCGGTAATCTGAAAAATAAAAGTTCTTGTTATTAGGATGGTGTCATCCGTATATAGTTCTATGCAAGAAATTGATTATAATCTATTGTGTTTGGTAGTGGCAACAGACGAGAGGTTAAATGTTGAGTTAAAGTGTCATCCATTGTTCATCATAATAATTTATGTGGCAATCATATTATGTATAATAATGGGTGCAGACTATTTTTAAAACAATTGTTTTAAAAACGTTGATCATTAAAGACTCAGCTGGACAAACCTATAATAGATTTATTATTCTGATAAATATAAGATATTACGGTTCCTTAGAATAAATACTTACGATTTGTGGATACACCCAGCTACAAAGTAATGTGGTAACTCTTATGTCGACTTCCAGAGCACGGTATCGACGCAGTGTATTAACGCATATGTTGCAATTGATGCACATAATGCGAGTAACTCTGCCACGATCGCTCATCATGTCTGAATGAAGTAATCCTGTGACAACAAGATCCAAATCGTAGGGCACAAATCGGAGTCCAGATGAGAACAGCGCAATGTCGTCGGGTGTAGCAGTATCGGAATCCTTGGGCACGCAATATTTACACAATAGAAAATCAATACCGGATAAGTCCAGTGGCAGTCCAGGTCGAATAAAAATAAGGAAATCAAAAGGCAAAACCAAGAACACAAAACACAAGCAACACAAACGGCGCGAGAGCAGTGTGTGTGAGTGGGCGACACGTAACGGAAACGTCATTACGACCCTGTCATAATTGACAGGTGTGTTGCTATAGCATTTATATTGTCTCTTACTAAACAATCTGAATTCCAAGAATATATAGAAAATACGACATATTTTTTGAAATAATCTTATGTCACTGTTGTTTAAATGATATTTATAATCATTATACAGTGAAACTTGGTTAAGTGGGACCTGGATAAGTGAGAAACCTCCATAACTGGAACTCATGCTGAGGTCCCAACACTTTGGCATTGAATTACCTCTGTTAGTGGGACGAGGTAAACCTCTATATCTGGGATTTGTTCTTTCGATTTATCATCATAGTTACCTCTATAACTGAGACAGCTAGTAAATTTTATATGCATAAACCTCTGTAACTGAGATAACATTGTTTGTTTACTCATTCTTATTCTACCCACAAATTCCACACGTAATTCCAAGTACGTAAGTACAAATTTTGAGCTTCAATTACCTTCAGTTTTAGTTTCGCTTTACTATCATACAGATGTTTATTTGAAAAATGTCAAAACGAAAGCTACAATCGTTATCATTACGTGAAAAACTGAAGTTAATATCCGTTTATGAAAGTGGGAAGACACGCGAAGAAGTTTGTGCCGAATTTAATGTGCCAAAATCTACTCTTTGTAGAATAATTCAGAGTAAACATAAAATTGAATCACAATGTTCTGAAGGACAAGGAAAACTAAAACGTGTACGTTTATCAGAATATCCTGAACTTGAACAGTGTTTGCTAACATGGGTTAAGCAACTTCGTAACAAAAACGTTCCGGTATGTGGACCGATGATTAAAGAAAAGGCACAAGATTTCGCGCGAAGGCTCGATATTCATAATTTTTGTAGCAGCAATGGTTGGATGGAAGGGTTTAAGAAAAGAAACGGTATAGTTTTCAAAGCAATTTGTGGAGAAAGTAACGCTGTTGATGTTAACAAATGTAGCCAATGGATTGAAGACCTACCAGTTCTATTACGCAATTGTTCTGCTGATGATATTTTTAACGCAGACGAAGCGGGTTTATTTTATAAGTGTCTACCCAATAAAACTTTTTACCTTAAAAGGTGAGTCGTGTCATGGCGGGAAACTTAGTAAAGAGCGCATTACAATACTTCTAGGTGCTAACATGTCAGGAACTGAAAAGTTGCCTATCCTATTAATCGAAAAATCTAAGTCTCCACGATGTTTCAAAGGTGTTAAAACTTTGCCTGTGAATTACCAAAATAATAAAAAGGCATGCAATGACATAAACTATTTTTTCTGATTGGTTGAATAATTTAAACCAAGAATTGAAAGCCCAGAAGCGAAAAATTTTAATGTTTGTGGACAAATGTACTGCTCACAATAATATACCCGAGCTAAGCCACATTAAACTCGTGTATCTGCCTGCGAATACGACAAGTAATTTGCAGCCAATGGATCAAGGCATCATCAACAATTTCAAAATTTATTACAGAAAAGAGTTGTTCGACATGTTATTAAATCTTTAGAAGACAATCAGTGCCCACAAATCGATGTTCTTCAGGTGATGAGGTTTGCTAGGAAAGCTTGGTTTATGTGACCAAAACTACTATAGCAAACTGCTTTAATAATCTGGATTTTAATCTGAATAACTGTAGCTGAAAGCTTACAAGAGGAGGACGAAAATTTAGAAACTGGTCCTGAAGATTGGAACTTAGCCATCAGCAACGACAATAATCAACAGCCAACATTCCAAGATTTTATAAACGTCGATGACGGTTTAATAGCTTCAGGAGAACTTAATGAAAGCGACATTGTTCATGCCCTTCTCGTCTTCTTCATTGGAAAATGAAGAAGAAGACGATGAAATGAGCGCGGAAGTAAATTTAGTAAAAATTTCTAAACGCGAAGCAGTAAAAGCACTAGAAACTTTGCACAGTTATTTTGAAATGTCATCAATTGGTGACCAAAGCATATTTGATAAAATTTATAATATCGAAAAACATCTGATGGCTGATACTTCCAAACGACAAACTAAAATGACAGATTTTTATAATTGATACATTCTGTTTCCATATTCGTACATATTACGTGTAAAAACGTGCTTGAATATTTTTGTTGATTACATTTGTATGATTACCTTTAAGTACTACATATATTTTTTTATTAAAACTCATTTACATACATAACACGTTATTTTATTTAATGATCGCACCTGCATAACTGAAATAACCTGTATTCTCACCTCTATTAATGGAACCCTCTGTAAATGAGACAGATATTTATTTATACCTGTATATCTGAGACACTGGGTAAGTGGAATACCTCTATAAGTGAAACGACATTGCAGGTCCCTTGATGTCTCACTTAACCAGGTTTCACTGTATTATTTTATCGTAAACCAGATGCAACAAGATAAGGTGAAAATGATTTATAACTATGAAACTGAAATAATTATAAACTGGTCACACTAAGTGACAGAAGCGAAATCCATTTGATTACAATCAATTATGTCCCCAAAAAAGTAGTGATTTTTATTCCGGCTTTTACTAGCTTTGATGTTTATTTAATAAAATGCAATTTTTTTTTTGATTACGTCCTATAACAATTATAACTCAAGACGCTTCAAAATATTTGACATATTATTTCGCCATTGTCCTTTGTATTGTTGTTAACTAAAAACTAGAACAACGTATAACAATCATATAGCACGCTACTAAGACGGCAGTGGACAAAACTCTACATATCATAGCGCTAATGCACTAAGAAATAAAATTGAGTACGCTTGTCACATTTAAAAGTGCTATCAAACACACGACGTATTGCTATGCGCTATGACGGCGCCCACAAACGGTATGGGTGTGCAATGTCCACGGGAAAGCCGTATTGTTACAACAAACGCGCTTACCACTGGCACTAAAATGATATGTCAAGGACACGAGCGACGAGCCCAAGTTTACATCGGTCTCAGTTGCTCGTGAAGCAGCATACACGCCACTATAATAGTTCTTTTCAAATCCCTTTTCTACTATAACGCTTTTTCTTATTTGAGACCTTCCAAATATCTGCTTTATTTCATAAACCTTACTATTTACTATATGTCTCTAATATATAGGACTTCAACCCATAACTATACTATCATAATGCTTATGCATCAAAGAGGGACCAGAGAATCCCCAACAGTACTAATATGAGTAAATCACTTGTAATGAAGGTATTGTTCCCTAGTACCCGTAACTCCTTATTTTATCATCCTATCACGGAAGCATACCCTGCTTGAGGACTATATGCTTTACCAGTGATGGACGTTCCCGTATCTCTCCATCATTTATTTCTCAAGGTCATCTTTTTTTATTATCTTCATAAATCTTTGTCTGTATCGGTTACTTTTATATTCTTTCATTCTCATTCTGTCGTCTTTCAATTAAGCATATCGGTTTATTAACATAACCAGAGTTTGGGCCCTAAACATAGGCTAAGATAATGTCCGATAGCCTAATTCCTTCATTCCAATAACTAGCAAAATTATTGCATAGTTCCTAATTATTTATCTAAACATCACTTACATCATCCTACATATACATTTGAAATCTATACTATTATATATGTATTCCTTTCTATGCCGCAGTCTATATTCAACTTTCACACATTCATATCAAAACCTAAACATTCTCATACAGTTTCCTTTCTATAAATTAACTTAACCCTCCTTTTTCTATCCTTTCTTTTACTCTTTTATGCAAACAGTTTATACTTTTAAGGCACAAACAATTTTTTTCCATACTACATAAACTATATGTTTTGACATAATTAATTCTATTTCGTATTTTTTTTTGTTATATAAGTTGTTTAATATTTATCCATAAGTCATTGGAGCCATAACCTAAATTCAGTAATCAAATTATCTCAAAAAAGTATCGAACAACTTAAAGTTTCGTATTACAAAATAATAGTTTATTTTATCAAGTCTTTTTTATCAGTTGAATACTGGATTTTAATCGGAGATAAAGTAAATGAAAAAGTATAAAGTCAATATTTTGGAGGCAAATCAGGAGACAACAGTAGTGTATATTAATGCATCATTCTGTATTAATTACGTGTAATATTCCGATGCCTTATATGCAAAAGATCACGTCAGCATTGTTTACAATTTGATACGCAATGTTAATACAAAGAAAACATGATATTAAATTTCGATGAATTCTTAAATAATATCTATATAAAATATTGCAATTTTTATTATTAATAAAATATATCAGTTTGCGTTATTAAGTTAAGCTGCGTTTTAAATTAATATTATTCACCGATCAATTTATCTTTTACAAAATTTATTCATTGAGTTGTCGTTTATCTGATAACAATATAATAAAGTTCCTTTTTTTCATTCATTATGTTAAATATTTTAGAACAAAATAGATAATTAAAATAAGCACGCTAAAATAATCAGGATATTATATAGGCACTTGCTTTCTATTGAGTTTTCGGTAAAAAAAAACAACCTAAATATGAGTGGTGACTAAAGTTATTATATTTTTAGTTTTATGAAATTAAAATTTTAAAAGAGATAAATATTTAAAATCACTCACCTTAAAAATATAATCATATAATTTGTATTTTATACAGTAATTGTTTTGCAGATACATCGAGCATATTTTCACATTATAGACTCTATTAAATTTTTTTTTGTTTCTTGCAAATAACATACTTTCTGTTTTCTTGTAGATGGAGTACACGAAAAATTCAGTCCTCCTAAAAACTGGCCACTCGATAAAATTCTTGATAATTTTATGTTTTGATAAATATCTCCTTTTTCTTTCGCTTGGTTGTTACGAGTTTTTGAAAATTGTGTATTATATCTTGATAGTGTAAAATTTCCTATGTGAACACCATTGCATACTTCAATTTAGATCTTCTCAACCAATATTCTTCTTATCCGGAGGAAAAAGTTAGCCTTTTGATTTTATACTTCTTATGTTTTAATTTTATTTTGTAAATATTTATTCAAAATGATATAACTTTTTGATGGCCGGCTCTACACGACTTTAATTAATTTTCTCAATCCGGGAATGTGTAATAATTTTTAATATACAATTTTTTACGTATTTATTATAATTTTACTATCGGTGGACAGCCGGTGCACGCGGCGAGCGGAGTCACGCGCGCACCGACTGGCAGGGTCGCCATATAAGGACAAGAGAATTGAAATGCTTGAGTGTTGACGTAAGACTGTCTGTAATAAAGTTATTAATAAGTTTATATATTAGATTATACCCAAACATACGTATAGGTACTAGGTAGATACTACACCTTACTATCGTAAGTCTTTATTATGGGACTTCAACCCACAACTCTACTATTGTAACATTGTACTTCATAGAGACCTTCTATAGTAATGCTTTACTATTATAGACCTTACTATCATAGGTCATTAATATATATGACTTCAACCCATAAATCTACTATTGTAATGCTTATACTTCATAGAGACCTTCTATCTATTACATATTTATTATACTATTATATATCTTTAATATATGGGACTTCAACTCAACTCTAGTGTTACAATGCTCATGCATTAAGGAGACCCTAATATAGATAAGTCCCTAATATAGGACCAGTCATTGTGCAACAGTACTGGTACTGTAAGCATTCGGTAACCCGACCAATCTCTATATATATATATATATATATGCATCTCCGGCAGCTCCTCCATATAAGCCATCTATACAGGAACAACCTCTATAACTTAAGAAATTTCTTATATGTAAACAAGCTCCATATCTTAAGAATTAAGACATTGTTTAACCAATTTTGTGACGACTCCGTGGCTTAGCAATGAGTGGCTGCGCTGGGGGGCGTGGTTTCGAATCCGCACGGAACAAGTATTTGTATGGCCTACAAATAATTGTTCCGGGTCTGGATGTTTGTCCTTATACAATTTATGTTTGTAAACTGCCCCCACGATACAGGAGAAAATCCTAGTGTAGGGGTAACCTATTTTAAAAAGAGAAAAAAAAATTCCAATTATTTTATAAACGTTATTTATCTATTCCATATTATATATTTATAATATGAAAGTATACCCGAAGGTACCTGATGGCAAAGGTCCATATATGTCTGCAATGACTATGTCTACGAAATTTTCTGTGATTATAGATTTGCATGTACATATGTTATGTTTCTTTTCTTTGATAACTGATAAAATGACATACGCTTTTTGCTTTTGCTTTACAAAGGTAATTTATTAATAAATACTTATATTTTTCTGTAGTATTCAGTTTACGAAATCGCAAAATGCAGTCAATATATTATTTAAAAAATATTAATCTAATCTCTTTTTTTGGTAGGTTGCGCTGATTTTTGGCGTTGTTGGAGCTTGCCGCAGAGAGGAGTTAGCCAATATTACTTTAAAAGATATTGAATCCCATGGAAAAATGCTACTAATAAAGATTCCAAATGCAAAAATAAGATATCAAGAAGCTTTGTTGTTGAAGGAGATTTTCTTAGAATATTGCAAAATATATGAACCAGCGGTCCCAAAACGCAAAAACCGACCTTTTTTCCAAAATTATCAAAAAGGGAAGTGTACACCTCAAGCAAGCGGGATAAACAAATTTGGTAATATGCCAAAAGAAATAGCTACGTTTCTTGGTCTGCCGGATGCTGAGTATTTTACTGGGCACAGCTTCAGGAGGACTGCTACATTATTGGCAAATTCTGGAGCCAGTTTGACGTACTTTAAGCGACTAGGAGCTTGGAAGTCAGACAAAGTTGCAGAAGGCTATATTGCTGATTCATTAAACAAAAAACTAGAAACTGGAAAAAATCACACAATTTATTAATTTATAGTCCAGTCCTTCTCCTTCACATGGCAATACTGAAGAGAACTTTCGTCCATCTACCTTCGTTGATAACGATAATTTATCGGATCCAATACCATCAACTAGCAAACGCCATTGTATAACACCTTTGACAAATATACATGAGCAATCATACGAAATTAGTAATAGTGTAACACAACACAAAAACTGTACCAATTTTAATGTATATGTGAATTATAACTTTTTATAAGAAATAAATGATTAGTTAGTTGAGTTTATTGTGTTTTTATTATTTTATTAAATTGCTTCATTTTTTTCGCAACTGTATTAAAAATAGTTGTTCAGTACACATGCGGAACCGTCATTGCAACTTGTTTCGACTCAACCTCGGCTGCGCCTCGGCTCGGGTAGACATTTTTGTCGGAACTCTTTCGCAATGACAGGCTTTCCGCACTCGTAATGTAATATACTATACTTCTTTTAAATTTATTTTGTAATATAATATACTATTTATCAAACTATAACGTTTTAGTTTATCATTTTGTTATATTGTTGAAGTATTTAACGTCTTTATTTTTTCAATAATAGCCAACAACTCTGTATCTTGTTTTTGGTATACTGATATGGATTTTAACTTTTCTATCAACTCTTTATTAAACAATAAAAGTTTATGATCAGTTAATATTATTACTGTATTTAGCGGTGGACTTTTGGTAGGCTTTAATGAAAGAATAAATCACGGTCGGCGAAATTGTCAAGTGGTAAGGGTAATTATCTAACAATTTGCTTCACTTTATTATGGCGAATTATAAAACACAACCACATGCGTATTAAATGATCTGTAAAAGGTATGTTTATTAAAATGCGTTTTTTTTTAGTAAGCTGGATAATGTTGCCCATAGTCACCTATATTTATCTTCGATTAAGAATTAAATGGTTAAACGAACTTACCTTAAGTGAAGTTCAACCATAATTATACGAAGATCCTTGTCCTAGACATTCTTAACAATTTTAGTACGCCGCATTCCATGCCAGCATCACAATTTATCCAAGCTCGCAAAAAAAAAATTTAAAGCAGTATATCTGGCTACACTGTATCAACCCGTCCGTCAATGCAACTTCATTATATTTAAAGCAAGGAATTAGATGAGCAACCCTAACCCAGGGAGGGTTGGGCCGGGGAGTAGTCTAGGACACGGAGCTTCGTATAATTATGGTTGAACTTCACTTAAGGTAAGTTCGTTTAACCATTTAATTATACTCCCTCCTTGTCCTAGACATTCTTAACAATTGTAGATGTTTGAAGACAGGGTTGCGAATTTATAATACCAATGAATGGAAATTTTCAATTTTCCTTATTTTATAAAAAATGTTGAACATATTGCCTGTATAGTAAATTTAAATTAAAAACATAAATAAATTATCGTTATTTCATGTCATTTCCTTATACAAATAAGGCCGGCTTGATTGCAGCAGAAGTGTCCTTGTGGAAAAATTATGACTGATAAAGAAAACAATCTGGAATATCTATTCCAGTTTCATTTTAACATCTTATAACTTACTTAAGAAATACTATTCTAAGTGGGTTAAATTTATCAATATCTTATGTTCTGTTTTCTATTAAAAATATTCACAAGAAAGGCTCAACCCCTTCTTATTTATTTTTTCCCATGCAAACCCTGTTGAAGTGAAATTCTATCTATATCTTAACTATACATCTGAGCTCCCGTTTGAATAAATGTAATATTTGTTGAAGGACCATGTATGTATATTATAACCTATAACTCATCACTGCTCAGCTTGTTACTAGTTTTTGTAAATTTCTGTATTCTCAATATTTATTGCAATATTCTGTAGTTAATAATCTAAGTAAAAGGCACAAAGGCACAGGAAGGAATTTCATTACACTTACTACAATTTGGTACGATAAAGAATTAATTATTTTATTATTTTATAATTTATAGTATTTGACATAGGAGAGTTCACTATAATTCTTAGTATGAATTTTGGAGTGAATCTTGGAATGCCATATTTTACAAAATACTTCACTAATAGTAACCAATGATGTGTATGAGATGTCTATGAGATGACTGTAACATGATACAGTAGTATGATTATCTTTATATAGGCAGTGTTAATAATAATTTGTTATATTATTCAAAATAAATAATTCATTTTTCCACATTTACTGCTCATGTGAAAAAAAACTACTTTATAGTTTATAGTGACAGCGCTTTAATGTTAATTCAAAACCTGTCTAACCTCAAAGTGTTAGCTCTAAAAGGTCTAAATAGTTAACCGTGTCTATTCTCTATGTGATAGCTGTAACGGTTTAAAGCCTGCAGTGACTTCTTCCGAGTCATCATCATCATCATCATCATCATTACAGCCCTTCAGAAGTCCACTGCTGAACATAGGCCTCGCCCAAGTAACGCCACAAAGCACGGTCCTGACCCATCTGCATCTATCGACTTCCTGCATGTCTTACCAGGTCGTCACTCCATCCAGTGGGGGTCGCCCTACACTACGCCTACCGGTACGAGGCTACCACTCGAGAACCTTTCTTCCCCATCGGTTATCGGTTCTTCGAGCTATATGGCCGGACCATTGCCACTTCAGCTTACGAATCCGTTGGGCTGTCGGTCACTCTGGTTTTACAGCGGATATCCTCATTTTTGAGTCTATCACGCAGAGAAACTCCGAGCATAGCCCTCTCCATAGCTCGCTGAGCGACATTGAGCGTCCTCATACGGCCAGCAGTGAAGGACCACGTCTCTGATCCGTAAGTCATCACTGGCAACACGCACTGGTTGTACACTTTAGTTTTCAGAGATTGAAGTATACCTGACGAAAAGATGTGTCGTAATTTCCCGAACGCTGCCCAGCCGAATTGAATCCGTCGATTGACCTCTCGGTCGAAGTTGGACTTAACTAGTCGGACTATTTGTCCCGCATAGTGCTCCCAACAACTACCGGCATAGGTGTGACATGGACATTAAACATAATCTTTGTTTTGTCCATGTTCATCTTAAGACCTATCCGTTGGGAGACAGCATTGAGGTCATTGAGCATCGTGCTAAGGTCCTCCAGCGATTCTGCCATAAGGACTATATCGTCGGCAAATCGAAGGTGAGTGATGTACTCGCCATTGATGTTAATACCGTATCCTTTCCAGTAGGTATTCCGTAGTCCAGTAGCTTGAAAACGTCTTCCAACGCAGCGGTGAAAAGTTTCGGGGATATAACGTCACCCTGTCTTACACCTCTCTGCAGTTGGATAGGTTTCGAGCTCTGGTTCTGTACTCGGATAGCCATCGTAGCCCTACTGTCAAACACTTCAGCGCCTCGATATACCGACAGTCAACTTGGCACCGCTGAAGGGACTGTAGCACCGCCCAAATTTCGACGGAATCAAAGGCTTTCTCATAGTCCACATACGCCAGGCAAAGTGGCATATTGTACTCCTCGGTCTTCTTTAAAATCTGCCGCAGGTTATGTATGTGGTCTATGGTACTGAAGTCTTTTCGGAAACCGGCTTTTTCGGGAGGCTGGAAGTCGTCGAGACTTCATTCCGAGTCATAATCCATTAATGTCTTCCTTCAAGTGGTAATGCTTTCAATTCAAATCTGTCTAACCTCAAAGTGTTAGCTCTAAGATTTGAATAGTCAACTGTGTCTATCCTCTATGTGATAGCTCTAACAGTTTAAAGCCTGCAGTGAATTCTTCCGAGCCGTAGTCCATCTTAATGGCTTCCTTCAAGTGATATTGCTTTCAATTCAAACCTGTCTAACCTCAAAGTGTTAGCTTTAAGGTTTGAATAGTCAACCGTGTCTATCCTCTATGTGATAGCTCTAACGGTTTAAAGCCTGCAGTGATGTCTTCTGAGTCCTAGCCCATCTTAATATCTTTCCACTAATGATAGCATCTTATATATGAATTAGGACCTGTCTACCTTCTAAGTCATAGCGGTAAGGTCTGAATAGTTAACCATGTCTATCCTCATAAATGACAGCTCTAATGCATAGCATTTTAAATAACTTATGCTAGATATTCTCTCAACAATTTTAAGTTTACAGTAATTACTTCTGCCTCTCTGCACCGCTTAATATCTACCAGTAGTATTTTTCGTTCTTATTTTATTATATATACATAAATCCATGTATATATTCTAAGTGACAGTTCTTACGGTCTGTATATAGCATCTATATAACTCCTGTTGGATATTTTTCTCAGCAGTTTTAATTCAATAGTGCTTTTGCATCCCTATCTCCTCAGTATTATACTTTTCCTATTTCTTCAATACTGCCCGAAACTACGTGCATGTCAAAAGTGGGAATAGTCTTGCCCAACTTTCAAATCATTGGTATGTTGGTATATTTTGCTACCTTGATGTCCGGTAATCATGTGGGGGTTCTCTTACGTTGACAATTTTTGGACTTCTTTTGCCAAACCCTTGTGAGACTTTCTAGTACTTTTACATCTATAATTTTTAACAAGTTTTTCATTATGTTATGCTCATAATATTGAGCCCTTTGTAATAAAACTATACCATTAATTATCTTTATATGATTGCTTCTAAATCTCAGTAACGCAAAATATTTTCTCATGTGAAAAAAAACAAAAACCTATGGTTTTTTGACTCATCGACATTAAGAGGAAATACATAAAAGAAGAATCGTCCCCCAATCTAATATAACTGCCATGGTTTCTGGGTCATGCCTACAGAACCCCATTGTTAAGTATATAATAATTTTATTATTACTCGTTACTAATTTGATCAAGTTTTAGCTTTGACACTGCTTTATGATCTTGTTGAATAGACTTGAAAGACTTCCTCTGACTGTTTTTTGTTTACTTGGCTCAATTTTAGATTGTATGTTAAATTTCCATATTTTTATTTAATTTAAAGTATTGAATCCTCAATAGTTAATGAATGGAACACTCTCTAACTTGTTAATATATGAAGCAGGATTTTTATCAACTCTGGGTAAAATTGTACAACATAAGTATTATTTAGTTGTAGTAAGTTTACTATTCATTATAACTATATTGTTTTGCTGAAAGTTTTGTATTGTATTCTACCATTCCCCAAAATATAAGCATATACTACTTTAATATCGAATAACATCTATGTAATTTATTCGTAATGAAGGACTAAAACCCAAATTTTGTATCATTCCTTTGGTTTCTCTCCATCCATTTGAGAAGTGTCAATTTATATTTCAAACGGTTTTATGCGTTTAATGTTTTTTTTTTGTTATATTATTAACTACCATCTAAGGTCAGAAATTTGCCACTGAATATATATTACATAACATTATATATATATATATATATATATATATATATATATATATATATATATATATATATATATATATATATATATATATATATTTATATATAATATGGTTTAAAGCACAACATTATTAACCTCATTTTACTAATAGCAACCAAAATGGGTTATGCACAATATATTTCGTCACTATTTATATCATAAAATTTTTATAGTTCTTAAGTATTTTTACATAATTTCCTCTCACTACAACAATTTATTTTGTTGCTAACATATTTTGGCATTGTATGCATCTGTCAGCATAACTCTATTGTGCTTTTACCATACCTAGTTTTAGTTATGAAGGTGATAATAATAACATGATAGGTATGAATGATACCATACTTAATTTTACTGAATAAATCCATCTTTATTTTATTTTTTAATTATTACTTCACATATTACTTATTTTTAACTTTTCATAACTTTTTAATATCTTACATTAGATTATTTCCTATAACTATTTTTAAATTTATTTTTAATTGTTTAATTTACCACTGTTTTAATTAGTGAAGTATGTAAGTTTTATATTTTCCCAGATTGATTTTATGTACCGCTGTAGGCCATTAATGCATTTGCAATTCATCATTCTATTTAAAACCTCATGATGCTAAACACTTCTTTCTTCCTTGTAACTTAGGTTATATTAAATTACATAATACAGCTCGAATGCAATAATGTGCCTATGTTTAATATCAATTAATTAATTATGGTCTAGATTTTTATTTTTATTTAATTGCCTATCAGCAGAATTTTCTCTGTATTATTTTCTCGTCTTATTATATTAATTGTTATATAATAATTATTATATTATATTCGTTTTACTATCTCAATAATTATATTTTGTTAATTTTTTAAATTGACAATAATATAAATCATGAAACATTTTACAGGCTATCTGTTGTCTTTTTATTATTCTTTTAATAATTTAACAAATTTATTGTAATTCAATCTGATGCTTACAATACTAATTTTGTTTTGCATATCTGTCAAATCTGGTTTCATTGGCAACGTGTGGAGCCAAATATATCACAAGGGATATAATTTGAATAATAGGTTTGTTTCAATCTTTCAGATTTTTCTAAACAGCCTAAATGCTTATTTACTCACTTTTTACTTACTTATATTTTAAGTGTATTTAAATGTAACCTTTTGATATTCCATATCAATGATTAAAACTACTTTTACGGATTTTATCGCGTTTATTTTTACTTTTTATTTACTTTTATTTTTAATTCCCGACGTTTCGGGCGCTTTCCAGCACCCATGGTCACGGGGGACTGTCCATGTCCCCCGTGACCATGGGTGCTGTAAAAAGTAAAAATAAACGCGATAAAATCCGTAAAAGTAGTTTTAATCATGTATAGTGTTCGCGTAAATATAAGAAATCATTATTCCATATCAAGGTAAAACAGTTATCACATTTTTTCTTACTTTCATGTCATATTATCCATCCATCCCTTGCAGTCTATAAAAGTCCACAGCTGCACATAGGCCTACCAACACCAAAATGCCTGATAGAGAGGTGTCATATTATGTAGCTTTTTATTTTTTATTTCATGTGTCTACAAAATAATATGTAATAATATACTGTCTTTAGATTTAAAAATGCATCTATTAAATCCCATTTGTTTGGAAATTAACAATTTTAAGGACTAGTAAACTAACTCTCCCTTACACACCGGATAATTTTGTCCCAGAATTCAATTATTATTTCTAACTTGTTCTGCCAATTTTTTATGGACGTTAAAGGTTTACATAACCTTAATAAAACCATGAGTTAAGTTTATTTATAGCACTTATTTCTTTTCATAGTCAGGATTTTCTGATACTAAAGAAAGTTTAGTTGTAATCTCAGGGTATACAACTAAATCTCAGGGTATATAATTTCCGGGTCTGCTGCCCAACGTATGTAAATGAATGTAAGAAAAACATTAATATATATCACTTAAAATTTCTCAACGTATCTCTGTACAATGTATCTCAACCCACATTTATAGGTTAAAATACCTATTTACTATTTCATATTATGAGTGACGAGGTTATGTTATTAACCCTTAATAGTGTATAGTAAATTTATCATACTTGTTAATAAATGGGCACAGTGAATCTGATTTTATTATTTAATAAATGTTTTAACTTTATTTATTTTATATACATGTGCACCTACCTCGAACAATAGAATTTTTGTTTACCTTTGATCGGTTGGCTTCATTTTGAATATCTTCCTTTCCCAAGTACATAATCAAATTATTACCACGCAGATACGTAATAAATTTATTTGTAGTAGGTTTTGAATACAAAATATTTGATTTTACTCTAAACATATTTAATTTTTACAACAAAAATTATAAAACCACACCGTGATAGCTGGCACAAAAAAAACGTAATGAAGTTGCATTGACGGACGGGTTGATACAGTGTTGCCAAATATACTGCTTTAAAATTTTTTTTTGCGAGCTTGGATTAATTGTGATGCTGGCATGGAATGCGGCGTACTACAATTGTTAAGAATGTCTAGGCCAAGGAGGGAGTATAATGACAATTCAGATACAATGCCATTCCTGAGTAATAAGATGTTATCCCTCGCTACCAATAAATATGGTGTCCAGTTCTCACTATTTACCATATGAAAAAAGTTGCATTATTTTGCTAAATTTTTAATTATAGTTTATTTTATTTTTGCGGAGTGGTTAAAAAATTGGTACATAACCGTGAAAAAGTGAAAACACACAACACACACACATATAATATACAATATTTATGAGGTTACAAAACCACTGTTATTTTGTATTTATCTTTCTTTTTTAGTTTTTTTCTTAGTACAATTTTTGGTTACATATAAATTAAATTGCCACTTATGTCGTAATAATATACGTACATTATATCATCTGCTCCTATTTACCTATATCTCATGGGGTGGATACCTGGTGATTTGTAATACAGGCATTCTATTGCCTATCTCAAACACCAGCTCTTCACAGATTCTAGGCTATGAGTATGAACGTATTGTTGTATTCAATACATACTATTGTATAGTATTGAAATAGATATAAGTGTTTTATGTATGGTCGGTATCTGTGAAGAGAAATAAACATTATTATTATTATTAAATTACGCTTTTATTCTCTAAGTTCAAGGTCATTCTCAAACCGAGTCGTACCTTTCAGCCAAATTGTGAAGCATGACCCTACCACGTTTAAAAATATTTCTTTTTTTATTATTTATCTTATAGCATTACCCTGTCCTAACAGATATTAATCATACAGGATTATTGCTACTATGTATGCTACTATTTTGCAGAACTAGAAAAAATACTTGTTAAAATAGCTTTTGTTATGGAATTTCGTGATCCATCTACAACATGAAAGTGATTTATTTTGACATGAGCGTGCTACAGGCTACGTACATTAAATAATGGCCGTCATTCTCAACACTCTTTTATGACAGGGCTGTCTGTTACAGTTGTTGTATAATTTTTTTACTTTGTTGCAGTACCAGCGGCTGATGAATTACAGCGTTTTATCGTATCATCATTATACAAGGATGTTCTTTACAACTTGTAAATTAAAAAAGAGAAGAATATAAACGACATTTGTAACGTCCATGTCATACCAACGTCGATAGTTTTGGGATATCTATGTTCGAAGTTGTTGACAAGTAAGAGATAAATTGTGCTATTCGGTAAGTTTATATTTTTATATGATGGGGTGACAAACGAGCACACAGTCCATATAATGGTAAGTGTTTGCTTGGACCCATAGACTATACCTCGATAACGAGTCAAAGTGCAGATGCGTTGTCACCCGTGAGGACTAAGATGGAACGTATCGTTTCCCGTAATAAGCTACTATTTTCGCTGGTACTCTGTGAGAGGGTGTCCTTCCCCGGTTGAGCCGACCCATTCGTACTACGACTGTAATCTACCCTCTACCACGTTACGAAGCGACAGTAGCCTAATGGCAGAGCACGGACCGCGAACTCAAAAAGGTCGTGGGTTTGAATCCGCCATTCGACCACTGGCGTGAACCACTCGTAACACAAGCAATTTAAGCTTACCACGAGTGGTTAAGGGGAATATTAGTAATGTTTATAGTATTGTTAATATTCTTATTAAAAGAAAAAAAACCTATAATCTTTTACGAAAAAGTCAATCGCCGAATCTAGCTTGGCTAGTCAGAATTCACGACATATATTTTGATCACATTCACACATTTTCCAACAGTTAACACTTAACCTTACTAACATTAGTGTATATGTATAGTATTTACTATACCGGAGTTAAGAACATCTAATTTATAATGACCTTTTTTCATTTGAGTATTTTTTTTAAATGCGCTTACAACCATTAAAAAGAGTTCATATGACATATAACGTGAAGAACCAATAACTACAGGGGAAATAGTTTGCGTGCTTACTAGTTGGAGTGACGAACTGGTAAGATATGCAGGACGTCGATAGATGCAGATGACTTAGGATCGTGTTTTGTGGTATTCATTAGGTGATTCCGGAAGTTCAGAATTATACTTGTTAGCAGTACGCTATTATGTCATAGATGACTTGCAACTTTACTAGTATTCGAAATTCGATCAATTGAGTGAACACAACGCCAAGTATTTGTTTGTTTAACTTTTTGTATAATATTTTCCCGTACGAACAAGGCAAAGGGATACGAGCTCATACAGCCAAGATCGCGATCAGAAGTCAGGATTCTTTCGTTTATTTCGTAAAAGCATTTTGTACGGAATACTAATCGTGTGTGCACGTTGCCGATAAGACAATAATCGTAACACCATTTTGTTTTTTTTTGTGGACATTATTGTCAAGGTACCTTTTAAATGATAAAAGATTTATTTCTCTGCTCTTGTAACAGACAATAAATGGTAGTTACATTTTCATAATATGTGACGGTTCCGTGGCGCAGTTGCTTAGAAGCCATTTGGTAATAAAGCAGCAATATTTATAGGGCTGCGGAATCCTTCGAAAAGTTCCTTCCTTATCCTTAAAATGGTTATTTCAGGTCTGGGTGTATGTCCTTGTACAAAATATTTGTGTAAACTTCCTTCACAATATAGGACAAAATCCTAAATTTAAATCCTAGATAATAACTACTACTTAGAGTGAAATTTTAATAAACGAAAATAAAAGCATAATAATTTTGACAAAATTTTACATTAGGTCGTTGCAACGTCTATGCAATAAATAGTACGAAAATATAATATTGTCATAAAGAGTACTTGTACGATGATTTCTAAAGAAGCTGTAATGTAATAAATATTTCTCGCACGTTCTCAATAGATTAGAAGTTTATATTCCATCGTACGTTTCTAAAATGTCATTTTACCGTTTATGATCGTTCTCTTTTAACATTTTGACACATTTAATGCCATTTTATTTAAGTAATATCATCAACCACCATCTATTACAATCTATAAAAGTCTACGGTTGAATAAAGGCCTTCCCCATAGTCGGTCCCACAGGGTGGGTTTTGGTGTAATTGCCACGCTCGGCGGGCGCGTTGATAATTGCAGTTTTTTTTTATAATTTCGGGTTGTTATCATGAATGTTGCTACACATCTATTATTTTAGTTTCTTCCAGTTACCTCTTAAGACATCTATGTTTAATTTATTATGTTTTTCTTATACCGATATATCATCATCAGCCTTTTTTAAGTCTACAGCTGGGCATTTTTAAATATGCTCATCATCATCACCATCATTACAGCATTTCACAAGTTCACTGCTGAACATAGGCCTCCCCAAGATGTGCCACAAAGCACGGTCCTAAGCCACCCGCATGCATCGACTTCCTATATGTATTACCAGGTCGTCACTCCATCTAGTGGGGGGTCGCCTACACTTCATCTACCGGTACGAGGCTGCCACTCGAGAACCTTTTTTCCCCAACGGTTGTTTGTTCTTCAAGCTATATGGCCGGCCTATTGCCACTTCAGCTTACTAATCCGTTGCGCTATGTCGGTCACTCTGGTTCTACTGCGGATATCCTCATTTCTAAGTTTATTACGCAGAGAAACTCCGAGCATAGCTCTCTTTATTACTCGCTGAGCGATTTGAGCGTCGTCATATGGCTAGCGGTGAAAGACCACGTCTCAGTTCCATAAGTCCACACTGGCAACACACACTGATTGTACAATTTCGTTTTCAGGTTTTGCGGTATACCTGGCGGGAAGACGTAACTTAATTTCCTGAACGCTGCCCAGCCGAGTTGAATTCGTCGATTGACCTCTCGGTCGAAGTTGGACTTACCTAGTCGAACTATTTGTTCCAGGTAAACGTACTCGTCAGCAACTTTTCTTTTAATTACGCTAACAGGTAGAAATTTATAGTAGAAAGTTTTTTTACTCTCACTTCTTGAAATATTTGTGCACAATGACTACACTGGGTGGATGGGTTGGTTAACTCAGATCCTCAGATGAAGTAAAAAAAGGTAGATCTCGCACCTAGAATAAGAAACTGTAACCAATTCTATAACTTTGTGTGAGTCAGAGAAGTGTTGCTACTTTTTAAAAAAAGTCCCGTAAAAATTGAGATAAAATACTAAAAATATAAGAGTAATATGCGATGCGAATGCGAAAGTAAATCTTTCTGTTTTCATCAATTTGACCTTTCAAAAAGAGATGATGAACGTAGGAGGAGTCTGTAGATCGTTTAAAAGGTCTTCTTGATTGATCGTCCAGTGAGCGTGTAGCATCGAGAAAAAATACATGTGATGTAAAACGTGTTTATTATAAAAATAACTTAATACTAACAAAAACTTAAAAAATTAGTTGGAGTATAAAATATAAATATATAAATTTACATGTAATTAAAAAATACTTTTCTATATGAGTAAAAGTATATTTTAGTAAATACAAAATAGAACATTGACTTGTAACAGACATAAGGTATAAATTTTTAACTAATATATATGCGAAAAATGATTTTAGTTTTTACTTAGAATCCTTCATGTTGTATAAGTTTTTTAAATTTTTTGCCGCTTGGAATTCAGTGTCAACTTTAGTGTAATCTTTTTAGAAAATATGTTGCAGTTGTATGTTCAAATATTTTTCGATTATTAATCGTAATAAATTTACTTTATACCCATGACCAGCATAATCGTAGTTATTTTCCAAGTTATTAAAAGTTCTATATTCACCCGTAAAAAACCGTAAAATTTTCGTGACTATATATTTGTGTTGGTTTTCCCTCACAAAATTTATATTATCCACGAATAATTTTCTTAAAACAACTTCGCTTCGTTACGCATATTATATCGAAAACATCTTGGGAGGGTTAACTCAATTTTTTCATTCTCACATTTGTTTCTTGCTATGAACAACTTGTGGAAATCATGTATTTCTTTAGACGGTAATCTATTTTTCACAACTTAATAAACACTTTTGTCATTTTAATATTTTAGAAATATAGTGTACATTACTACGAGCGATATAGCCAATTACTGCTTTATTAAAATCATCGAATTCTGCAACATTTAGAGTGCTAGCAAGTTCTGCCGTTTCTTCTTGTATTTTACGGAAAAATTCTAGTGATGCTAATTCTTGATCTATTGGCGGGTATTCCCGTTTTTCGTGCCTATAAGAGGTTGTGACAGTTGAAGCAGCGGTAAATGTACAATTTAAAATTACTACATCTTCTAACAGCACACAGTTTCCAGTGGATAAACAAGTAACTTTGTAATCCTATATATGTTATATAGTATAAAGTTATTTATGCAGTTAATGTATTTAGAAAACTGGAACGAAATTGCAAAATATTTTAGTTTTTCCTAGATATATACATTATTAAACACTTAATAATAGTCTTCCAAATATGAAGTTTCTATGTATGCTAGAAGTGTCTTAGAGTTTTGATGATCGGTCAGTCAGTCAGTGAGTAAGTGACAAAATTAATAAATTTTGACTCGTTATAATTTATTTTATTTATTTATTTAATCTTTATGATACACCTTATATACTAAGGGATATAAAGGGCGGACTTAATGCCTTATGGCATTCTCTGCCAGTCAACCCTGGATGATTTGAGAAACTGTGGCAGGTGTAACCAATCACTTCATAAATAAATAATAAGAATATAAAACAAAATAAACTGCAAATGAATAGAATAGATATATAGTTAGTAAAATATACATACTTTCTTAATATATAATATGGGATAAATAATAAATATATAAAATAACATAATACATATTAAAATACATTATACAAAATATTACTTATAAAGTGAAAGAGAAAAAAAAAACAATAGTCGGATAGTCAGGTGGTTTTATTCTTACGACAGAACTCTCGAACTAGTCTTTCAAAATAATTCTTGTTATTAGTTTTCTTGATATAAACAGGCAAGGCATTCCAGAGCAGTATAGACTGTATAGTAAAAGAGGAATTAAAGAAATCACTCCTATGTGGTGGAATACGAATTTTAAGACAATTTTGGGAACGAGGAACTCTATCGTTAGTAGAATAAAAATATTGAAAGTTATCCTTAAGATAAGAGGGAGAATTAGGGTCATTTAAAATTGAATGTAGTACTTGCAAAGTTCGGGAGCTACGCCTTTGACCGCCATTTAAGCTTAGATCGGTTCTGGGAAATATGGTCATACTTACGTAAGCCGAAAATGAATCTAATGCAATTGTTGAGAAGGCGCTCCAACTTATCGAGAAGATATTGAGATACTGGTAACACACATCCGCATAATCAATAATGGGTAATATCAAAGTCTGGATTGGCAGAAGTTTAGTTTTAAAAGGCAGAAAGTTTTTGAGACGACAAAGAGAACGTTAATGTGGCAGTTACTTTACGGCTTGTTTCGGCAATTTGAACCCTCCAGCTTAAGGTATGGTTTATATGTAAGCCAAGATTTTTAACAGACTTACAAAATGGCAACAATGTTCCATTGTAAAAGACGGGAGCAAGATTATCGTTATTAATCTTAGCCAACAATCTGCTACTACCTATAACCATTGCTTTGCATTTGGTTGGGTTAACCAAAACACCATGTCTGTACGACCAATCTCTTATGGCATCGAGGTTCTGATTGAGTTTATGAATATTATCGTTAAGGTCGTTAACACTAGATTGCACATAGAGCTGAAGATCATCTGCATACAGATGGTACGAACAGTTGATAACTGAAGTGATAGAATTTATGAATAAAGAAAACATTATAGGAGAAAGTATTCTGCCTTGCGGCACGTGTTTCAATGTTAGTCGTTGTCTTGAGAATTCTTGCCCTAATCGTACTGATTGCTGGCGGCCGCGAAGATAGGATGAAAACCATTCCAAATCTGGGATTGAGAATCTAAGATTAGTTAGAAAGGTATAAGGATATCGTGGTCGACTGTGATAAAAGCATTTGAAAAGTCAACAAGCACTACCACCGTAAGCTTTTGGTCATCCATTCCCATTCTAATATCATCTGTGACTTTTATCAATGCAGTGGTAGTACTGTGACCTGCACGAAAGCCTGACTGATATTTATTCAGCAGATTGTATTTGGTTATGAACATAGAGATTTGCTTGTGTTCAGGCTTTCAGAACTTTAGATAGGTATGACAATATTGAAATTGGTCGAAAATGGGTAGGTAATGAGGGATAAGGTATTTTAGGAAGTGGTCGCACGAATGCTTTTTTCCATTGAGTAGGATATTGACCTGAGTCAAGGGAATAGTTTATGATGTGTGTGATTGCAGGCAAAAGGCACTCAAGGATCATGGATACCATAACCTTACTAACCTCATCGCAACCCACAGCCTTGGATTTAATAGCTAGTACATATTTCTGTATCTCATCCTCAGTCACAGGTAAGAAGTGAAAAAAAAGGAATAGGAGGAGATGGCATGGATTGAATAGAAGATATTGTCGTAGAACGTACTGTGGGATCCAAAGGAGAAGTAGAAATAAAGTGATGATTTATTTCATCCAGAGTGATTGATGGACCACGGTCAGATGTAACGGCCTTACTAATACCTAGTGTTTTAAGAAATTTCCACACATCAGCGGTTGAAGAGTTTGCAATATTACTATGGATATAACGGCGTTTAGCTTTTCCTACCATCTGATTGCATCTGTTTCTTAGCACTCTGTAGCGATCCCAGCTGTCCTGTGTACGATGCTTCTTAAATTTCACAAATGCTCGGTCTCGCCTAGTCATTGCCAACCTTACGGCCTCAGTCATCCATGGGGCTGGTGAACGCTTCACTCTTACTTGATGTTTGGGAGCGTGTTTGTTGTACAGACCAAGAACTATATTATTAAGGATGGAGACTTTATCGTCAATACAAGTTGATTTAAATAAAGAGGTTAAGTCAATACGATAGGCGTCACTTTTAAGTTTATCAAAATCCATTCTAGAGAAATTACGAATGTATAGTACGACGGGATTGAGTTTAGGAGAAATCAGCTTATATGATATATAAATAAGATCATGTCGTGAAAAAGCAGGAGCCGATAGTTGTCCGTGCTTAATGACATAATCGGGAGAAGCCGTGATAATATGATCAATCCATGAGTCATCAGGGTCAATGTTGTGGTGAGTTGCCGCTAAGGGGGGAATTTGGAGATCGACTGACTCTATGATTGAACGAAATTTTTTGAGAACGAGAAGAATTTCTCAACAAATCAGTATTGAAATCATACATTATTATACAGTGCGTGTACTCCGATGAAGTGGAGGCGAGGGAGCTTTCAAAAGCGTCGAAAAAATTAACAGCAGGTGGACAGTATACTACCCCAAGAATTGCCTTTACACCTTTGATATCAATTTCCAGAAACAGAAACTCCGATGAGGCAGAATACGCAGATGGAGAAGCTAAAATTATTTTATAAGGGATGTTTGCTCTAAGGTATATGGCAACACCACCTCCTCCTTTTTCAATCTGATCGTTACGCACAAGAACATAATCGTTTAGAGGATATAAGCTGGACACTAATGATGGCTTTAACCAACTTTCTGATACTAAGATTGCATGTACACAATCTATAGAAAAAACTTCTTCAAAATAAAAATAATGACTTGGAATGCTTTGAGCATTGACATGACATATATTAGGCAAGTTTTTACAAGGAGTAAATAAATTGATCAGCTCATGGCGGAGGGAGGGCTTACCATCACTACCATCACAAGACTTGAACGAGATATCTGAATCATGGGCAGAATAAAAAATTCATCATCCGACATATCTAACATTAATAATAAAGATATAAGAATAATAAATTTTAAATAAATAAAAAATATATATTAAATTCTTATGTTATTAGATAATATAATAATATGTTATTATTGTTAGACTAACTACAAAATACGACTCAATACATATTATACATCACCCAACAGTTGACTGATTGCAAAGGAATATCTATAGTTTACAATGATAATAAGAATTAAAAAAAAGCAATTAACACTAACCTACTTGATCAAAGCATAATACGACAAAAGTTTAGTGTTATTTAATCACTAAGTTAGTCATTTAATTAACAAGATAACTTAATAGATACTATTTGACAACAAAATTCACCAAAACAAACAGTAATACAAAAAGAACATATTTTTAACAGTGTGATACAAAAGAACTTAAATTTTGCTAACAGAGCAGCAAGAAGGTACCACACAAAAACAAAAACAAAAATAAAAAAACCAAAGGAATACGATTAAGTTTCGAAATACAAGATAAATAATGTACGATTTAGTTTTCGAACACAGCTTATTCTATCCTCTATACAAAAACTTACTCCATAAACGTAGTGATTATATACTCTTCGTGTCGGTATATATACTGTAATCTATGGTCGAACTGTCACTATTAGATTATCCGCTGTATGTTTGTTTTATCAAGCAAATAATGTAAATAATACAATTATCGTCAACATATGATAACAAACAATGACAACAAACAAATGAAAAATCAAAGAAAAAAAAATAAAATAAAAAGAACTTAAGAACTGAAGATAGAATACAAACTGCCGATAGCAGAGGAATTATTTTTTAGGCACAACACGACGTGTCTTCTTGATTTCTTCACTTTGTACCGCTGGGATAACTTGTCTACGCCCGGCCCCACCTTGCTGACAACTGGCTTCTAATGGGCTTTTCTGCGCAGTGACAGAAGGAGAATTAGGCTTGGGCCATTTAGTAAGAAGGATATCAAACTCTTCCTCAGTGGAAATTTTTATGCGGCTACTATCAGGAAGCCTAATGTTTATGGTTCCATCAAGAGTCCAAACATTCTTCATGCCGAAATGTCGGCGTGCCTTCTTATATGTACTCTGTCTCATTTTAGTGAGAAACTCCGATACTGTGTATGGTGTATTCTTTAATTTTGCCTTAGATCTCTAGACATCAGATTTAGTATCATTACTTTGGAAATGAACAAGTACAGCTCTGGTCCGATCACTGCCCGGAGCTCCCAATCGATGACAGCGCTTCAAGGAAGAGTTGATTATATGTGAAAGGCCCAATTTATTATGAACAATTGCAAGTACCTCCTGTTCCACATTTAATCCAGACTCTTCAGGAATACCATTAAAAAGTAGTACCTTACGCCTTTGTCGCATATCTATTTCATCAACTACATTAGTGTACACCTCCGAAACTGTTGCTGCAGAAGACTAAACATGTTGCTCACTAAGTCTTTAAAAGCATAAAATTCTTCACTTAGCTGAACCAAGGTTGGATTTGATGGGACTAAAGCAGCTTTTAAGCATTTCTCAAACTCTGACATCTTTTGCATCCAATCAACTTCAAGTTCCTTCTGTAGCAGATCAACCTTGGTGAAGTTTGCCATCATGCGTTAATTACTTTAAATGTATAAATATAGTTATTCACTTGTAAGCTAAATGGAGCTGTAGGGTGATGCAAGTAAGTTCTTAAATCTTCTTTAAACACATATGTTTATAATAACAATGTAAACAAAAATGTGTTAAGTTACTGATTTGAAAGTAATTGAACTTAAATTAGATATTAAACTATTTTAAATTGAATAAATAAAACGGAGTTAAAAAATCAACTACCCATTTTTTTTAAACACCTACCCACCAAAAAAAATTCTTAAACTCCTGGTCCAAATTGAATGAAATTAAAAATATACCGTGTTTATGCAATGCCCACTTGGTTAATGTGAATTCAAGCTTCTATTTTTATCCACAACAAATTTATATAGGGGTCAATAATGGCCTGAACTGCTTCGAGAAAAGGATAGTACGGCTGTGCCGCTTTTTTGCTCGACTTAGCGGGGGCACTTTCTTGCCCCAGATATTGAACTTGGGTCAAATTCAATAGATTTATTAAACGATCAAGCTAAAAAAAATATTTTCAACTATACGGGACAAAACTTTAAGGCAATTCCTTGTAGTGATTTTTTTATTACGAAAATACTACACATTAAATAAGACTAATTTTACGAATTCTAAATCGTTTGATTTTATTGAACTCTCGACATTTCGTAAATTAGATAAAAGATAAATATTTAAAATTAACTGTTGCCTTCTCTAACTTTGGCATGGTAAAATTAAACGCGATTAAATCCTCAGAATTTGTTTCATTTAACACAATTTTTGACGTTTTGGAACAGATTTGATTGTTTTCAATCCCCAGTATAAAGCGAAAAGGGACACAAAACACTAGCTGTTGAAATATAGATATATTGTTTATTTTATTTCACAAAAACTTGATATTGCTTGCGACATCGTGTTTGTGTAGAAAACTGCGTAGACAAAGAATGCGCTACCTAATATAGACGGAATTTTTTTTCTTCAGTATAAGCTATTGGAAAAAAGAAAAAACCGTCTACGAAACCAAAATAAATGAGAATAAAATATATTTTTTTTACTTTAATTAGCTAGTACTTGACTACGACTTGACGTAAAGTTTTAACATACATAATAGCTTCTGAAGTCGCTATTTTAATTCTCCGATAATCCATGTTTTAGCACAAACTTCCGAAGTTCTTACTAAGTTATTATTTTATTTTCATTTAGGTTAGTTTTATATGTTTATCAAAAGTATATAATATAGTATATCATTTATAAAAATATTATAATAATATAATACAGTATGTAGTATGTATTAACGTACTACATACTGTATTTTTGAATCATTGCCAGCTTGAAACAGACATAAGAAGTAGAAATACCATGAAATAAGTTTAAAACCAAGGCGCACCGCAACAAATAGAACGGTTGTTATCGTTTATTGCTTCATTACAACTTCGTCGGAATCTAGTGCTTCACACCATTCTTCACTTGAATTAACGAGTTCACTAATAGTTCGGTCAGTCCGTGTAAAATTGTGGATATTTTTTTCTTTTGAAAATAGCTTGTTCGGTTTATTTAACGAATTAAATCTTTTTTCTTAGTCAGCCTATTACAGGCACTGCTAGATATGAAACTATTTGATTGTTTTAATAAATTACATATAATAACCGCGAAAATGCAGTTTTAGAATATCCACTACTCCATATCATGCCATGGACGTTGTGAAAGGAGACAGAGGGAATCTGAACTAGGAGACGGACCTAATATTTTCCTTATAACAAATTAACCAACAAAAAATATCTGCGTCTGCTAACGCAATTACAAAGTGTGACCGTACGAGTCTATTTCGGAGAAAGGCCTTTGTTCAGTAGTGAATTTTTAAAGATTAATTTTTTTTATTTATTTCAATTTTAAAATCCAAGCTGAATGTCTGGTATCTGGACGACGGTACACTGGGAGGTAAAGCAGATGACGTCCTCAATGATCTTACTCAAATTTTTCAAAATTTTAAAAATATTGGTCTTGAACCAAATACAAATAAATGTGAAATATTTATTTCTAATAATTTATCTAATTCTAAAAGAGATACCCTAATTCAAAATTTCAATCAGATTTCTCCAGGAATAAAAACTATCAATTCGGAATCGCTTTACCTGCTTGGTGCTCCGTTGTTTTTCGATAGTATTAAACCTGTTTTAAAAACAAAATTTGATCAATTTTTAAATCACGTTGATAAATTATATATTTTAAACCCCCATATTGCCCTTACTATTTTAAAATATTGTGTCCTTGTACCTAAATTTACATACTTGTTACGCTCAAGTCCAGTCTGGAAATGTTCGGATATTTTAAAAGATATTGATAATAGTCTTAAAATTGCTTTAGAAAACATTCTAAATTTGAGATTAAATACAATAGCCTGGAATCAAGCCACTTTACCTATCAAATTTGGTGGAATTGGTGTAAGAAATATTTCTAGCGTCGCATTGCCTGCTTTCCTTGCTTCCGTGCATAGTGTCAATGACCTATTGTGACGGCCCAATATTATTATTAATAACTAAATTCAATATAAAGGGGCGTCAAAAATAGTCTTAAAAGATATATATTAAACAATAAAATTACATTAATAACCATAAAGTTAATATAAATACATTTCAGACATTAGACCAATAACATAGTAAATTAACTTACTTACTTACTTACTTATCTTCACGCACAATCCCTAACGGGGTAGCCAGAGAGAACAGATCGCCAAGTGTCACGATCCTTACATACCTCTTTCGCTTCTTTCAGGTTCATTAACTTCTTCATACATGCACGTCTAGGTATCCGAGTACTCTTGACCCTCCCCTCTTCGAGCAATTTGCTCACATGGTCTTCGAAAGTTAGTCTCGGTCTACCTCGACACCTTTTAATATTTACTTTCGCTCTATATATTTTCTTCACCATTCGGTCTTCACTCATTCGTTCAACGTGGCCAAACCATTGGAGTACGCCCCTATCAATTTTTGTGATAAGGTCATCGTTCAATCCTGTCATATTGCGAATCTCTTCGTTTCGCTTTCGGCGAAACGAAGTCGGTTCCTGGCTGTTCATACTGTATCTCGACAGCTGTTTACAGAAGCTGAAAAATAGCTGTTTGGGTGTGAAATTGGGTGACATAAAAGTTAATTGTCTGCTGTATGTTGATGATGCAGTGCTTATTGCACCATCAGAAGCAGAACTGCAGGCATTAGTCACGTGTATGAAAGAGGAATAGTAAATTAAAGGCAAAATATTGTCTTCCATAATAAATAAATTTATTAAAAACTTGAAAAAATATTTAAAATAAGATAATTAATAGAAATACAAGTCGAAAATATTATAAAAATTAAGATAAATAACATTTATAAGATAATTAGAAAATTTGTTTAAAATTGTCTAAGTCGTGGAAAGAGTTCATGTATAAAAGAAAATTTTCCTAAGTTGTTGAAGGAGTTCGTGTATAAAAGAAATTTCCTAAGTTGTGGAAGGAGTTCACGTATAAAAGAAAAGTTTCCTAAGTTATGGAAGGTGTTCATGAATAGATGTGTTGTATAGAGCAGCTGCCGGAGATACATACCTGCAGTTGTACATATATATGGGGTGGTCGGGAGCCCGACTGCCTGAAGTACTGTAGCACAATGACTAGTCCTATATTAGGGACTTATGATAATAAACTCAATGATACAAACGCAATACTATAGAAGGTCTCTATGATGAATATGCATTACAATAGTAAGGTCGTGGGTTCGAACCCTATATATTAATGACTTATGAAAGTAAGGTCTATGATACAAAAGCAATACTATAGAAGGTCTCTATGATGAATATGCATTACAATAGTAGGGTCGTGGGTTCGAACCCTATATATTAATGACTTATGAAAGTAAGGTCTATGATACAAAAGCAATACTATAAAAGGTCTCTATGATTAATATGCATTACAATAGTAGGGTCGTGGGTTCGAATCCTATATATGAATGACTTATGAAAGTAAGGTCTATGATACAAAAGCAATACTATAGTAAGTCTCTATGATGAATATGCATTACAATAATAGGGTCGTGGGTTCGAACCCCATATATTAATGACTTATGAAAGTAAGGTCTATGATACAAAAGCAATATTAGAGAAGGTCTCCTTGATGCATAAGCATTGTATGGAGTGGTCGGGTGACCGACTGCTCCTAGTACTGTAGCAAAATGACTAGTCCTTATTAGGGACTTGAAAAGGAATATTATGGTGGCGTGTGTGCTGCTTCACGAGCAATTGGTCCGAGGTAAACTTGGACTCGCTAACCGATGTGTCCTAGACATATCATCTAAGTGCTGGTGGTAAGCGGGTTTGTTGTAACAATACGGCTTTCCCGTGGACATCGCACACCCATACCGTTTGTGGGCGACGTCGTAGCGCATAGCGATGCGTCGTCTGTCTTTCGGATTGGGATGATGAATGTGTTTGGTAGCACTTTTAAGTGTAACAGGCATACTCAAATTCATGTCTTAGAGCATTAGTGCTATGATACGTGGAATTTTGTTCATTGGCGTCTTAGTAGCGTGCTACTATGATACGTTGGTGATATTTTTTATATAACAACAATACAAACTTTGTTACCAAAGTCGATAGGGATCATGTGGGTGTGTTGTGAGGGGGCGCCACCCGTATGATAGTTGCATTGATGCTTACTGCTACTTGCGGTATTGCGTGTTGTGACGGATCTACGGGTGTGCTGCGCCTGACTCGACGCATTCTTGTGGTTCTAGTCGATGGAGGTATACGGGTGGTGATGTCTGCTGGGATGTATGAGGGACCTTGGGATAGTGTAAGCCCGACGATAGTCGTATTGATGCTTGTTGCGTTCTGAAGCGTTGCGTCTTTGCGATGGTTGTTTGGTGGGACGCTATTCTCAATGGCGCTCTCTGCGTCTTGGTTTGACTCACGCCTGAGTAGCTTTGCCCAAATCGGGTCCCTATATTACGGGGCTGCAGACTGTCTACCCTCCACGATGTTTTATATAACAACATAATATTATATCTCTGTAACTTTCCCACCTTTGAATGATTGAAGGCAACTTGTTGGTGGGTGAGACAAACATGATCGAAAATGCATTTACTCAACGTCAGTGACACAAACCCTTTCTGATGGCGAATTATTACTCTTATCTTATAACTGCCTTTTGGCTATATCTGCCGTTGTATTGGTTGGTGGAGCATATGTGTCGACCTCATGCGGGTGGTAGCTGGCGGGAGGATCTGAGGAGACTCTCAAGGCTGCGGCCGAAAGCCGCACAACGTGAGACCCCATTCCCTTGAGGTGAGCGGTAGACTCATGACACGCTCTGCGGCTAGTAGCCGTGCTGATCATGCAATTGGTGGTGATGCAATTCACTTACATCACGTCTGCAGGAGCGGCGGTCTGGCAGGTGGTGGCGCTCACGGAGGGTTTACGGCCAGTGTGCCTATTTGCCTAAACCGTGTGACGTACATTCACTGTGGCTGGATTCGTTCGTATTCTGTTTGGCGTTTACACGCATTGACATGCGCGACCTCGGTCGATGTTTGTGCTTACGCACTAGCAAGGGGCCAAGCCTCTTTTACTGGTTCGCCAGTTATTTTGCTGTGGACTACGGTCCAGTTCCCGAATTAGCTTTCCCTTCGGGGGGAGTGCATCAAAATGGTTGGCGCTCACCGTGCACGGCGTGTGTGGGGCCGTGTGCCTCCCCTACATTTTTTAATAAATGTAGGAGAGCGAAGCCCTTGTATCGGGTATTTTGTATAAATATATTTTGAGCCTTTTCCAAGCAGGGATAAATAATATTAAGTTAATAATGTGAACCTGATACAAGTGGAATTGGGACGTTTTATGTTCTTAACCTTTCTCGAGCCCTGTCTTCGTGAACGGGGTTCACTTAGCTTTTAAGACACTACCAACAGCTTTCAATTGCTCTAGCGAATAGTCGTTCTTCCAAAAGACACCTAAAAGAACTAAGTTACTAAACAAACACAACGTAAATAAGGGTCCTAACTAAGACGATCACGCCAAAATATTACAAACGGCCTATTATTAAACCTTTAGAAAGATCATTTAGAAAGACCAAAACATATTTTATTTATCCTAGTCACATATATATAATTTTTATTATAAAGGGGAATTAATTATATTTAATCAAATATATTTATTATTATGAGAGGGGGGGGAAGCATTGCACTATGTAACACAATTTTAAATAATAAAGTAGACCTATGCTTTGCTGCGGAGGCAAAGCAAATATGGCTAACGCTCTGTCCCGGCGAAAATGTCCCACTGGAAGTTAACCAACAAAAACAGTGGGATATTCCGTTGGTACGGAGTGTTCACAAAAATTTATTTCAAAATTTCCATATTCAACAAGATCAGGCTCGCCTTCTAGCTGTTTCGACTAAGGAATCTAGCCACTGGTTACATGCTCTACCATCAAGTAATCTCGGCACATTGCTTGATGGGGAAAGCTTGCGCATCGCCGTAGGAATCCGGCTAGGAATGGCTATTTGTCAACCTCACCAGTGCCCCTGTGGTAGCAGCGTCGATGAGTTTGGGCTCCACGGACTTTCATGCCAAAAAAGTGCAGGTAGGTTTTCCCCGTCACGGTTCTTTGAACGAAATCATCCGAAGGGCTCTTGTCTCTATAAATATCCCCTCGGTTTTAGAGCCTTGCGGGATATTTAGAGACGATGGCAAGAGACCCGACGGTATGACTTTGGTCCCTTGGGAGAGAGGTAAAGCCCTAGTGTGGGATGCTACTTGCGTTGACACTTTGGCGGCCTCTCATCTCAAGGGTACCTGTTGTAGAGCCGGGGCGGCATCAGAGGCAGCCGAATTTAGTAAATGGCGCAAATATGAGTTTGAGAAATGACTACATATTTTTACCAATTGCTGTAGAGACTATCGGTCCGTGGTGTCCACGTGCAATGAAGTTTCTAAAGGAACTGTATCCACGACTGGTCGTCGCTGCTGGTGATAAGAGGGCTGGTTCTTTCCTCGCTCAAAGGCTAAGTATAGCTATTCAGAGAGGAAACGCAGCCAACGTTCTTGCCACTATACCACGGGGAGCAGGTCTTTTTGACGATTTAAATTTTTAGTTTTAGGTTTTCTATATTATAGTTTCTTCTTTTATATTGTATATATAATTAGTTTTAATCGTAAATATTATAATTTTAATTATTATTTTAGTTAAGTTCTTTATTATAATGTTAAATATTATATTAATGAATCAGAAAAAAAAATTTTTAAAGGGTTGTAATATTAATTGAGGTGATATATAACATCCGTTCTGTTATTCATTCTGTAGTTTCTATTTTTTTCTAATAGATATTTTTTTCTTAGATGCAGGTGGCTTAGGACCGTGCTTTGAGACATTCCTTGTGAGTATGTATGTTCAGCGGTGGACTTGTTGTGGGTTGTAATTACGGCGATTTTATGATGTTGTATAGTTAATATATAAAACATCTGACTAACTGCCACGTTGGTCTAGTGGTCATAAACACGACTTTTGTACTTGAGGTCCCAGATTTTTGTGCGTGGTAGAGCCATGCTGAAGTTACATAATATGGTTGTAGCACGAATTGATCGGCTTGACCGGGGAAGGACCACGCTCTCACAGAATACCGGCGTAAAATAGCAGCTTAATGCTGCTGTGTTTCGTATGGTGAGTGTAGAGATCCGGAGACCCATTTTTTACTGGAAAAGAGGCATTACATCTTAGTCTTCAGGAGTGAAAACGCATATGCGTCCTGATTCTTAATCGATGATAAATGTAGATATCTATATGGGCCACAGCGTCCGCTTACCATCAGGTGAACTGTGTGCTTGTTTGTCACCCTTAAAAGTTTGTTAGTTAGCTTTTTTAATAAGCTTTTTTTAATAATAATTCAATAACTCAAAAATCGTGCGGAATCATTACTGCTATTACACACACACACACATATATATATATATATATATATATATATATATATATATATATATATATATATATATATATATATATATATATATATATAGTTTTATTACAGAATAATAAGAGTTTTATTAAAGAAATATAAAAAATGTGTTTGCCGTGTAGTGGCGGTTAAGAATATCCACTACCCCATATCTTCCCGTGGGTGTCGTAAAAGGCGACAGAGGGAGACAGGCAGAAGATGGGTAGCAGCATCTTCCTGATAACAGCAACTGTACGACAAAAAAAAACTGCGGTTGCCAACCCGCTCGCCAAGCGTGGCAACTATGGCAATATACCCCCCATGAACAATTACACAAATAGACGGCCCCCAGTCCAGGCCGCCGACCATGGTAACAGCGGGGCAGGGGGTGCTAAGAATCTCCGGTGGAGGTTCGGTTGCCACCTACGACGACTCGACCTGGCAACATTTAACGCACGCACCCTGAGTACTGACGAGAAGATCCTGGAGCTGGAAGAAGAGATAGACAAGTTGCGCTGGAATATTAGAGGATTATCCGAGGTCCGAAGAGAGGGGGGAGGACACGGTGATTCTCGAATCCGGCAACTTGTTCTATCACCGGGAGGGCGACCATCTGTCCCAAGGAGGTGTCGGATTTATCGTCCACAAGTCTCTCGTCAACAATGTTGTAAAGATTGGGAGTGTGTCGACGAGGGTCGCGTACCTGATACTCAGAATCACCAAACGGTATTCGCTGAAGGTCATACAGGTTTACGCACCAACCTCGGCACATCCCGATGAGGAGGTAGAGGAAATGTATGAGGATATTTCCAAAGCCATGCATTCCTCCAAAACCCACTACACGGTGTTGATGGGAGACTTCAACTCAAAACTAGGCACAAGAGAAAGCGGTGAGCTGAAGTTAGGGAAATTTGGAGTAGGGCAACGGAACCGAAGGGGCCAGCAGCTGGCCGACTTTATGGAGAAAGAGGGACTCTTTATGATGAACTCTTTCTTCCAGAAGCGGCCCCACAGGAAGTGGACCTGGTCGAGCACCGACGGTTCGACAAAAAATGAGATTGACTTCATTATGACGACCAGACGCCAACAGTTCAGTGATGTCTCAGTGATCGCAAGGGTGAAAACTGGCAGCGATCACCGAATGGTTAGAGGCACACTGAACCTAAACGTTAAGTTGGAGAGGTCTCGTCTAATGAAGACAACGCTCCGTCCCCCTCGTGCTCTAATCCAGAATCCCGAAAACTTTCAGCTCGAGTTACACAACCCCTTTCAGTGCCCACAAGATTGCAATGCAGTGGACGATATGAATGACAAGCTCGTGGAAACTGTCCATGCGGTCTGAGCTAAGTTCTGCAAGACCCACCGCAGAAGAACACAAAAACTCTCCGATCACACTCTTAATCTCATGGCTGTTAGACGGGAGATGAGGCTGCAACCGTCAACAGATTTGACAGCATACAGGCAACTGAACAGACAGATCTCCAAATGCATGCGGCGAGACTTACGCAACTTTAATACTGCTCGTATTAAAGAAGCGATCGAGCGGAACCAGGGCTCCAAAGTCTTTGCCAGAGATCTGTCTGTCAGAAACAGCCAACTGTCAAAGCTGAAGACTGAATGTGGCAGCATCGTTTCCGGGACACCTGAGATGTTGAGTGAGATTGAGAGGTTCTATGGGCAGCTGTACACATCATCGTTGGAGCCACACGCAAACGCACTATTCCGATGATATCCCGGACGTCAGTCTAAGCGAGATTAGAATGGCTCTCCAGCACCTTAAAAACGGCAGGGCCCCAGGCGAGGATGGAATTACAGCGGAGCTTCTGAAAGCGGGTGAAACACCGGTATTGGAAGTCCTTCAGAAGCTCTTCAATTCCGTCCTCCATGGTGGCACTACTCCAGAGGCGTGGAGCAGAAGTGCGGTGGTCTTGTTCTTTAAGAAAGGCGACAACGCTCTCTTGAAGAACTACAGACCGATTTCCCTTCTGAGCCGCGTCTACATGCTGTTTTCGAGAGTCATTACGAATCGTCTCGCACGCAGACTCGACGACTTCCAGCCTCCCGAACAAGCCGGTTTCCGAAAAGGCTTCAGTACCATAGAGTACATACATACCCTGCGGCAGATTGTACAGAAGACTGAAGAGTACAATTTGCTACTTTGCCTGGCGTATGTGGAATATGAGAAAACCTTTGATTCCGTCGAAATTTGGGCGGTGCTGCAGTCCCTTCAGCGGTGCCAAGTTGACTGTCGGTATATCGAAGTGCTGAAGTGTTTGTACAGTAGGGCTACGATGGCTATCCGAGTACAGAACCAGAGCTCGAAACCTATCCAACTGCAGAGAGGTGTAAGACAGGGTGACGTTATATCCCCGAAACTCTTCACCGCTGCTTTGGAAGACGTTTTCAAGCTACTCTACTGGAAAGGATACGGTATTAACATCAATGGCGAGTACATCACTCACCTTCGATTTGCCGACGATATAGTCCTTATGGCAGGATCGCTGGAGGACTTAAGCACTATGCTCAATGATCTCAATAGTGCCTCCCAACGGATAGGTCTTAAGATGAACATGGACAAAACAAAGATCATGTTTAATGTCCATGTCACACCTATGCCGGTAGTTGTTGGGAGCACTATGCTCGAAGTTGTTGACGAGTATGTTTACCTGGGACAAATAGTCCGACTAGGTAAGTCCAACTTCGACCGAAAGGTCAATCGGCGGATTCAACTCGGCTGGGCAGCGTTCGGGAAATTACGACATATCTTCTCGTCAGGTATACCTCAATCTCTAAAAACTAAATTGTACAACCAGTGCGTGTTGCCAGTGATAACTTACGGATCTGAGACGTGGTCCTTCACTGCTGGCCGTATGAGGACGCTCAAGGTCGCTCAGCGAGCTATGGAGAGGGCTATGCTCGGAGTTTCTCTGCGTGATAGACTCAGAAATGAGGATATCCGCAGTAAAACCAGAGTGACCGACATAGCCCAACGGATTAGTAAGCTGAAGTGGCAATGGGCCGGCCATATAGCTCGAAGAACCGATAACCGATGGGGAAGAAAGGTTCTCGAGTGGCAGCCTCGTACCGGTAGGCGTAGTGTAGGGCGACCCCCCACTAGATGGCGTGACGACATGGTAAGATCTGCAGGAAGTCGATTGAAGCAGGTGGCTCAGGACTGTACTTTGTGACATTCCTTGGGGGAGGCCTATATTCAGCAGTGGACTGGACATAACTTATTGTACGTCCACTATGGCCAATTTTGCATATAATGTGGCGTCAACCTGCTTACGACATCCAATATACGGACGTCAAATAGGAGACTTAGCGCAATGTTCGCAAACTGTCATGCTGATATTAGGAATTTCAAAATCTAAAAAAAAATTGGACGTCATTTTTCTTCCAATCTTGCTATACTGAATATTCACGTAGTTCCGCTAATTTTGGTTGCAAAAATAATAGCGCTGCTGTCGATTTGTGAATATTTTCAATTATGGCCGTATATGACTTCCGCACAAAATTAGAAGATGCGACGTTGCCGTTCCGTCACCGTTGCCAACGCGTTACTTGTATTTGGTGATATATGGTAATGACTGCCTCGGTGGTCTAGTGGTTGTAGTAGTGCGACTGCTGATCGTGAGGTCCTGGGTTCGACTCCCGGGTCTGGCCAACAAATCAATTATTGAGTTTTTTCTGTCAAGAAATTCTCAATATCTGTCCGGAGTCAGGAAGTTGGCGGTGTATCACCGCCGTGCCTCGTAAGCACGTAAAGCCGTAGGTCCTGTGCCTGATCTCTCTCCGGTCGTGTCGGTTTACCGTATCATCGGATTATGAGAAGGAGAGAATAGAGAGTGCACCTGTGGTTACGCCTACACTTGGGCACTATAATCCTGTCCTGCGTCGATGGCTATTCTTCGTTGAGGCAGGCCGCCGTAACCGTAATTCGGTCATAGGTTGTTAATCTACAATAGACCGTGGCATATTGTTGCTGACATAACTCCGAAAATATAATTTATTTACTTGATCGTGTTGAGTTTTGGTGATCTCACTGCATCTTAAGGATGAGTGCGACTATCGTACCTAATCTGTACGAAATTACTCTCTTTTTAACTAGATTCATTTTTGTGAAGGCTATTTTTGTTAAATTATGATATTATGTTTGGTTTTGCAGTTGATTGAAATACAGTTTAATTTTTCACTCACCTTTTCTAAGCTTCTAAGCGTTTTATCATTTCTAGAACGAAAAATTTTATACAACACCAAAGTGAGTATTTTACACCGCATCCCTACACTAAAATACGAATAAAACAATAGCGAAAAATGTCATTATAGCAATGATCATTAATGTGTGTCATATACACAAGGAATTAAAATATAAATGTATTCATGGTTATATGGACGTCAAATATCGTGCGGTATTAAACTTTACCGATAATATGACGTCCACATATAGAAATATAACAAAATTCAAAATATGGACGTCAAATATCATTCAGTATGAATGTTTTAGGATATTCGGACGTCCATATAATTATGTGTACACAGTTAGTAATTTAAAGTTAAAATTTTAGCGCACACAGTGCCCCAAAACATTTATCAAAAAAGAAATAAGAAAGGTTTTCTAAGCGTTTTGTCGTTTCTAGAAAGGAGCATTTTATGAAACAACAAAGTGACTATTTCATACCGCATGGGCTACACTAAAAATAAAATTAACACAATAGCGAAAAATGTCATACGTCCCTATTATTATATGTAGCTAAATCTAAGGACACGAAAACAAATTGGAAAGTAAAATTATCTACTAGCACTGAGTACAGTATAAACCGACAAAAAATACCAAAATATGCCTTGAGCACTAAATAAATAATCAACATAAATAAATAGTAAAATGCAATAATCAACAACAACTTTGGACATCGGATATCGAAGAAGTGGACGTCAAATAAAACTTGTGAATATTTTAGGATATTCTTACGTCCGTATATGGGTAAATACTCCGTTCAATGTCCATGTCAAGTACATTAATCAACTTACACAAGTTTATTTTCCTAAGTTACTAAATATAACCAAAGAAACTTAAATGCAAGCAGGCATAAGCGTGAAAAGTTCTCAATGTGCGTAGGTCACAATACGGACGCCAATTAGAGCACGATATGCATTTTTTTAGTAATATAGCGTCCAATATTTATAACAACATGTTAGGTTAATAATTGCTATTGTTAGATTAATAACCACTATATTATTGTTTATAACGGAATTACTCGATAAGTGATTTGACTTTATATTATAATAATTATTAGTTACTTACATTAATGATTGCGGATAATGGATAGAGTAATATAATGTAACCGGAAGGATAATGTTTTGATTGCTGTAAAAGAGTGGGGCGGAAATGACGCCGCCCCACCTTGCTAACAAGTGCTAAAGGTTGATTAGTAAAATTGGGAGGGGCATTCGCTCAACGCTTGTCGCCACAGTTAGACGTGAAGTCAAATTGAATTGTGTACAAGATAAATTGTGAAGTAAAATAAAGTGTAATAGTTGGAAAAACCGTTTTATTTTCTACCTGGTCTCGAATACTATAACAGATCAATTGGGAGGGGCATTCGCTCAACGCTTGTCGCCACAGTTAGACGTGAAGTCAAATTGAATTGTGTATAAGATAAATTGTGAAGTAAAATAAAGTGTGAAGTGAAATAAAGTGTAATAGTTGGAAAAACCGTTTTATTTTCTACCTGGTCTCGAATACTATAACAGATCAGAAGTGGGATAAACAGGATACGTATTTAATTATCTTGCCACGTGCATTGCTCGAATAATGTAAGTATTTTTTTTATTTATTTATAAAGTGATATGTGGCATATTTTTCTATTAAGTATAACTGTAGTTATTGATTTCAAAGTTTGGCGAATAATTAATAAGGCTATTATTTTTATATGCATAGGCATTTTATATGGTTAGTTTTTTTTAACCTTATTTTGTTTCGTATGAGTCGTGAAATTAAAAACATAATGCTGATAATGAAACTCAGTTTCTTTTCTGCCGACTTCCAAAAGGAGACGGTACTCAATTCGAATGAATATTTTTCTTTTTACTTTTTATGTGTGTTCCCTCGTAACTTTTTACTGGGTAAACTGATTTCGACTATCATTTTTTTTTGTTTGAAAGCTGGTACTTCTCGTGTGGTCCCATATAAATTTGATCAAGGGCAGACTAATGGTTTTTTGAGTTATTCTTAATAACATAAATTGAAGTCAGCTGTACAAATTTTTTTTAATTTTAAATTATGGTGATACACGACATTACGAAAACTAAATAAATTCGTCAATGTTATGATTATTGCAATGTGATCAACCAGTACCAATAATAGATATAATGACTAAAAGAACCTACATAGCTTAACTATTTTTTTTTGTATAACCTTTAAAGGGAAGAAAAGTTCTAGTTCGCGTTAGTAGATGAGCTCGCAATGTACATTAAAAGAAAATCTCTGAACAAGTTCTAAGCTTATACCTGTAAGTTTCGGATAATTGGAGACAACATGGATGATGAAATTGCTCAAGGACAAGAGCAAGGAGATCGGATGACCCAAGGAAAGGGATTGAATGAGATTGGTGACGATGCGACCAGTCGAGGGGAAGGACTGGCGCATCTAACTAATCAAGGAGCACCAAGGATAGAGGTGCAAGGACGGAATTTCAGCCCGTTATTGATACGGAAAACGCCCTGCTCGAGGATAGAGCAGGTGCGTTACAAGGATAAAGAGGGACAATCAAGGTCAGGAGTACGGACATGGTATCGGACTAGTGAGTCTGGTAGTGAGGATGGATACGATGGAAGAAAGAAAAGGGGTAAACGATCAACTCGCCGTAGACTGGAATCGAGGAGTAAAAAGGAAGCGCGATCATTCGACATCTTCAGAGGATGGTGATTCACAGCATACTAGGCGTCAGCGGCAACGTAGTATAAGTAAGGAACCAGAAACTAATATTATATTAGATAAGTTTTTAGATATTTTAAGTAAAGTCAGGGGCTCGGATAGGCCTAAACTTGCTTTCAACACTAACGTCATACCGGAATTTGACCCTTTGTCGAAAGATCAAACCATTTTAACTTGGATAAACAAAGTAGAAGAGTGTGCTGAAATTTATAGCTGGGATGAGAAAGAAATTATCCATTATTCATTGCCTAAGCTTAGTGGTGTTGCCAAAACCTGGTTTCAAGGATTACCTTCACTATTATATACATGGCCCGAATGGAAAAAAAGTTATTAGAATCATTCCCCTGTCGCGAAGACTATGCCGAGCTTCTGACTGAAATGTTATCTAAGAAAGTAAAATACGGCGAGTCGCTGGAACACTACTACTATGCAAAGATCAATTTATTAAACCGTTGTAAAATTTTCGGTAGACAAGCTGTAGACTGCCTTCTTTACGGTGTTGAGGATCGTGCTATAAAAGTGGGGGGCTCAGACTGCTCATTTTTCCGAGCCTGAGCAGGTTCTTAAATATTTTAAGACGGTTAAAACAAGTCAATCCCGGCCAAACTTCGACGCCCCTGTACAAAAATATAGCGATCGTAAGGTTTTGCTAGCGTCAAACCGACCCGGGGCGTCTAAATCTAATTCATTTAATAATAATATTAGGTGTTTTAACTGTAGCGAAATAGGGCATCCTAGTTTTAGGTGCGATAAGCCTCTCATAAAGTGCACGATTTGTGAAAGAATAGGCCATAAGTCAAACGATTGTTATAGAAACAAATTTGCATCTGAGTCAGGAAATAACAGGATTAGAACTTCTAATGATTCTAAAGATGAGAAACACGTAGCGAAAGTAACTTTAGGTGACTGCCCATGTGATAAATATATAATCAACATAAAAGTTAACGGATTTTCTACAACCTGTTACGTTGACTTGGGGAGTCAATGTTCTTTAGTTAGGTTAAGTAATGCAGAAACTATGGGACTCGACATTAATTCCCAAACTAAGTTGCCTGTACTAAAAGGGATAGAGTCTAACTTAGTAAGACCATTAGGCGTAGCGCTAGCCTCCGTAACAGTGCAAGGCTTAACGGAGGATATAGAACTTTACATAGTTGACGATTACGTTCTTAATCACCCAGTTTTGTTGGGGCACTCATTTACAGAAAAATCTGATATTTTGATTATCAAAACTCCTAGTAAATTAATCTTCCAAAGGATAACTCATAACAAAATTCGTTTATTAACCGAAAACATCGCCAATATTCCTAGTAATGCATTGCAAACGGTGGAAGTATGTGCCAATACGGACATTGATTGTAACATTTGCGTTATCGGATCGCTACGTGGTTCAGCTGGAAAAGAGTTTTATATTCTACCTGGAGAATACGAAATCAAGAATGGTCGAGGTGTTCTCTTAATATGTAATATATCAACAAATGATATATGCATAGGAAAGAATTCACTTTTAACACGTGCCCTAAAGAAACATTTAATGCCTACGGGTTCTACAGCTCACGTATTGGATTCGTATAAAGTCACCCTTGATTCAACTGGAATAGATGAAACAATTAACTGTAGTTCGCAACTTACTAATGAACAAACACTTGAGTTATAGAGATTACTTTCGAAATACAAAGAATGTTTCTCAAATGGACTTTATGATCTTGGGTTTACAAATGCTACAGAAATGGTAATTGAGTTGGAAAGCTCTGAACCAGTCGTTTACCGTCCCTACCGCATGTCTTATACTGAGCGACATCTAGTAAGGGACATGATAAAAGAGATGGCCGACAGTGGAATCATAAGAGAGTCTTCATCGCCCTATGCCAGCCCAATTGTATTGGTACAAAAGAAGACTGGTGAGAAACGGCTATGTGTCGACTACAGGGCTCTTAACAGAAAGACGAAGAAAACTCATTATCCATTACCTCGAATCGAAGATCAATTAGATTTACTAGCAGGTAATACTTTATTTACATCATTGGATTTGGCTTCTGGCTATTACCAGATACCAATTTCTGAAGAATCTCGAAGCAAGACTGCTTTTGTAACGCCCGATGGGCAGTATGAATTTAATCGTATGCCGTTTGGGTTGGTAAATGCACCATCTGTGTTTCAACGCACCATCAACAAAATACTTATAGAGGCTAAAATCAAGTATGCCATTGTATACATGGATGATGTGCTTATCCCGTCTAAAACCTTTGACGAAGGCATTGTTAGACTAGAAGAAGTACTCAAACTCTTGAAGAGAGGAGGTCTAACCCTCAAGTTAAGTAAATGCAATTTCTTCTATGAAACTATTGACTTTTTTAGGATTTGAAGTAAGTGCTAATGGAATCCGCCCAGGCAGTAGGAAAACAGACGCTGTCTCAAAATTTCCGAAACCTCGCAACCAACATGAATTAAGACAGTTCCTTGGGTTATCTGGATTTTTAGGCGTTTTATCAAAGGTTATGCTACAATCACGGCATCATTGACTAGCCTTTTAAAGAAGGACTCTTGCTGGACATGGGGACCAAGCCAAGAAGAGTCCTTTTTAAAAATTAAGGAAATACTGGTCAACCGCCCATTGCTAGCTCTTTATGACCCTTGTGCAGAAACAGAACTTCACACAGACGCAAGTAAGGAAGGTGTGGCAGGAATATTACTGCAGCGAAATTCAAAGAACACATTACAGCCCATATCTTATTTTAGTAGGAAAACAAATGCACACGAGCGTCAACTTCACTCATTCGAACTCGAAACTTTAGCAGTGGTTGCGTCATTGAATCGCTTTAGAGTCTATCTTATAGGAATACACTTTAAAATTGTAACTGATTTTAACGCCCTTAGATCCACTCTGACTAAACGAGATTTAGTAGCTCGTATTGCGCGCTGGTGGATCCAGCTACAAGAATACGACTGCACGATTGAATATCGACCAGGCGCCCGAATGTCTCATGCAGATGCGCTTAGTAGAAACCCGGTGGACTGTTCGTCTGAAGGTATTGCAGATGACCGGCTAATATGGGATGTGTTGGCGATAAAGCAAAGTCATTCGGACTGGATAGTTACCGTGCAATCTGCTGATGACGAAATAAAGAAAATAAAGCACATATTAACGGACTCCAAGGCAGACCAATATGTAGACATAATTAAAAACTACAAACTTAAAAATGAGCGCGTCTATCGAATTGTTGGCGATTCACTAAGATGGGTAGTACCTAAGGGAGTACGTTGGCAAATACTCAAAATGAACCACGACGACATCGGGCATTGTGGTTTTGAAAAAACATTGAAACGAATCCAAGAACATTATTGGTTCGCTAAAATGCGCCGCTTTGTAAAAAAATATGTGACGTCTTGTCTCGAGTGCGCACATCACAAAGCGCCGAGAGGAAAACGTGAAGGAGAGTTACATACAATAAATAAGGTCAGTATTCCCTTCCACACAGTCCACACAGATCACTTAGGACCCTTTGTGAAAAGTAAGAAAGGGAATAGCTATTTGTTAGTTTTGATTGATGGCTTTACAAAATATATTAACATTACTCCTGTTAAGAATACAAAGTCCGTGACAAGCATACAAGTTATTAAAAACCACATAAGTTACTTCGGCGTACCCACGAGACTAATCACCGATAAGGGAACTAGCTTCACGAGTAAAATTTTTCAGGATTTTATTATGTCTTATGGTATCAAACACATCACAAATGCCGTTGCTACTCCAAGAGCTAACGGTCAAGTAGAACGTTTTAATAGGACCATTTTAGATGCTTTATCGGCATCTGGACATGGTAAAGACGATAAATCTTGGGACAATTATGTACAGGATATTCAAGTCGGTATAAATACAACTAAGCATAAAACTACACAAAGGTACCCCATCTGAGTTACTTTTTGGATTTAATATAACCGGTAAATCAGAAGGCATCCTAAGCTCTGTTATCAATGACACATTAAATGGAACTCCATTAGAAAAGTTAGACGAACTTAGGCAAGATGCTAGTACAAAAATTAAAGCACAACAAATTGAAGATGCAAAAAGATTTAATGAACGTAGAAAGCCCGCAACTAAATACAATGAAGGTGACTTAATACGTTTAGAAAAGCAAGTCCCACACGACGGAAAATCACAAAAACTTGTAATTAAATTTCAAGGCCCGTATCGCATAGTAAAAGTGCTACCAAATGACATATTTCTAGTTGAAGATACGCCGCTTACCCGTAAAAACAGTAGAAAATATGAAGCTATAGTGTCAATTGACAAAATTCATCCGTGGATGAATTTCAATAGAGATTTTGAGTCTGATTCAACTGATAATAATACAGTTGACACTGAATAGTTAAAATTAGATATTCATTGGTTATATTATACAAACATAAAAAAAGATAACTGTGCATTTAATACCAATTATAGATTTTATGACGGAAGGTCAATTCTAAATTTTGATTTTATTATTTTGATTAATATTGTATTTATATCTATCATGCTTAGTCTAGTTTAGGATATGTTAAATGTAATTAAAAAAAAAATGTAATTTCGTTACTTTTTTTTGAGTGTAGAAGCGATGGGACTCGCTTTGAGTAGGGTGGCCGAGCTGTTAGGTTAATAATTGCTATTGTTAGATTAATAACCACTATATTATTGTTTATAACGGAATTACTCGATAAGTGATTTGACTTTATATTATAATAATTATTAGTTACTTACATTAATGATTGCGGATAATGGATAGAGTAATATAATGTAACCGGAAGGATAATGTTTTGATTGCTGTAAAAGAGTGGGGCGGAAATGACGCCGCCCCACCTTGCTAACAAGTGCTAAAGGTTGATTAGTAAAATTGGGAGGGGCATTCGCTCAACGCTTGTCGCCACAGTTAGACGTGAAGTCAAATTGAATTGTGTACAAGATAAATTGTGAAGTAAAATAAAGTGTGAAGTGAAATAAAGTGTAATAGTTGGAAAAACCGTTTTATTTTCTACCTGGTCTCGAATACTATAACAGATCAATTGGGAGGGGCATTCGCTCAACGCTTGTCGCCACAGTTAGACGTGAAGTCAAATTGAATTGTGTACAAGATAAATTGTGAAGTAAAATAAAGTGTGAAGTGAAATAAAGTGTAATAGTTGGAAAAACAGTTTTATTTTCTACCTGGTCTCGAATACTATAACAAACAACACAAACAAATTGTATTTCAACTAACTGCAAAACCAAACATAATATCATAATTTAACAAAAATAGCCTTTCACAAAAATGAATCTAGTTAAGTAGAGAGTAATTTTGTACAGATTAGTTAAATAGTTCGCACTCATCCTTAAGATAGATCATAAAAAGTAAACTCGCAGTGGGAGCACCAAAACTCAATACGATCAAGTAAATAAATTATATGTATTTTCGGAGTTATTCATATCAGCAACAATACGCCACGGTCTATTGTAGAAATTAACAACCCATTGGCAGTTAATGCAGTAAAACCTTATATTAAAATGAGTTTCTTGCCAAGGTCATATTAGGTTATTAGTCACAATATAAGAAAATGAACTTCTATTAAACCTGTCAATATTTACAATTAGTAATTATTTACAATAGTAAAATAAATAATAATATAGTCAATCTATAATGTATCACGGCTGGGCAATCCTAGATATTTTTTCGTATTTAGTAAATGAATAACTAGTTGGTAAATTAATCATGATATCTATAAGTTTTTTTTTCGCCGGAGACAAAAATAATATTGCGTATTTTTCGTAACTGCACATTCTGTGGATTTATTTCATTATTTTGAACAATATACGAAACTTAAGTGACTAAAATTAAATCTAATCTGAACCAGAATCATAAAAACTGTATAATTCGTGCTAAAAGAATCTAATAAAGATCTGTTATTTTTGTCTCCTGCGAAAAAAACAGACTATAGGAATCTATCGAATACCTACATAAACAAAATATCACCTATAAGTAAAATATTACAAAGCGGAATAACTAATAAGAGTGGCAACGGCGCACCATACAAAGGAATTGCGTTAAGCAGGAGAATGAATTAAAACTATGTATATTACGGGGATTCTGGATAATTTGTAATATGGAAGGGAGTCCTGATTGGTTTCCCTCCATCTGGCAATATACGAATATTTGTATATCGACATATGGTAAATTTTCAAAGAAATGAGTTAAACACTATCTTGGAAATTGTTTAATGGAACAATATTCGCTGGCATAATGTATAAAAATTGCCTACAAGTGGTGGACGCTACAATAATGCGAAATGAAAGGACGTAGAATCAACATTGTGATATATATATATATATATATATATATATATATATATATATATATATATATATATATATATATATATATATATATATTGTCCCAAAATTTAACGATAAGCCAACACCGGAGGATAGACCTGCCCCGGACTAATCGGGGTAAAAAGGAAAAAAATATATCCCAATTATATTTTAAGTTATATTAAAAAAAATGAAATTCTTCAGAAATTGAGACCGTTTATGATATTTTTCACTACCTTGACCACAATTTTTTTAATATTTGTTTCTTTTTTTTATAGACAACCTGAGACAACAACAGGGCAAGTAGAGACGCTGTAATTATTCTCAGCAAAACAGTTCAGTACGCTCTGCTCCTTTGTTTACTGCGCACCGTTCCCAATTCAACTTACGTGGCTCTCGTACATACTATCGACTTTTGGCTTGGCTTTTTGGACTGGAATCGACCTGCAAACTTAACTGACCTGGCATTATTTGGACTGGAAGTGATCTGCAAACTGAACTGACTGATTATCTTGGAATACGATTGTGTGTTTTGTGATTTAGAGTTCTGGCGCATTTTGGACTGTTTGGCGTTTAACATGCCGCAACCGTACGCACCACAGGAATACGCTAATATGCATTTAATCTATGGAGAATGCCGATGTAATGCTAACGCTGCTAGCAGACTGTATCGAGAAAGATACCCAAATGCTCAAAGATATCCTGATTATCGAGTGTTTATTAATGTGCATCAAGCGTTTTCGGAGGGTCGTCCAATTGGAGAAGTGCTGGAAGACCTAGATTGGATCGTGATGAAGAAGTTCTCAATGAGATAGAAAATGATTCGACTACTTCGGTACGTGCCATAGAAGAAGCTACAGGAATCCCGAAAAGTTCTGCACATAGAATATTAAAACGTCACAAGCTTCACCCATATCACTACAGGCGTGTGCAGACGTTATTACCGCGGGACTATCCGCTACGAGTCACATTTTGCCGTATGATGCTGCAAAGGCACAGTGAAGATCCCCAATTTATAGACAAAATTCTATGGTCGGATGAAACAACATTCAAGAAAGATGAGACAAGACAAATCAATTCAAGGTTAACAGACGGACCGACCGGATACTAAATGGAAAAGTAATTGGGCCCTTTGAGTTACAAGGAAATTTAGATGGCAATAGTTATTTAAACTTTTTACAAAATGACTTGCAAGAATTATTAGACGACGTGCCCTTAAGTGATCTCCAAAACATGTGGTTCCAAAATGATGTTGCCCAGCACATTATGCCCGTCCTGTGAGAGAATATTTAAATCAAGAGTATCCATGGCGTTGGATCGGGCGACTTGGTCCTATCTTATGGCCACCCCGTTCACCCGATTTGAACCCCCTGGACTTCTTCTATTGGGGTTGTCTTAAAAACAGGGTCTACTCAAAAACCATTGCGACATTAGACGAGCTTCGTCGAAATATCACTCAGGCTGCTGATTACATTAATAGCAGAAGATATGCAAGACAAATAAAACGATCATTTTTAAGGCGATGTCGTGCATGTATTAATGCTGGTGGCAAACAGTTCGAACATTTGCTATAACGTTAATAACTTAATAAATTACACGTGAAACTGTTTGTACCATTTGTTTTGAAATATTAAACATTTTTCAAGAACTAATACTTTTATTACACCCGACCCTCATTTGGCCCCTGTTAAGAAATAATAGGCCCATATTTTTTATAACTTGTTTTCCTAGAGTATTATACCATTTTGGAATGTTGGTTATTTGCGTCAATTTTTAAAAAAAACTTGCCATACTAGTGTTCATACTTTTTTTTACACCACGATAAGTTAAATTTGGTTAAAAGTAAAAGTCTTCAAAAATTTAGGGAATAAAATAAGTTTCATTAATTTTCGTGATAAAACAAGAGTTATTCTGGATTTTTTAAGAATTGTGGTAGATAGCAATGCTATTCAGGTTGCCTATAAAAAAAGAAACAAATAATAAAAAAAATTGTGGCCATTGTAGTAAAAAATATCATAAACGGTCTCAATTTCTGAAGAATTGCATTTTTTTATATAACTTAAAATATAATTGGGATATATTTTTTTCCCCGATTAGTCCGGGGCAGGTCTATCCTCCGGTGTTGGCTTATCGTTGAATTTTGGGACATGTTGTAAATATAATAAATGGTTATAATGCTGAAATCTAGGTCCTAATTAAACGTAATTTCGTTTCGTATGCCATCAGAATCCTACAAGTAATTTATATCATGCAATACCATCAGCAAAATCGGAACTGATAATAAGTTAAGTCACAAACATTAAAATAAAGCTATTTTCGCTTAATAACGATCCAAACTTCAAAGACATCAACATTGCAAAAGTAGGTTTTTGTGAGATGTAACCTTTTACATTGTGTTTAAATAATAAATTACTTGACTTGCTTTAAAAAGGCCCTTCACCTGACGCCTGTATAATTGTTAAAATGCGTATAATATATTAATCTTTGAACACGATCTCACAAAAAAACTTTTTAAATTCAGAAAGCACTAAGTCTACAAATAATTTAAATATTATGTATTTTAAACCGCGCAATCATTAATGGGTAATGTTCACGCACTGTATAATATATGCCACGTCCCCGTTAAGGGGAAAATAGCCGTTAAATCGAAAATAAAGTGTATTTTGTTTCTATTTCCGTTACTTACGAGTGGAAATATTCTGAAATATTAATACTAAATTTTTTAATACTAATTTTCTACAATGTTTACAAAGTTTATTATAATTTTTAAATTTTTAGTTGCTAAGAAATAAATAAATAACCTATAATTATAACTAACCAATAATTACAATTTTTTAATATAATATAATAATAATAAATAACTATATTCATATTCACATTTTCTTAACCCCTCAACTGCCAGTTAAAATGATTAACACTGCCCGCTCGCTTCACGTGACGCGGCGTCGCTAAAAATAACCTAACCTTGAATTTGTATGTACAATATGAATTAAAGTTCCCATCGCGTCAGTCGTATGTAGTTCGAGCAAATCTTAGAAACTAATATAGGAATTATCACTAAGTTTCTACAAGATAACAGAGATATACATGAGAAAGATTACGATATGTGTACAATAATCATGTATATCTTTTGAAAATTAACTAATAATATAAATAAAAATCAATAAAATAATATAAATAATACGAAAATAATAATAATAGTTTATAATATCGTACAGCACTAATTAAAAAAATGTAGTTGCTATTTTCTAAAATAATCCATAGTTTTTTTTTTTAAGTACTAATATATATTAGGAAACACGCTACTGTAAAAAATAGTTGAGGCGTTAAAAAATCAGTTAAATCTTGTTTAAGTTATTGCCTCTCAGCATGCTAACTAAGCTATAAATACCTCAAATTGTTATCATAATAGTTATAAAACACGCAAATTTAAATATTACGTGAAGATATTTTAAATTTTCGGTTGGGTTATAAATCTCATTGCAAAATATAAAATGTGTTCCCAAAACAATAAATAGCTGAATGTGACATAGGAATGTCGAAAAATTGTTTCTTTAAAGGTGTATGAGTCGTAGTTAAATCGCAGAATTGGGTAGATAGTGATCTGCCTGGGCATTTCATATAATACTGCCGTTTCGTTGCCGTTTATCTGGCCGATAATTAATGTGCCAAGTCATTTTGTGGCTTTTGTTTTGAGCTATCAGCATAAGATGGTTGAAATAAATTACCTGTTGTAGTAAAGAAATTGACATTCTAGTTCATTACGGCAGTATGCCAGCGCAACCCTGGTTGATTCAGACGTCATTCGATGGCCCTTGGCTAGTGCCAACGTACCTGCAATTTTTACGTGACTCATTAACGTCCCGGGATGTATACACCAGCACTCTAAAAAAGAAGTTCAAATCCGCCTCCAGGACTGTATTCTCGTTTGTCATTCTTATACTATAGAAACAATCAAATGTGTTAAGATTAAAATACTTAACCGTAATTTATGCTTTTGTAGCCTTACTCAAATATTAACGTCAATTTAACACAATGCTTTAATTTAATTAAACTCAACTATAGTAACTTATATATATAATATATACATTACTATCTCTCTTCAATTAATGACCATAGAAAGACAAAATTATAGAGATTGTTGTATTTGATTTTAAATAAGGCCTCAAATTTCGTTTATTCAGTATTTCTTCATGTATAATTTGCAACTATCCGTCAAAATGAAAAACGATGGACGCGGGACCGTCACTCCCAATGATCGTGACGCGTAATTTTCAACCATATTTTTACGATACACCAAAGTGTTATTTTCACAATGAGTATTTAAAATTACTGTTATATATTGGAACGACAAATGAAAACTTCTTGAAGGGACTTGACTTCTTTAATTAATTGTCACAATTCGTCTTACAATTTGCATATGCGTCACTCCGTTTGCCTTTTCGCTATCAAGCCTTTTCTCATTCCCTCTCGCCCACACGTTTATTTATCACCTCCGTTCGGAAACCAAATTCTACACCAACTATTAAGTATAACACGCACATTGCGACAAAACGATATCCAGCCGTGGATCGCCAAGCATCCAGATACCATCTGAATGCTTGGCGATCCACGGCTGACAACAAAATGCTGGATAAATAATGCTCTACTGAGAAAACAACTTTAAAACTGTCTCAAACTTTTACTACACAATATTATGGTCCGTCCAACTTCTGCGAAAAATATCTTATGTAAAAAGGCATAGCTGTCACCCGAAAGAATTTCTTTTGCTTTTTTACATGCCTTAAGCGCAAAGCACATAGGTTTGTTCCAGTCGTGCCTAAAATCAAGAATATGACGTTTTGTCGCATGAAATCTTATCATATAAAAATGATATAAAAAGCACATTGTCAGAAAGATAAATGATTCTTCAAATTACTTTTTTAAATCGATTTATTGTCATTTTCACATTAAAAAAGTGGTTTTAGTGGCTTATGGCGTAGATTTATTAAGTCCGCATGAAGGGGTAAATGCGAAGACTTTTGAAAATATCAGTTGTTCAACTCAATCTATTTTTTAATTATTTCACCTATCATGGAACCCATGGAATGTAAATGACAGTTTTGCTTTGATTGTTTAGTTTTGCTTTGTTTGTTTAGTTTTGATTTGTTATAATTATTTTTTTCGACGGGGAAATTCTGAAATTTTCAGTGATTGAGAAACCTTGTAATAATATATTTTATTAAATAGGGGTACACTTTGACTCACACCGGGCTCGGCCGCCGTCGTGGGTGGGTTACTGTATCGTTTGTTTACTGCGGATCGTGATGAAAAATATCGGTCGCAAAATATTCCTAAAACCAAATTTGATACATACTTGACCAAGGTAAGATATTATTATTATTTTTATAATTACAGATTTTATTACAATATATTGTTTCGCTAAAAGTACATACAATGTATATATAAGACTTTATGGAGTGAACTGAAGGTGTACTTTGGTATCTGCTACTGGAACTCTTCGAAGAGTAGAACTACATAGGTGTGCCCAGTTAGACTTGCGTTTTGTTAGTTGTAATGAAATCTTACCTCCGGACTTGATAGAGTGACTTGAAGGTGTGATTTAGTGAATGCTAACTTAAAATACTGGTTATGACTAGATGATTTTTATTTGAAAACGAAATAAAGTCGATTTTTTTATTAGTCAGGATAAAAAGTGTAGTTTTTACGGTAATGCCTGAGTACAAATAACTTAAAATTAAAGTAATTTTAAAATTGATTTCTGATCGTTTTAAGATTTTTCAATTAACAATAATATTTTTTTATTCATAATAATAATCACATAGTAAAATTAAAAAAGTAATTTTCTATTGTTGATTAATAATTTTTCTTTCATTTTTTCAAGATCATAATATGGGCATTGTAAGTCGTGAACTTTTGAATTTTCTGAACTTTTTTTATTGACGTATTATATTAAATTAGAAGTGTCTCATAGTATTTAGGTTATTTGTAAAAATTTGTGCATAGTTCAAATACTTTAAAAAATTGACGTATAATATGCCTACTCCACGCTTGAGACATGCACATTTGGATTTACCAAAATTTGAACCTATGTTAATCCAGTGCTTAACTACTACTGCTTGACATCTCTCCCTTCTGATATTAAGTGGTGATGCAGCCGAAGATGGTAAAGCGCACTGACTTAGCTTAAGAAAAACTTTTTTACTGTTGTCATATGGACGCTGACACTATAATCGGAAGGAAAACATTGTTTGCATATTAAGTACAGGTTAGTAGCAAAGAGACTAGTGATGGCAATTATGGTGTCAGTACTTAAAGGCCTTCCTGTATTTCCTATAATTAGTGAAGACAACCAGAGACTTTGCTGTTAAGGAGACACTCCAACTTAGTTAATCCGTGGTAGCTCAAAGAACCTAAAACTAATGGGAATGAAACTTTCTCTTATGATCATCTTGTATCATCAAGCGTAGTTTTGGGCGTCTTCTCACTAGATGACCTGACGAAGTGGTGATGGTATTAGATGGATGCAGGTGGCTTGGGTTTGTAATTTGTGATAATCTGTGGGAAAGGCCTATGTTCAGAATTGGACTTGTTATGGTGACAAGGTCATGGTTTTTTTGTTAGGTTTGTTAGGTAGGTTTGATTGTTAAACGAGGATTAATATTAATGTCATTGGTGTACAAAATCCAACTACCTATTCTAAAATAGTACTAGAACGTAGAATTGAAACCTACTCCTTCTGTTCAAGCACGTCTGGGTCAGTTCCACTCTTTTACATATTTCTGCTATCAATTAGCTGTGCTGGTACTGTTGTGTTCCACCATCGTCACATACTGTGAGTACCACCGGAACGCTTTCGCAAACATCCGCAGCCCCACCATCGCCGGCCGCCCATTGACGGCCCTCATGAGGCCAGGAATAACGAGCACTCAGAAGCACTAGCCTTCCTGACCTCAGTTAATCTATGGCTGGCAGCCAAGATTCGGCTGCGTAAGGTAAGGAGAATGGCGCCTCGCAATATCGACATTCTTCTCCCCGCGTAGTCCCACCACCACTGCATCAACTGTACGGCCCCGTCAGAGTCGCGGAGAATAAAGCGAGTGGAGATGGGGTTTTAGTCAAAGTGAGTCCGACATAACCCGTCTTTGCCCACACGAGGTTTGTATGTGTAGACATTTCTCCATGTTAGAAAAGGCTGTGAGACATTCTGAGTCTTAAGGAACGACAACATATCCATAGCTGTCCATAGACTGAAGTAGCCTGTACTGAACTCTAGATTCGTTTGTCACATCAATTTTTTTTTAAATAAGCTTCGTTGTCACCTCTGTAAACTTAAATAACTACAATTAAATTTAAAAGAGTTTATCAGTCGCAATCTTTGATAACTGTCAGCTAGACATTCCGCAGCGAGTATGTGGTTTAGTTCTTCATTAAAACTTTCTCCTTTGAGTGTATTTGCAGTGGCTTCAAGCATCTATTTTAACGTTGTGTAAGGCTTTTACAAGTTTAATATGGAATTAAATATCATTTTTGATAGGTTCTTAAAGCGTTCATATCATTTATTATATCAGTTTATTTTACCAGTGTCCTATTATTTTGATTATTATCATCCAAACAGTATTTAAACATTTTTTTTTAATCTTCATCACCTTATAAAAAATCTTTACGCTAAATGGGCCTCTCCCATTATAGTTAGGACTTGAATTAAACCAATTTTACGAATTTATAACTTTAAAAATTGAAATTAAACGTGATGAAATCCGTAAAATTATACTGAATAAAATAGAGTGACGGGTGGTATCATGCTGACCAGTAGTAGATATCTCGTACCTTCATATTACTTAACGTTACAAGGGTGCATATTTTAGTTACTAGTTGTAGTAAGATTATTTTTACATCAAAATAATTTTATAACATTTAAACGGCGAAACCACTAACTACAAACCTGTTGTAAGTGGCTATTGCAAATTTTTTATATAATATACGTGGTAGATCCACTCTTTAGCTGTATTAAGGTAACGGTGTGAATAGCTCGGCATAACAAAAATATCTTCTTATAATGTTTCAAATGGTAAGGGTAAATAAATGAAGACCATTTATACTAGAAATGAAGCACTCCTTTTTTATACGTGGTAGAGCAATGCTGCAGCTATACTAATTGTATAGTTGTGGCACGAATGTGTCGGTTCGATCAGGGAAGGACCACGCTCTCACAGAATACCAGCGTAAAATAACAGCTTAATGCTGCTGTTTTTCTTATGGTGAGCGTAGAGGACCGGAAACACTTTTTACGTAAAAAAGGCATTTCATCTTATTCCTCGCGGCTGACAACGCATCTGCATTATTGATTCGCAAACGAGGATAGATGTAGATGTTTATGGGCCACAGCAATCGCTTACCATCAGGTAGACTGTGTACTCGCTTGTCACACTTATCCTATAAAAAAAAACTCCAACATAGTTCTTAGGGGTGACAATGAATTCAGTATTTTGATACTTACGGGTAATAGAGGAAAGATAAAAATGTCTATGGACTAGAATTTCCACTTTTTATCAGTAGAACTATACTTTTATAAATATTTTTAATATTTTCTAGCATTTTTACTAAGTGGCAGCACTAATTTCTTGCTCAGGTGTCCGTCTGTGCAGATATCACATTTTTACCTATTTTTGTCGCTAAATAGCAGTGCTTGCACTACTCTGTTCCGGTTTGAATACTAGATTTTAATTATAGGCCGTAACAAATTTCATCTGTTATTTTTTTTGTCTGCAGTCAATTGAACACATTGAGAATTGTCCCCGTTATTACATCAGATTTGATAAACCACAACTCCAAGAGAACACCAATCACTGCCATGGATGATTAATGAAGCGATTGATATTCAAAATCCAATAGGCGAGGATTGGAAGATAGGTTAATAAAATGAAATCTAAACCCAAGCGTACCAAACTTAATTATTAATAGCCCGGGTTAACAATGACACCAGGGCGTCAAATACCTAAGTCCTACTTTGACCTTGTAAACACGTGTGGTGGAATTAAAACAACTTAAAATTAAACGCGATTAATTCTTTAATATAAGTTTTATACGATTATTTTATTTTAAACTTGATATACTCGAGTAATATTATCAATGACTGTTTTTGGGCATTTACAAGTACAATTACGAATTTGCTATGGTTACCTTTGTGGCAAGTTTCAGGTTCACTTTTGTCAGGTAGTTTCCATTCGCATACGGTAATATATAAGTTAATGCACATCCTCAATATAATTTAGTTAACATGCCGGAATAAAGATAAAGATTAATAGAATGATTATATCAAATTAATCTTTTCATAACTGTTTTATCATTATCAGCGACATAATGTCGTTGAAAAAGATTAAACAAAATATACTCTCTGAGAGAAACTCTATCAGGCTTAATAGACTTGTTAACGTATAGGGAGAGGAGGCTTTGCACACTGAGCACTCACACCACCGATTGGTCGGAAGTGTGTTCCCCCTCCACTAAAAGTCGAGTTGGATGCAAATAGAGAACCTAACAGAACGCCTTTCCCTTTGCGAATTAGTCCAGTGAGTTGTTCTCCACCTGCAAAGATGGAAAGATTAGCTGACAGAAGTTCACTTGGACAAACTTGGCAAAGGATCGGAATGCACGGGTTCCCAAAGGAAGGCAAATTAATATCTCGCCAATTCTGCCTATGTGCACTGCTTTGTGTTAGCAATCATTTTTTTTTGAAGGACTTGGAAGCGAAATTATACTTATTTCTTTTCTTCTTTTTGTTTGCGTACCGGGACATCAAAGCGCAGCGAAGCATCAGCCCAGGCCCGGTAGCACTACTGCTTATGTCGTAATGCAATTTTATAGAATCGATCTAACCATAGCTGGAATCTACCTCCGATGGGCACTACAGAATGATGACATAAAAAGTTCCATTCCTTGAAGTTCCACATCAGCGACAAAATCAGCAACAACGTTGGAATAATACGACTAAAAGCAACTTTTGAATTACTTCAAAATAATCAAATATTTTTCCTAATGATAAACGACTTTATAATCTTCAAAAACATTTTGTGTGGGAAAGGAATCCTGCAAAGAGAAATATTTTTTTTCATCAAAATAAAAGTATCCTTGTTATTCTATTTTCTACTTAGGTACTTGTAACTAATACCTGAATTAATTAAAGCTTCATTATGAAAAACACAGTTCCTTTTGATCTATAATTAATATTCGTAAAATTCATAAATTCTTCTTCGTCTTGGGATGCGATCATGATTTATATAACAATTTCGAAATTAGATACAGAAAGCTATCGTTTGTGGGAACAGCCTATTGCTTCAGAAAAAGGTAAGTTTTTTTCCTTTGACAATTTAAAATAATTTTTAGTCACTAGATTTCTGTTTTTAGAAATGATTGAAAACACCACTAAACCAACGAGAACCAAGCGTTTCACACCTCAATAGAACCTATAAATATTTCTTGTGCATTCTGCAAATAAAACCACTACATTTATCAGTGTTAACAATTTTCTAAAAAAACAATACAAAGAGACATAGCTTCATTCAAGAGAATAATTTATGTTTTATTTGTTTGATACCAAACCACTCTTCTAGCAAGTGCCGAGTTTGCAATAATAACCACTACTCGTTGCTACACCCGGAGAAAAAGAATGAATCTGCAAGGGAAAATTGTCATAAATACTCAAGTAAAAACATAGTATCACATTTCATACATCAGCCTGGTCAAATACTATTAGCCACCGCATTGGTAGACATGACTTCGCGTCAGGGTCAAAAACACGTCTATCGTGCTCTTATAGACCAAGGTTTACAAGACTCGTTCTTCATCGAAGATATCGTTCAGACATTGGGTTTGATTAAGGTAAGAATCAACGGCGTGACTTAAGGATTCATGTCCTCTCAAAGGCTGGAAACTGACACAATGCATGATAAAAATACTGTGGACTAGATGGTCCAAAGAATATTTGAATACCTTGCAACAAAAACATAAATGGCATACAAAGGTGGATGCACCAAGTTTGGGTGATTTGGTCGTAATAAAAGAGACAGACCTTCCTCCATCGAATTGTTTATTGAGACGAATAACACAGAAAGAAAGAAAGAAAGAAAGAAAGAAAAACTTTATTTGAAATCACAAAGAGAAACAAAAAAACTCGAAACATTACAATAAAAAATAAAATGGATTTTTGTGAAATCAAATTAGGTCCCTATTTCAGCTAACTGCTGCTGTACCAAATGACAGCAGCGCTGATTTTCAAATAAAGCCCAATATTCACTTCACGGACGGTCATACATTACTTAAAGCCAAAAAAAAATAAAAATAAAAAAACAACCATTCTGAGAAGTGAGTGGGAAAGGAAGCAGTATAAAAGAGGTATTATTTGGAAGCTACATCCTGAACCCGATGATCAAGTGAGGGCAGTAAGCTTGAAGTGCAGAGGATCCACCCTGAAGTGTCCTGTATCTAAGCTGATCCTGTTGCCATGATGAAGTATGGAGTCCTTGGCGGACGGGATATTGGTGAGATTTTACCTTCGACTAACAGATGGCGCCGATTGTCACTTAATTTGCGCTGTACAAGTAATCTTCTGTAACATAATATTGTTGTTTTTTAAAGTATAGCCAGTTCTTTATTACAGGATCATACCTTCAAATAGTACTTTAATTTAGTCAGTAATTTCTTGGTACAATAGGATTTAATTTTTATAAGTATCAAATGTTTATATTGATCATGGGAATGGATGTTAATTACGCAATTAAACTTAAAATCCTCGTAGTATTTTACAAATCTTTTTAAATGGTACAAAGATAATACTTCTATAAATTTTGCTTTCACTGTAGGTTTTGGGAAAGAAAATCAAAAGTAGTCAGTAACACATTGTTAATTAATCAATTACAAATTAAATAATCTTGTAAGATTTATACCCCTACGTAAGTCCGTGGCTGACTGGCACGTTAGCGGGTAGTGATTTAAATTCAAATTATGATCAAGACGTCGCGAGTTCGAGTCGTGGGTCAAGACAAAGTGAGTTTTAAGTGTTTGTATTAAAACATTATTTAGAAGCAGAACGGAGTCAGGTAGTGGGCGATGATTTGCTGTCGTGGCTCAATAAGCCCTTAAAACCGTTGCTACTGCATCTAATCTCTCTCCGGTTGTTTCAGATTGCCGTCCCATTGCACTGTGAGATTGCGGTAATGAAAAGTGCATCTCTGCTTGCACATACACTCGGTCATTATATTCCTGTCCTGCAAAGATGGCTAGCCTTCAGGTCTTCTGAGACTAGCCGTTGTGACCGAAACTCAGTCTGCAGATCAACATTATAATACAGTGCTTTGCAAAAAATATAATTTCTCTTATAGCTCTATAAATAAGCTAGAGCTTAAGCAACCGGACCGGAAAACAAACATTTTTAATTAAAGTGTAGATTCATAACAACTGAATTTTCTTTTATTCTATTTTTATTCATTACAATGTTTGTATTCCATTTTATTTGATTAAACCAAAAAAGAATCAAATTCAAATTTTAAAAGAAGATTTTTATTATTTGTTAATTACAAATAGTTAAAATCTTCTTTTAAAATTTGATTTATTTTAGTCGAAAATAAAATTTGACCCGAAAACATGAATTACAATGTTTTATATAAAGAAGCGAAGGCTTTGTATCCCAGTGGCTATTTATTTAGAATCCCACGAGGAAGAAATATTTGTACAGTCGTCGGATTTTTCAAGAAGATTCTTCAATATGTTTTTCCAACAAGCGAGGTGAAATAGACCCAAGGCTTGGTCGAAGTGCGGAGGCCAAGGTGTGGTCAGAGCGATACCGCTAATCTCAAGAGAGATTGTAGGTAAAAAACTAACCTGTTAACAGTAAAAAAAGAGGCACAGTACTTGAGAGCGCAACGCATTCGCCACGTCCGTGCCTCAACTTAACATCAAGCTTTCATTTTATTACATTCAAGGAAATATAATTATTTTATATAAACATATTGAAGTACTTACGTGCTACTGTTGAAGTTGTTTTGACTATGCGAATAAGGGTGTATAGTGCACTTATGCTTGCGCTCATTTAGTACGAGGCAATATAATATTCTGTAACGCAGATGGCCAGTCACTATAGAGTGGGCTACGTGGCTGTATTTCGGTCTGGAGGACATTTTTAATGCACTTTTTATTCAGGTCCAAGTACGTAGGTATTGTGGTTTTCCTCGTATGCAATTACATCTATATTTTCAAGAAATTTTATCTGGACGATATTGTTAATATTCTAAAAATCTAATAAATTAGATTATACCATTCCCAAATTAAATCGCCAGAAACTGACAAAGAGATTTCAAGGCTTAACAACGTCATTATGTTAATTGCCTAAAGCCTCTGGATTAGACGCCAGAAATTTCCGACTTTAATTAGGTAGTTTTAATTTAGTAACACATTTATATGGCGTTTTACTCTTTGTTGTTAAGAGGATATCCGGGTGGCATTCATTACATATAGCTCATACAAACGTTCAATATTACAGCACATTAAAAGTATACTGCTAATATACCAGCTGCCGTAGATCGTTACGCAGGCAGGTTGTCAATCACTAATAAACAAACAATAAATTTATGTCTATGTTTTCCACTAGATAATGATAGTAAGGCAATTTTTAATACATCTATCTCATCTATACTTACCGCTACCGTGTACTGTTTTGTTTATTTATCCATATATAATAATTAATTTTATAAATTGGGAAATATTTAAAACTAAAAAACGAATTGTTATAAATATCGTCGCCATTATTATATATTGCTGCTAGCCATCATTAATGCCTAGTAAATGGCGGGTTACCACTAGCGCCCTCTGGTATCGAGTAGCAGAACTAGGAGAGTCAAGATACTTCTAGAGATTTCCAAGGCAGAATTTTCTACATCTAGTCGATTCAGTGTGTGACGGCACAATATTATTATTAATAATTAAATTCAATATAAACAGGCATCAAAAATAGTCTTAAATATATATATTAAACAATAAAATTATATAGTATATTAGGGACTTATGATAACAAACACAATGATACAAAAGCAATACTATAGAAGGTCTCTATGATGAATTTGCATTACAATAGCCCCACTATTGTAATGCAAATTCATCATCATCATTGGGCTGAAGTCCTACATATTAATGACTTATGTAAGTAAGGTCTATGATACAAAAGCATTATTATAGAAGGTCTTAGTACTTTAGCAAAATGACTAGTCCTTATTAGAGACTTGAAAAAGGATTATTATGGTGGAGGGTATGCTGCTTCACGAGCAATTGGTCCGAGGTAAACTTGGGTTTGCTAACCGATGTATCCTAGATATATCATCTTAGTGCCGGTGTTAAGCGGGTTTGTTGTAGCAATACGGCTTTCCCGTGGACATCGCACACCCATAGCGTTTGTGGGCGACGTCGTAGCGCATAGCGATGCGTCGTCTATTTTTCGGATTGGGATGAGTGTGTTTGGTAGCACTTTTAAGTGTAACAAGCATACTGAACTTCACGTCTTTGTGCATTAGCGCTATGATACGTGGAGTTTTGTCCACTGGCGTCTTAGTAGCGTGCTACTATGATACGTTGGTGCAGTTTTTAGTTAACAACATATTAGTGCCGGTGGTAAGCGGGTTTGTTGTAGCAATACGGCTTTCCCGTGGGCATCGCACACCCATACCGTTTGTGGGCGACGTCGTAGCGCATAGCGATGCGTATCTTTCGGATTGGGATGATGAGTGTGTTTGGTAGCACTTTTAAGTGTAACTAGCATACTGAACTTCATGTCTTAATGCATTAGCGCTACGATACGTAGAGTTTCGTTCATTGGTGTCTTAGTAGCGTGCTACTATGATACGTTGGTGATATTTTTTAGTTAACAACAATATAAACTTTGTTACCAAAGTCGATAGGGATCATGTAGGTGTGTTGTGAGGGGGCGCCATCCGTATGATAGTTGCATTGATGCTTACTGCTTCTTGTGGTATTGCGCCTTGTGATGGATCTGCAGGTGTGCTGCGCCTGATTCGACGCATTCTTTTGATTCTGGTCGATGGAGGTATGCGGGTGGTGATGTCTGCTGGGATGTATGGGGGACCTTGGGATGGTGTAAGCCCGAGGATAGTCGTATTGATGCTTGTTGCGTTCTGCAGCATTGCGTCTCCGCGATGGTTGTTTGGTGGGAAGCTATTCTCAATAGCGCTCTCTCCGTCTTGGTTTGACTCACACCTAAGTAGCTTTGCCCAAGTCGGGTCCCTTCATTACGGGGCTGCAGACTGTCTGCCCTCCACGATGTTTTATATAACAACATAATAATATATCTCTGTAACTTTCCCACCTTTGAATGATTGAAGGCAATTTGTTGGTGGGGGAGGCAAACATGATCGAAAATGCATTTACTCAACGTCAGTGACACAAAACTTTTCTGATAGCAAATTATTACTCTTATCTTATAACTACTTTTTGGCTATATCTGCCGTTGTATTGTTTGGCTGAGCATATGTGTCGACCTCATGCGGGTGGTAGCTGGCGGGAGGATCTGAGGAGACTCTCAAGCCTGCGGCCGAAAGCCGCACAACGTGGGAACCTATTCCCTTGAGGTGAGCGGTAGATTCATGACACGCTCTGCGGCTAGTAGCCGTGCTGATCATGCAACTGGTGGTGATGCCATACATTTACTTCACGTCTGCAGGAGCGGCGCTCTGGCAGGTCGTGGCGCTCACGGAGGGTTTAAGGCCAGAGTTCCTGTTTGCCTAGACCGTGTGACGTACATTCGCTATGGCTGGATTCGTTCGTATTCTGTATGGCGTTTACACACATTGACATGCGCGACTTCGGTCGATGTTTGTGCTTACGCACTAACAAGGGGCCAAGCGTCTTTTACTGGTTCGCCAGTTATTTTGCTGTGTACTACGGTCCAGTTCCCGAATTAACGTTCCCTTCGGGGGGGAGTGCATCAAAATGGTTGGCGCTCACCGCGCACGGCGTGTGTGGAGCCGTGTGCCACCCCTACATTTTTTTTAAATAAATGTAGGAGAGCGAAGCCCTTGTATCGGGTATTTGGTATAAGTATATTTTGAGCCTTTTCCGAACGGGAAGGGATAAATAATAATAGATTAATAATGTAAACCTGATACAAGTGGAATATGGACCTTTATATTCTTAACCTTTCTCGAGCCCTGTCTTCGTGAACGGGGTTCACTTAGCTTATAAGGCGCTACCTACCAACAGCTTTCAATTGCTCTAGTGAATATTCATTCTTCCAAAAGACACCTAAAAGAACTAAGTTACTAAACAAACACAACGTTAATAAGGGTCCTAACTAAGACGGCCTATTATTATACCTTTAGAAAGATCACTTAGAAAGATCAAAACATATTTTATTAATCCTGGTCACATATATATAATTTTATTGAAGAGGGTTAAATTAATTATATATTATATATATAATATCATACATATTTATTATTATGAGAGGGGGGAAGCGTTACGATTTTGTGCCGTGACCAGGATATATTTAGAAAGAAGGTCGACTATATAAGAATTATGGAGTAGGCGTTATGCTTACAACTTGTTGTCCGTGAAATGGAAAGGTGTCTTGGGAGTTGGTGATTGCTGGGGGTGGTTGAGAGTCTGGGGGTGGGGCTTTAATATTAATATCTTTTGTTTGTTATATATGGTGTGTGCATAGTTTAAGACAAAATAAGCTAAAAAGTGAAATAAGTGAAAAGACGCAGTAACATTCGTTTAAATGAAGGACATTACAGTGCTCAGAACCGATAAATGTAAATAAATATAAAAATGGCTAAAACAAAGAAAAGTTCTAACTTAGTGAAGGCTAAGCCTAAAAATGAATTTACGATGCTTCAAAATTTATTAAAAAGGCAGTGAAAACTTTTGAGGTTAAAATATTTTCTCGAAGAAAAGTTTATTAACCAAATGAAAGATCACCAAATTGAAGTAAACCAAGAAGAGGTGTACGGGGCGAGCACCTCACATGTTCCTGGTTCTAGACGGAACGGAGTTATTCGTGCAAACTGTTTTCGAGGAGGACGAAGATAAATATCAAAAGGAATTTATAGGGAATATGAGATCAGTTTCAATATATGATAAATAAATTGATGCGCTTCTCGATACTGGGAGCGATATTACATGCATTTCAGAGAGTTTATTTTTACAAATTAAAAGTAGTAATCACAAAATATCAGTAATACCAGTTAAAGCAATGCAGATAAAAGGTGCTGTTGGGCAGCGCAGCACAAAAATACAACAGATGATCATATTGCCTATAAAAATAGGTAGTCTTTGAAACACAAACTTTAATTGTTAATAATTTAATAAGACCATTAATATTGGGCTTTGACTGGCTCAAGAAAAATAAAATATTGATTGATTTTAAAAATACGGAAATTGGTATAGAATTTAAGTTGAAAAACAAAGACTACTTCTTCTTCTACTTTAACAACTGCGTTGAACAATGTACTGATGATCCTTTAACAAATATAAAGATAGGATCAAAATTGGAGTTCTCTGAAAAAGCTAAGCTAAGTAAGGTCTTGGAAAAGAATAAGAATATATTTTCGAGCAAGTTGGGTAGAGCGAATTGCTAACTTGAACTTGAACATAACTTGAACATAAAATTAAAATGATCGACGATGAACCTATAGTTACTAGATCTTATCCGATTCCATATGCATATAGATCGAAAATGGAAGAGAAATTTAATGAGATGGAACAAGCTGATATCATCACAAGGTCATCGACACCTTACAGTAGCCCATTTAACATTCACACTTAAAAAGGATGGCTCAATTAGAGTATTATTAGATGCCAGAAGCATAAATAAGAAAATGATTGCAGAAACAGAGAAGCCACCTATACAATTAGATGTTTTGAATTAATTTCATGGAGCGAACTATATTACTACCATTGATTTAAATAATGCATATTTTCAAATTCCAATAAATAAAGATAGTAAAAAATATAATGGATTCACATTCAATGGAAGGTCATATGTATATAATGTTCCGCCACAAGGATTAAAAACATCGGTAGGAAGCTTTAGTAGAGCCATGAGCTTAATATTAGGACCAGAAGTCCAAGAACTTTGTGTGAATTACTTAGATGATTTAGCCATTATAACATCAGGAACATTAGATAAACATTTGGAGCACATTGACATTGTTTTAAGTAAATTAAACAAAGCTGGCTTAACGTGCAATTTGCAAAAATGTGAATTTATTTGTAAAGAAATTAAGATGCTGGGTTTCATAATTTCAACAAAAGGCATAAAGACAGATCCCGATAAAGTTCACGCAATTCAAGATTTTCCAGCACCCAAAAAGATTAAGCAATTGAGGGAATTTTTAGGGCTTTGCAATTTTTATAGAAGGTTCAATCCAAATTATAGTGTGTGCATAATACCTCTTTGTGAATTATTAAAAAAGGGACGTAAGTTCCAATGGAGCGAAAAGATACAGAAGGCATTTGATTTTATAAAGCAACAATTTAGTAAAACAATACAATTGCATCACCCTGATTTTAGTAAACCATAATATTTGCAAACAGACTGTTCCAGTGTGGGTATGGCCGGAGTACTTTATCAGATAGATAATAATAGTGAAAGGAGAATATTACGCTATCACAGTAAAACCTAAAAGGGTTCTGAATTGAATTAGTCTGTCACTGAACAAGAGTTTTATGCTGTAATAAGTTGTTTAAAGAAGTTCGAGACATATTTAAGAGGCAGCAAAGTAATAATATTAACTGATCATAAAGCATTATTGTTTATTAATAATGTGAAATTATTCAATGACAGAGTCACTCGATGGATATTGTATATAGAACAATTTAATTACAAAGTCCATCATATATCGGGTAGAAACAATATTGTTGCAGATTTGCTGTCACGTTACCCTCCTGATGGTGATTATGGTGACCCTCTTGTGTTAAACAAGAGGATAAAAATAAAAGTTTAGAAATAGCTTATACAGAGAGTGAACCGAACGAAGAGTTGATAGAAAAGTTAAAATCCATATCAGTATACCAAACACAAGATACAGAGTCGTTGGCTATTATTGAAAAATTAAAGACGCTAAATACTTCAACAATAGAAAAAAATGATAAACTGAAACGTTATAGTTTGAGAAATAATATATTATATTACAAAACAAATTTAAAGGAAGTAATCTATTTACCTATACTTTTGAGACGAGATGTTATAAATCAAGTACATATAGAAATGGGACAGCAAGGGCCCTATAAAGCAATTAAATATATGAGAGATAGATTCTTTTGGAAAGGTTTAACAAAAGACATTAAAAAGCAATTAAGGGTATGTCATTTATGCCAGTTATCAAAGAAAAGTAATATAACATATGTGGGTTCATGCAAATCTATAATAATAGAAAATATTATCGGAGACATGGTCATGGCTAACTTATATGGACCAGTGGCATCAGGTACCTTTGGGTACACTTTTATATTTGTTATACAAGATTCATTTAGTAAATTTATCAAATTATATCCTTTAAAACAGTCAACAGAAAAGTGTGTTGTAACGAAAGTAAAGCATTTTGTTGAGATTATACAGCCCAAAGCAATTATGACAGATAATAGAAAGCAGTTTATAAGTAATCATTGGAAACAATCAATGAAAGAATTGAATATAAAACCGATATATACCACAGTAAAAAATCCTAGGTCAAATACAACAGAGCGAGTAAATAGAGAGTTGAGCAGATTATTCAGGACACTTTGGCATGCTAACCACAAAGGTTGGGCAATAATATTGCCTAAAATAGAAGAATTGTATTATATTGAATAAAACTATTATTTACGGATTTTATCGCGTTTAATTCAACTTTAATTTATGTTTATTATCCCGACGTTTCGGGTGCTTTACAGCACCCGTGGTCACAGGGGGGCTGAGATGCTTGACATCCCAATGTCATCGTTAGTCCGGCTACCTTCAGTTTTTGAATATTAAATTTTGGTCCGATTTACGCAAAAATTAAAAAAAACATCGGGATAGTAAAAATAAACTAAAGTTGAATTAAACGCGATAAAAATCCGTTAATAAGAGTTTTATTCAATGTGTTGTGTTCGCATAAATTTAAGAAATCATTAACTGTATAATAATTCATGTCACAATAGTACAGAGTAGTAGTGAGATTCGTTATGGCGAGTCTAATGAAATGTCTTTCGACAAAATAATATTTAATAGTAAAAACAAACATAATGTCGAACAAATTAGACAGCAAGTGCGAAAGAATTTAAAAGAGGCAAGTCGCATTAGAAACACAAAATTTGATAAGCGCAATAGGTTAATGATATATCACGTTGGCGATTTAGTAAAAGTTTCTAGATCTAGTAGATCAGATGCAGATAACAAAGTTATGAGTAAGTTTAATTTGGCGTATGAAAGGCCTTATATATTAGCAGCCGTACCATTTGACAATGTATATACTTTAGCAAACCCAGAAACAAATGAAATTAGAGGAAATTTTAATGCTATTTATTTACTAAAATATTTTAAATAATAGTTTTGGTTTATATACATTCTAGAATAAATACTGTAATATAATTTGGTCCCGTGGGTGGCCTTTTGAAATATAAATTTAAAATTATTAAAGTTATGAACAAGACACAAATTAATTAAAAATAAGAAAAATGTTGTAATAATTTTATTAATGACTATCTGTAAATATTGATTATAAGATAGTTTTGTAAAAATTTTTTTATTGAATAAATTTGGGTAGTTGGGTCAGAGTGGCAATGGCTCAATCACATTTATACTGTGGGTGTGTGGCCATCTGATTTCAACGCATATTCAAAATACTGTACATAATATAAAGACAACATTGCTGAATTAATATTTTAAAGATTTAAAATGTAAGTCAAATACTGAAGAGAACCACTATATTAACGACATAATATACAATAAATTTATCAGGATAACAATTGATGGTTTATCGCATTGGGATAGATGTGGTTGAAGGGGTGTTTGGCGGCGGCCATCCCCTGGGGTAGTTGGGATGAAAATATATACTGAATTGTAACAGATTGAAAGAGGAAAGAACAGATACACATAAGTTAAAATTTTTGAGTGTAGTGCATATGCTCTCAATATAGTAAAATTTTATATCAACGACTCCACTATGTGGGTCATTAACATAAAATTCGGGGGTGGATTGTGACGGCATAATATTATTATTAATAATTAAATTCAATATAAAGAGGCATCAAAAATAGTCTTAATATATATATACATCTGTGAGTGTTTCTACGATAAGAAGAAGGTTCCACGAAAAGAGTTTAACAGCCCATAGACCTGCTAAAGGTCCAAAACTTACTGCACAGCATCGCAGAGATCGCTTAGAGTTTGCTCGCAATCATTGCGAGTGGACTCTAGAACAGTGGCGGACGGTACTCTTCTCTGATGAGACGAGGGTCTGTCTCTTCTGCAATGACAGACGTAGAAGGGTCTGCAGAAGACTGGGGGGAGAGGTTTACACAACTGCCTGCTAACCTAACTAACCTAACCTGCTTCGAAGAATCCGTCGAATACGGGGGTGGCTCGTGTATATTTTGGGGCGGCATTTCCGTCGACAGGAAAACGGAACTTGTGTGCGTTTCCCGGATTCGGGGTGGCCGTGGGCAAGGGTCATTAAATTCTGGTCGGTACATTACTGAAATCCTGGAAGAACATGTGGTCCCGTATGCTGGTTATGTCGGTGATGGATTCATGTTAATGCATGATAATGCTCGTTGCCACACCGCGGCTATTGTACGGGATTATTTAAGGAGGTCGATATCCCTGTTATGCATTGGCCAGCACGAAGTCCAGACCTTAACCCAATAGAACATCTCTGAGATGACCTAAAACTTCGCGTGCGAGCTCGAGATCCAGCTCCAACCACTCTTCAAGAGCTCCAAGATGCGGTACTTGAAGAGGGAATAAATACCCCAAGAGGCTGTTGCGACCCTTGTAAGGTCCATGAAAGATCGCAAGGAAGCCTTTATCAAGGCAAGGGGGGGTAACACTAGGTTTTAAGAACTTTTTTTGTATTTATTAAGTTTTTTTTTAAATTATTAATTTGCAAATTTGTACATACCCTGTCTTTTTCTTTAATTTCTCTTTCGTCTCGTTATAAAAGTAAAATTCAATTAAAATTCCTGAAAGCTAATGAAATTAACTTTCGAATGATACCCTTTTCGGATGTGCGATTTTTTTTGACGCCGAGTGTATATATATATATATTAAACAATAAATTTATATAGTATATTAGGGACTTATGATAATAAACTCAATGATACAAAAGCAGTACTATAGAAGGTCTCTATGATGAATTTGCATTACAATAGTGGGGTGGTGGGCTGAATTCCTACATATTAATGACTTATGAAAGTAAGGTCTATGATACAAAATCATTATTATAGAAGGTCTCCTTGATGCATAAGCATTATATGGGGTGGTCAAGTGACCGACTGCTCTTAGTACTGTAGCAAAATGACTAGTCCTTATTAGGGACTTGAAAAAGAATTATTATGGAGGCGTGTATGCTGCTTCACGAGCAATTGGACATATCATTTTAGTGCCGGTGGTAAGCGGGTTAGTTGTAGCAATACGGCTTCCCCGTGGACATCGCACACCCATACCGTTTGTGGGCGACGTCGTAGCGCATAGCGATGCGTCGTCTATCTTTCGGATTGGGATGAGCGTGTTTGGTAGCACTTTTAAGTATAACCAGCACACTGAACTTCAGGTCTTAGTGCATTAGCGCTATGATACGTGGAGTTTTGTCCACTGGCATCTTAGTAGCGTGCTACTATGATACGTTGGTGCAGTTTTTAGTTAACAACATATTATTAGTGCTGGTGGTAAGCGGGTTTGTTGTAGCAATACGGCTTTCCCGTGGACATCGCACACCCATACCGTTTGTGGGCGACGTCGTAGCGCATAGCGATGTGTCGTCTATCTTTCGGATTGGCGTGAGTGTATTTGGTAGCACTTTTAAGTATAACCAGCACACTGAACTTCAGGTCTTAGTGCATTAGCGCTATGATACGTGGAGTTTTGTCCACTGGCATCTTAGTAGCGTGCTACTATGATACGTTGGTGCAGTTTTTAGTTAACAACATATTATTAGTGCCGGTGGTAAGCGGGTTTGTTGTAGCAATACGGCTTTCCCGTGGACATCGCACACCCATACCGTTTGTGGGAGACGTCGTAGCGCATAGCGATGCGTCGTCTATCTTTCGGATTGGGATGAGCGTGTTTGGTAGCACTTTTAAGTGTAACAGGCATACTCAACTTCATGTCGTAGTGCATTAGCGCTATGATAGGTGGAGTTTTGTTCACTGACGTCTTAGTAGCGTGCTACTATAATACGTTGGTGATATTTTTTAGTTAACAACAATACAAACTTTGTTACCAAAGTCGATCGTTCGATTTGATAACCAGTCTTATAGACGCTAAAGGCTGTGTGAACGTAAGTTTGCTCTAATTTACGAAATATGTGTTTCATACATACCAGGCCTATGTTGCTGCTGATTCACCCAGTTTATGAGCTCAAAATCAGGTAAATACTGAAAATATTTTTGAATAGCTGAAGACGTTTTCTTATCTTAGAAAAGATTATAATAGGCCAAATGAGCGTTTAGTTCGCCTTACATCACCCTTACATTAATAATGGTAGAAATGTTACTAGAGACACCCTTTTCACTTCCGATTTTTAGCGGAATATTCGATGAACCGGTAAAGTGGGCATAGTCAATAGAGCTCGCAGAGAAATACCAGTTTCTGTCAAGACAGGAAAACAGTATTTTTTATAATTTTACTAAAATCCGGTGATATTCTTTTGACTGTATATCAGGCTTCACATAATGCACCACACATCCCGACGTAACAATAGACTTAGGTACAAAGAAAAAGCTGAAAATGAGTTATTTTACACAAGCCTGAAATTTGGAGTAGATGACGTAGATCGAATGGGTCGTAAATATACTCTAAAGACACCTTCGAGACGTTGGGCAATTCATAAATATTATAATTTGTTAGATTTAGTGAGTATACTAATATTTTCCTGAAATACCTAGGTATTTCAGGAAAATATTATCAACAGCAAATTTAAATGCAGAGACTTTTTATTGCAAATGAAAAAAAATGAGACTAAAGTATATAACTAGTAGAAAAACGAGCTATAGCAATATCAGAATACACAACAGAGATACAAGTAAAATGTAGAAGTGTATACTATGTAGATGCTCAAATAAAAAAAAACCTCCGTGAAGTGCCAGCTAAGTTACTTGTTCTTAAAAAAGTAATTACTAGTTTATAGAATTTATTAATTTAGTACAGTTATAATTACTATGTGAGTTGTGATAATTTTTTACTAAACTAAAACCCATTTAAATTGTTATTCCTAATTTGTTACGTTTTTGTTTTTCAAGCATTACGAATTTGATTTAATTAGATTATATGATACATGTTGATTTCTTATATTTACGTGAACATTACACATTGATTAAAACTACTTTTATGGATTTTATAGCGTTTTATTTATTTTATTTTTAATTTCTGACGTTTCTGATGTTTTTCAGCCCGCGTGATAAGAGTCCTGCGTGACCATGGGTACTGAAAAGCACCGGTATTGAAATAAAATAAATAAACCGCGATAAAATTCTTAAAAGTAACTTTAATCAATAATCATGTTTTAAATATTTTACAAATAGTTTCAATCATAACTTTCGCATATTATACCAGTGATCATTATAATAAATAGACTGGGACGAAATTGTCACGACAGCGGTCCAAGGGTGGACTTAAACTTCGGCGCTTCTAGTGATGACAGGCTTAAATTACATTCTCTTATATAATTGCTGCTTAAAAAACTAGACTTACTCTTCTGAGTTACCTAACTCATAAATGGGCGGAGGCAGTAGAGTCCAAGGGGGAGGCGTTGGCCGTTTTGGATCACCAGTTTTCTTTGTGATCGGAATATCAAGGTCGTAGTAGAGTAGGTCGTAGTATGCTCAGATTACAAGCCCAGTGACGCTGGTGTTTCACAAGGCTGCGTGCTATCACCGACGCTGTTTTTTCTGCATATCAATGACACGTTGCAAACGGTAACATTGTTTGCTATGCAGACGAACGCACTGGTGATGCTTTATACACCGCGCCAATATTTTTCGTGAAAACGTCGCCCAATAATGGAATATACTTATGTTTGAAGTCGAGACTTTGTTGAACAAAACAGGGCGGCCAAATCTAGCCCACTTGAATCCTCAGAAGACACAAGTTTGCACATTTACCGCCAAATAGAACCGACGGTATCGGGAGGTTTGACGCGTAGTGCGTTCATGAAATTTGGCGGCTGGGATTAATCCGAACAATTCCTTAGAGTACTCCCCCGTGATAGATGCGAGGAAATACGCATCACTTTGCGTATTTTATCGCATCTACCGCGAGGATGGTATCGCGACAAAACTCTCGATACCGTCCATATCATCTGGATGACTGGCGGTCTACTACTATACGATTTAAAAGAAGATTTCACCCTCGCATAACTTCCTTGTGGAATCGACTACCACCATAGATTTTTCTGGACCGATACGACTTAGGGACCCTCAAAAAAAATCTATTCCTTTTTTGAAGGCTGGCAACACATCTTATATTCCCGTGGTGTTGCAGTTGTTAATGGGCAGCGGTAATTACTTACTATCAGGTGAGCGGTATACTCGTTTGCCCCCTCTTCTATAAAAAAGGTGACGTGACATGCTTAATGAATATAATAAATATTATGATGACAATATTCTAAGAGCTAACCAGGGCAAAACGATGTGTCATGATCATTAATTAAAATACCGTGTCTGGAAACCTAAATTTGACATGTATTCATATAATTGTTATAGAACTGTGATGGAAGAGCAAGTAATATTTTATGAGGCAGACTTCGACCCATTTGGAATACGCATAAAGGATCACAAACGTCCGTTAAGGGGTCGAAGTGTATACTCCGGAAAGGGTCAGCAGAATATTTCCACGGGTAAATAGGTACACGCTGCGGCGATGCTCGTAGTTGCGTGCATATTTCACAAGAGCCATTCATGTGCTCAAGGTCGCCGTCAATACCTGGAAACCAAAACTTTAAAATCAAATCATAATTGCATTAGAGCCCTCACACTAAATACACATCACAGGAACAACGTTATAAGTACATACACACCATAGCAATATTATTGTTACCACCGAAATTATTACTGGAAAATATACAAGCTAATTTATTATGGCTTTGGCAGTGAAGTAAAACATCGTGAGGATATCTTCATGCATGAATTTTTTAAAAAGAAACATTCTTCAAAAATAATATGAACAGTCAACTGCAATGCGTCTGGACAATGCGGTGGACTCTCAGTTCTGAAATCGTCACTTTAGCTAAAACCAACTTAATAATATTTAAACTAAAAACTATGGTATTTTATTGGTGTTAGAACATCGGTATTTTGAGGGTCGGTGAGCATTACCAGGTTGGATTGCCATGGAGGGACGACGACGTCAAGTTGCCACCCAGCTACGAGACGGCAGCACGTAGACTTCGAGTCCACGAGAGAAAAATGGACTAGAGTTCAGAGAAGCGTATACAACGCAGATGAATAATCTCCTAGATGGATCGAAAAGAGAGAGATCCGAAGAGTTGGTACCTCCTCTGGTAAGAAGGCAACACCTTCTTACCCATTTTAAAATATATAGCAGTGCGTAAACTGCTGTGTATAAAGTGCTGTGTACAGGGTATAGAGAGCCAAAATAATTACAGGCTGTAAGGTTTTTCATATTAGTCGTCAGAGGGACAACACAACTTAAGCCTTCTTTGTTGGTTGCTGGTGTAAATTAGTTTTTCTGTGTCCATGGAATACAGTAGCCACTAACCATATGGAGAGCTGTAAGTTCGTATGTCACTTCGGTTTTATAGTGAGGTATAATTACAGGCTGTGGGGCATTCCATCTTAGTTCGCAGAGGTGATAAGGCATCTGTCGCTTTATTTGTTTTAATTTGCCTACATTTATCCTGTCTCCATGGATTGCAGCAGTTATTTACCATCCATTAGACTTAAAGTTCGGTTTTCACTTCAGTTTTATATTAAAAAAATCCAAAATATAAAAATAAAACCATTATGATCAATACCGTGATTCTAACATATTCTTGGTGATATTTTATGCGCTGCAGTTCTCCCGTTTATAACGACACATCTGTTACTACAAGCGAGCTATGAAGGCGGCACAATATTATAGAGACTAACATTCAGTAGACCTCGTAAATTCAAGCGGCTACTTGTTATTGCAACGCTGTTGCGATTGTAGTGCTTTCAAATTATGTGCGTAAGCTTGTGTCATAAACACACATGAGCATACAATGCAACAAATCGATCGAGTTCTTCACCGGGATCATTGCCCTCCGTCACCCCTTACAAAACTCTCTCTGAAAGAAAATAAGCAGCAGTATCTTGATAAGAACACACAATAAAAATAAAAGAAATTGTGGCGGCCATTCCTCCCGCTAAGATTGACAACTATGGCCGTAAATCACCCCTATGAGGCAATTTACTGTAGAAGTCTATGTTTAGGAGTGGACTATGAATTTATTAATGAATATAACTATGTTGCTGTTTACCGCTGGTATTCCTGGTCCTTCATAAATAAAAGCGTTTATTCCATTCGTATATAAGCCAATACATGATTGCCTTTACCACGTTCTATTTTGGATAAAAAGCTCGCGTAAATTATAATAGGTACTTACATACACTGGCGTTTTGTGCGGAAGGATTATAAAGTCATTTTTTTTTTGTAAATTTAATTTAATTAATCAAACTATGCACCGTAGTTATCTATACACTTTTGCCATCTCGTAGGTGGTTCATTGATCTTTTTTTTTTTAAAACATGGGGGCGTGAATCAATAAACTCTTTGAAGGCGGTTTGGACGGCCGAATCATTTCATCAAATTATTTTCAACTCCGATTCGGCATGTAATCTGTTGGAGCAAAGGCCAATGAGTACGGTGGATGTCGCAGATATTCCAATTGTAGCTCATCTATCTTAGTGGTTGTTTGTTGTGCAGTGTGTGGTCTTGCGTTTACGTGAAGCAGTAGAGCGATTGACCAATCTCGGTTATTTAGCAGCTAGTTCTTTCTTCATGGTTTGCAGTTGCTGACAAAAGATATCTGCCGTAATTGTTTAGCCAGATTTTAGAAAGCTGTAGTAAACGACACCGGCACTAGTCCACCAAACACTCACAAGTAATTTTTCTGAATCAATTTTCGCTTAGGGCAGGATTTGGCTGGGTTTCCAGGGTTCAGCCACTGCGAAGAGTACTTCCGATTATCGTAAAGTATTCATTTTTCACCACAAGTAATGATTCTATTTAAAATTCCTTCATTTTTGTGTCGTTGGAGCAAAGTAATACAAGCAGTTGACGCGTGTTTGCAAGTTCGATTCACTCAATTCATGAGGTACCAATCGATTAAGTTTTTTTACCTTCCCGCTTCAAGTAGATTAATACAGTTTTATCACTTACCCCGAAGCCTGCAGCTACCTTTCTAGTGTGATGGATCCGCTTCCACAATAGCCTTCAATTCTTCATTTTCAACTTTGGTCTCCGGCCGTCCACGGGGTTAGTTCTGAAGGTCGAAATTTCTAGAACGAAAACATTGAAACCAAAAACGTACCGTGCTTTCTTTTGCGACACCAGCACCGTACATATCATTAATCCTTCGAGCTGTTTCTTCAGTCTTTGTTCATGCTCGTAAATATACCGATATTTCGTGTTTTCCATTGTGCGGTAAGCGACGCCACAGAAAAAAAATAATGAGGAAAAAAAATGAATGACTGTTTTCAGAACTCAAATGTACCAGCTAAATGAATTTATAAATTCGAATTTGGAATTCCCTACTAAAGAGGGGGATAGTTCAGATCAAAATGGTCAGAACGACAAAACGCTAATTTCATATATAAGGACCCAATATATATTCTTCGTTAAACTTTGGATATTTTATCTAGGACTTATCTTAATTGTCACGCTTGACAGGCATGTTGACGATCGCAGCACCGATGCCTTGGATCCTTGATGCTACTGATCGTCGTTGTATGAATATTTTACATATGGTATAAGCGAAATAAAAAAATAAGAGCCGTGGTAGCTCAGATGATTAGGGCTCGCTGTAAATATCACAGTACGCGAACAACCCGGAATCGATCCGCGCTGTTACGTGGAAAATTGTTAATTGCAATTTTAAGTGCTGATTTACGACGTGCTCAGCAAAAAATTTAAACATCATGAGGTATGTGTGAGAAATAGGAAATATTTCGAAGACATATGATGTTCGACAACACGCATTGCGTTGATCGGATGACACATCTTTGCTCTAAAAACCCTCTCAGAAATGTCAGAAATGAGAGTAGGCTTGTGCCCAGTAGTGGAACGTATATAGGTTTTAACTTTTTTAAGCGAAATGGTAATAACGCCATCTATGGGAAGTCATAAAATTTTCTGTAATTGTCCGTAGTCGTCTAACGATATACGCAGAACAAAATTGGTTGAGGAATTTTCTCAAGCCAGCCGAGACAATATAGCAAAATGTATACCATTTCTTTTTTTTCAAGATCCTGTAATAAATTGCACTAAAGTAGGTTACGTTACAGTGTCCCACTAGAAGGTACAGGTCTTCTATAGTTAATGAGGGAGTTTAATCACAAGAAAACGTCCATCACGCTGACTTAATGCATGTTGAGAGACTTGACAACCAGTTTTTGAAACACTTTTTAATTTACACAGAGGCATGCTTCTGCCTCACGATGTTTTCCTTCATCGCCGAGTACGGGCCAAATCATCATTAAATTGTGAATATAACGTAGTGATTGGTGGCGTTAAGATTGCCAGCCAAGGTTGCTCGTGTTGTTTGATATTCACTCTAGCTCGAGCTCTAAGCCCCTAGCTATACCAACAAAAATCGCAATGACTTGTGATAAATAGGACGTATACATATATAGGAAAACAAATTTGTAGCCATCGTTCACTTTTATATCCGATTTATCTCTCAACGTATGGTTATTGGATTAACATAAAATCTTAGACAAATAAACTCCTTTTTTTACATATTGAAATTATATTAAAAACTAAAACAAATTGATGAATAAGCATCTAAGACAACTCTTTTGAGCATATTATAATATAAAAGTTACATGAAAGTATTAAATACAAATAAAAAGGGCCATATTAAAATAATGAAACAGCATTTTTCTAAGAAAAAATAAATAACTTACATTTGATTTTATGCTCTCTCTCTGGGTATTTGGATTTTTCAAAGTCTATGAAGGCATTTTGTACAGCTTAAAAGTTAAGTAAAGTTACAGTCTGAATACGTCCCACAGCTGGGCATGGACCTCCCCTCATTTCTGAGAGGGTTTTAGGGCAAGGAAGTGTCACCCGCACCGCGAGTCCTGTACAACTTCCTGGGAACAAAATATTTTTTCTAGCAGGAACATAACATACAAAAACAAACAAAAACATTCACGCTCGTCACCCAAAATAAATAACTCAGTACGCTTACATGATTTCGATCTTCCCCAGCACCAATGAAATTGTTAATTTGAGTGCTGAATCACCTCTTGCTCAGCGGTGAAAGATAACATCGTAAGGAAAGCTGTATGTCTAAAGGATGTCACACACTGTCAGTTCAACTAATAATTCCAACTGATCAGTTCAAACTAAGATTGTTGATATTTTTAAAATATCGGATTTTCTATAAAACGGTAATGAAAAATATATCAATATCGGAGTTTATATATATTTTTATTTATCGATAAATTAAAAATCCAATATTTTAAAAAATATCAACAGTACAAGTTTGAACTGATCAGTTGGAATGATCGGTTAAACTGACGGTGTGAGGTGACCATTAGCAATAAAATAAAGAAATTAAATTTTGAAAGAGATATGAACGCACATTTGGACAGCACTATGGATATTTCATTGACCTATAATCCTCTTAAAAATTAGAGAATGCCTGGATCCTGGTCAGTAGGATATAGGCTGTAAATTTAATTAAACTTTTCAACATCGTAAACCAATTCTAAATACCATCATAATCATTATAGTGTGGCCGTGGTAGGAAAAAGGCAGAACACCTTATGTGTTGTGCCCGAGGAGCGGCCAACGCTCCGTGTGATGGTTCGGAGATGTTCTATATCTGTACTGTAGATGTTGTATATACTGTTTATGATTCGGAACTTTTGACAGCGCGATTTAGGCTTCGGTCTGTTTCGCTTGTGGCGCGACGACAGCGCCGCCACATCACGCCCCTGCTCAGACCGGAGGTCAACAGTGCAGTCCGATTGCCAATGCGTCCGTAATGCTGGTGGGGAATGCATGCTGTGTGTGTAAGGGCAAGTGACACCGGTGCGAATGATATGCCGATGTGTAATGGATGCCGTACTACGCACTGGCATGTGATGCCGGTGAGAACGATGTACCGGAGCAAATGCCAGAAGTCTGCCTTATAAATCTGCAGTGAGTCGAGGTGAAAACAAGTTGGACTGGCTTGCAAGAACTGAAGATTGCTGAAGACGATTCTCAGTAGTGAATGGTAGGGGTTGTTGAGGATAATGAAGAAGGTTTTAGGTTGTAGGTTCCGAAGGTTGTTGGTTGCTTGTTCAAATCACGTCGGATGGTCACCACCGTGGTAGGAAAAGGGGAGAACCCCCGCTGGGCAAGGTGTTGTGCTCGAGGAACGGCCAACACTCCGTTTGATAATTCGGAGATGTTCTATATATACTGTTTATGATTCGGAACTTTAGACAGCGCGATTTAGGCTTCGGTGTGTTTCGCTTGTGGCTCGATGACAGCGCCGCCACAATACTAATAAAAGGCCCTAGATTGCCTCATAGGGGGATTTTTCCATAGTTACGAAACTTGGCAGGCAACCTGGGTAAGCCAGATTTTAATTATTTTTGGTTTTTATCAGGGCGATGCTGCTGCCTATTCCTTGCATTATTTCCCTCTGTCGCCTCTAACGACACTCACAGGCGACCCGCCACTACTGTAGAGTTTCACCAGCTGCGTTCTTAAACACTGGTGCAAAATACCACCAACTCCCTGCCTCCAGCCTTCAACTGAGAATTTATTGGCAGAAAAACCCAATGACTGATTTTGGCCTGACCCGGGATCTAAGCCCGGGACCATTTGCAAATCAAGTGCTCGGCGGGCGGCCAGTAAAGCATCTACGATTCGCAAGGCAGTCATTAACTAATCAAACAATGATTATTATTAACAATTTACTTGCGTGTGCAAATTTAATCACTTTTAATATAACATTGGGAAATCCTACAGCATGGCAATAAAAAAATGTTTAATCGAATACTACCAGCCTTTTGAAAGTGCTTTGAATTTCTTTGACATCGTATCCGGAATCGTTATCGAACCCTTGAATGTGTAAAAGTACTTTTATAATCTATTATTTCTTAGGTATAAGTTTACCGCTCCTAATAATAGTTTGTTTGAAGTTTAATATCACTTCTTCATATTCCTATAGTAAAATATCCTATTTTTAATTTACCATAGTTGCCATGCTTGGCTCGCTGTTCGTCAAACGCTTTTTTATTGCAACTGACTTGTTATCAGGCCGATATTAACGAATTCTATATTATTTTTATGACGAATTCACTCATAGTCATATATAACACGTTAGTTTAGTGCCAAAAATATAGTCACAAATCTGGTCATGATAGATGGCACGGTCTAGTGATTGATTCTTTTTTTAAACAAAAAAATCCTAGACACGTCGTGATGGCGTCAGGGAATCCACTACCCTATATCATCCTGTGGATGTCTAAATAGACGATGGAACAAAACTGAAACAGGTAATTGACAGCAGCATCTTCCTAATAAAATCTCAATATAAACAGATATATAGTAAAGATATTGATTAATTTGCAACCTTCCGCTAACTAAATACAATGAGGTGTCTTACCTGGATTGAAGAGCACCTCCCGCCCTCCCTCAATAGCGTGCACTCATTCTCATTCCATCACCACTAGTCCCAGCTCCACTACTCCCGGAACCACTACTTCCAACACCACTATTCCAGGAAAGACACACCATCGACGATAATACGATACGTGTTTCGCCTCTACACGAGCCAGGTTGCAAATTAATCAATATCTTTATTATAATGGATTTCCGCAAAGTAACGCCTGATTCTATCAATTAACAAATATAAAGCATAAGAGAAACGAATGAGATCACAGTAAATCTGATGATAACTGGATGCTGTGTCCCATAAACCCTTATATATATCCTCGATTAATAATCAAAAGGTAGATAGTCGTCTTTGAAGACTAAGTTTGAACTGCTCGTTTCCAGTATATATTTTTTTGAAGAATGGGGGTAACAACCGAGTACATGTACCACGTAATGGTAATTTGATGCTGTGGCCAATAGATGTCTTGATTTATCTTCGATTAATCAAATTAAAATTAAAATTATTTGCCAGTAAAAAGGGTCTCACGTTCTCTACAATCACCATAAGAAAAACAACAGCATTGAACTGCAATTTTATGCTGGTATTCTGTGGGAGCGTGGTCCTACTCCAGTCAAGCGGAAGCATTCGTGCTACAACCAAAATTTAGTTGCAGCGTTGCTCTTCTACATATGAAATGTCAAAAGAAGTGGGTACATATAGTCCATACATTAATTTACTAGTTATGGTGTTATTAATGGTCGGTTGTGACAGGGTTAGAGAATTTATCACTCCGTCCTTTCCGCACCTGTCCTAATTTCAATATGAACTAAACTGGAGAAAATGTCACAAAAAGGAACACTTATTACAGTACGTTTTAGTTTAGTATTGTGAATATTTTGTTAAACTTTTTTCTACTAAAATGTCAACAAACATTTACTTGTAAGAACTGTGATTTCATCGTAGTTTTATAAATGCAGTAGGATTTTCATGTACCTAATTTTTTTAACATGTTTATTTTTTCATACACTTTTCATTCTTTCGTTCACTACGGCCCATAAAAGTTCACTGCTAAACATCTTCTTAGATTGCCCCCTAAGAGGAATATTTGCCATGTTTGCCACGCTTGGTAGACGAGTTGGCAACCACAGTTTCTTATTTTCTAGTTCAAATAACAAAAACGCTGCTGCGTTACATATGGAACGATATATGGTAATGAATATTCTTAAAACCCCACTACAATTAATAATTTTATACTTTAGCCCTCCTTATTAATACGTAATAGCGGAGGCCTGTGCCCAGCAGTGGGACGTATATAGGCTGTAACTTTACTTTACTTTTACACTCAGAATTTTTAAATTGTACTATTTTTATGACATTAAAGGGACATGTACACCACAGATGGTAAGTAGCCACTGCAGTCTATAAACAATATCAGCCAACTTCTAACTTAGAAGGCTACGAATTGTCACCTCTGGCGACTAAGATGAAAAGGCTCGTAGCCTGTACAATCACAGAATACCAGCGTAAAATATTAGCTCAATACTGCTGTGTTGCGTATGGTGAGTGTAGAGATCCGGAGACCCTATTTACTGGAAACAAGGCATTCCATCGTAGTCCTCCGTATTTATGTAACATACATAATATATGTTTTCAAACTGTTCTTTTTTTTTTCAAAAAACATGTCCCTTTGAATTTCTTGCAGGTTCTTTTCAGGTGAGAAGTACTTTCCAAATCAGTGGTAAATTAAAATTAATTAAAACTTCACTTTCAATAAGTATTATTTATAATCTATTATGAATGAAAAAGCTTATATTTCTACATCTCTTAATTTATAGTGCTATGCAATATCCATGTTCACGGGTTAGTTTTGGGCTAAGGGGTTAGTTTTTGGGGGAAAAACAGAAGTTGAAATTATTTTACTATTTTTCTTTATGGATGATCTTCTATATGTTGGACAGCCTCATTTTTCTGAAAATTTGCTGTTCATTTCATTTTCAGAAAACTGCAGTAGCCAACCTGCCTGCAAAGCATGGCATATTCCCCTCTATAACAAAATCTATCTAGAACGTCTATGTTTAACAGTAACATTTTTGGCTTAATTAAATAGCCTATCACGGAAAGTATAAGTATATGTAATTATTTTATTGCGTGATTTTAGGGTTAATACGTTAAAATAACTTTTCTGTTATAATTAAACCATTACCAGAGCGCTGAATAAAACTTCAATAAGAGTTTCAAACTGATTGTTCGAAAATTGCTTTACTTCGTAACAAGCGCGAATTAAACTCATTTTCAACGATATTGTTTACACTTGGTTTTAAAATTAATTTTATCTGAAACAATATAACCGAAATAATAAAATCTTATTTTAACATGCCTGTAAATCTACTACTGGATGGACCTATCACATTATGTGGCAGATTTTTAGTAATCGCCACGCTTTGTAGGCGAATTTGTGTTTGCGGTACTCTCGCACCTTTGACGCTGCTCCCTCTGCTCTGCTGCTCGTCACCAGTCGCGGTATTTTACTTCTGGCGTTAACGGACTGTTTATGTCGCCATTTGCCAAATGTCATAAAATTATTTTAGCATTTTCATAGTCGCCGCTTACGACTTTTTCGGGATGAAAAAAGGCGATGGAATTTTTCGCTTCTTTATTTATAAACTTATCAATTTTAAAAATAAAAAAATGTTAAATTAACAATACGTAAAAGTAGAAGTTCTTTCTATTTTGAATTTAAAAATTGAATGTTTATCGGTAAACATTACAATATTTTTATCGAATATTTTTGATCCTTTGGTGATTCCTTAATTTTTTAATTTTGAGAACTGTTTCAAAAAGTGTGTTGTTTCAAAAATCGTAGGCAGTTCTCTTATCCAGCAAGCAATTGCCTAACTTTACAAGTTTAATCGCAGCATTGGGACAATTCTTCCTGTTCCGTCAAGCTTCTCTCTGCGCTACACTGTTCAGCACAGTCTGAGCCATTAGTGTCCGTCCCTGCTTTAAGGCACTCTTGCAGCTTACTTACCTTCAAGCAGACTGCAAGATAACTCCTGACACTTTCACCTTCGTTGACAACTGCACTGAACCGTTGACCTCCGTTCTGGGCTGGAGGATAATATAGTTACGCTAGCGTTTCGCCACAAAGGGAACGAAGCGAAGTTTAAATCATGCTATCGAAATTTCCGACTTACTCCGGTATATAAAACACTCGGGTCAGCAGTCGAGCGTTGGCCGCTCTCCAGGCTGAACAATTTTTCTAGTGAGAGATCGCCTATTTTGTTTCTTCGGCTAAAACTTATACAACAAATTATTTATTCACTAAACTTGTTTATATGACCAAATCGTGATGGTGTAAGAATATCCACTATCCAATATCGTCCCGTAGGTGTCATAAGAGGTGACTATGCGAAACGCCAGTATTTTTTATCGCTTCTGATGTTTAAAGATACACTATATGGTTTATGCCAGGCGTAAAATACTCAGACACTCGAAATTAATCGGCGTCAGATGTGTGAGTAGACGGGTACTGCAGTCATTAACTCACATGCCAGGAATTCTCTTGAAACAGGGGATATCAGAGCCCAGTGGAGAACATTTAAAGACTCAAGAATTTTTGTCGTACAAATAAAGTGAATACTGTTTTATTTTTCTAATATTTACCCGCGGTTCTCGCATTTAATTAAAATTCCACGAATTTTATTACTGAATTTATTGATTTTAAAAGGCAAAAATAAGCAAAAACAAAAAATGTGTAAAATGAAGAAAAAAAAACATACGGGTTTCTATGCCTGCATCTATGTTTCTATACATGCATTGTCATCTCTGAGAACAACAACAAAATGCCTTACAGCCTCTTATAATACTGACTGTCTATAATTTTCAACCGGAACCCAGCACTGATATTTGTATGGTATATTCCCAGACGAAATCCTAGGCAATAGAGAAGTCCCAGCACCTAGTTGATAAACTACTATAGTTTTTTCTTTCTAACATGGTGCGGATGACAGGCTTACAGGTTACCTCTCAACTCCCTAGCAACCAAAAATAAGCACGGCAATATTCTGTCAAATTCCAAGAGGTCAAATTTGACCGCACCCACCCATAGCACTTCAAAAAATTAAAACTAATATTTATAGACTACTATTCTATGAACAAGTTTGGCATTATAGAATCTATACAATTTTTTTTATATTCTGTGGTCGAAACAAAAGTTACTCTGTGTATTTTTATTTTTATTCTACTGTCAATGTACGACATTTGCCGACCATGCGAAAATGGCGCAATTTTACGGTAGTTTAATAAAAATCCATAGAGTAACTGATTAATTCAGATAACATGATAGAAAATGTTGTATAGATTCTATTGAACCAAACTTCTTTACAGAAAAGTAGTCTATAAATATAAGTTTTTATGATTTAAATTGCTCTTTTTATGGTATAAAATGTCATAAATTGACAGTAGAATAAAAATAAAAATACATAGATTAACTGACTCTTGTTTAGACTACAGGATAGAAAACATCGTATAGATTCTAAAATGTCAAATTTTTCATAGAAAAGTAGTCTCTAAATATAAGTTTTAATGGTTTAAAATGCTGTGGGTGGGTGCGGGCGCATGCGACCGCTCGGGATTTGATGGACATATGCGAATGCATGGGAATTTTAAGGGGATTGGAGGGCTGGAACGTACAAACGTTTGCAAGATACGAAAAAAATTTTAAATATGAGAAAATAGCAACCAATTTGTTTTTATTAATTTTCTCTTTTCTGTTATGACTATTAGATTAACATTAATTTCAAAATCTCACCTGAAGTAGTTTTTTTTTTTTAAATAACAAAATTGTAAAAGTTTAATTTAAAATTTCACTTGTCTGTGCAGCTACGTACGATACTTACTAGCGGTAATAATTATTAGAGACGTGCCTCAGAATCGGATGTGAAAACTATCAAATGATTACACTCGTAAAAAATATCTAAGATAATTCTATTATAATATATGTGGTGCAATACCGTCATTTTCATGTATACTAAATTTAGGTAGCTTAGGATTGATACAAGCAAATAAGTAAATAAATTGAGAAAAAGAAATGTAATAATTTTATATTTTTTCTGCCATTTAGTTGCACTTACTTAAAGTGATCTCGAAGGTGTATAACAAACTCCATGGCATTTTAAATGAACTCACTCAACAAATATCAAAGATTTATTTAACAAAAAGCAGTACAATAAACTCAATAAGCGAAAATAAAATTAATATACACTTAACTGGAAATTACGAATCTGCCGATGGGTACTTCATACAAAGTGCTAGGCACCAGCATATATTATACACGTTAGTGAATTTATGGTGTCTGGTGACACGTCCCGATTCATCCTTGATTGGGACGCCATATGACCCAATTTTTTACTGACCTGTTTATTCTGTACTTCGATCGATAATTATAACAGCAAAAATGAATACATCGATAAGCTGTTATTGTGGCTGTTACTACATTTAAATATTTTAGCTTGGTCGTTTCATATTTTATCACCAAGATTGGACTAAATTGTCAACATCAAAATTTTAAACATTACGCGTATTGTATAGGTGAGACATAGATATTATCTACAGGAATAATATTATCATACCTGCTGTACCGTTTTTTTCACTTACCGAGTTATGCCGTCCAACAACCACCCAATGCATCAACGTCGTCAATTCAACCATTATTAATTATTTAATTATTTTACTAGTACTTCACATAACTTACATGCTGTGGTTGATATTAAGTAAAATACAAAATTCATTTGGGTAAGTTATTTTACTAGTCAATTTCTTCTAGCGGTTGTCGGTACTGTTGTTTTCCATAAATGTAAAGTGATATTATGCGTGCAATTCAAGGATTTAATCTATGCGTTTGTAGTTATAATTTGATTGCGAGTGAATGTGTGCGTTTTATTGTATTATGCCGTTTTTGAGGGATTTTTTTTAAGTGTATTTGTTGTATTACGTTGTGAGGTCATAAGATTTATTATTTCTTTCAGACTAAAATTAAAATGAGTCATTCAGAAAATTCAGAGTCTACAACGATAACTAATCGTTTAACGGGTTCTGATTTGCCGAAAAAGAAAAACGAACATTGACAAAAGTGCAGTTTTTCCGACGTTTGGATGGTAAATTATTCGTTCATTAGCTCAGTCACAAAAAAATAATTATAAAGCACATTGCGCATTGTGTCAAAAATATTTTAGCATTACTTATGGCAGCCAAAATGGCTACAATAAACCAGCTTGTTTGTTTTTTAATTAGATTTTTAAAAATCTCGATTATTTTTACTTTCTATCTCGATAGTTTGCCCACGGGACCTGGCAACACTTATATAGTTATAGCAAAAGACGCTAGCACACGTAACTTGAAAAACTTTAGATGTAGTCAATGCCGTACTGAAAAACATAGGTGCTGGTAATTATTTTATTTGTTTTAATGTCACAATAAATGTTGCATTTAACATAAAATAGAAAACGATTTTCGTTTTTAAATTAATACTTATTGAGTCACTGTCGCCTTATTTTAATTCAGCTCGTAAGAACCAGAAAAATGGTCGCACTAATGACCAATATAGTGCAGTGATTAGAGTCTCGGATTGGATTCCTGGGTTGAGCCTTGACCTTATTATGCGAGATGTTACTATGTGGACTATACGCGTGGTTCTCTATAGCCAATGCAAGATGGCGGAAATGGCACGTGGCGGATCTGTGGGCAATGCACTTGCTAGGACCTAATCTACTATACTAGCTCGTTATTTTGGGGCGTGAGCTGTTGTAGGGAAGGAGGGGCAAAGAATGAGAACAGCTCACGCTGGGAAGAAAGAAGGTGCACTTACTTGGGCGATGAGCTTCTGGCGGCCTTTTTCTCTGGCCTGAGGTTGATGATATTACGTTGTCTGGTGATGCGTTGGAAGATGCGTTTTCCTGTGGCGCGACTGCTTCAGAAGTGTGATCACAAACAGCGGTGTTTCTCGACTATATGGCGCGGTGGTAGCTCGGCGACAACAACAAGCCGGCCGGTGGCATGTTTTGACTTTTCACTTCGGCCAAACTCGTCTTATTGGACGTGCAAAATGATGCCACTTATCTGGTCTCCTATTGGTGTGCCCGTGCCGGAAAGGAGATGGAGTGATAGTGAAAGGATACCAGCTAACATAGTCTACGCATATGCGTTTTAACGCAACCAAATACATAGTATAAAGTGTAACTATAAAGTCATAATTTGTATTAAATGTTCCGATAATTTTTTTATCGATAGTTAATCGCCAATTTTTCCTTTGCTTTATGTACCATTAATCTCATTTTAAATCGATGTACCATTGTTCCACCTCTATATACGCTAATATGTTAGCTATCAGCCGCACCATGCTATAATGCAAAGATTAAATACATTTTAAAAGTCATTCATTAAGTTAGCGTGGCCGAATAGTGTAAGGGGCCGATTTAAGGCATCAGTCTCTTCGGAGCCGTGGCTTTGAATCCCACCACTGCCAGTATAATTCTTGTTGAATATATGATTTTTTTTTCGTTTTATATCTGGGTGTGCGAATGACAAAAGGTAATGCGGGGCGAACGATCAATTCGACTGTATTAGCTTGGTTCAAAATGAACCAAAACAAAATGGCAGACGTGCCACGTGGCGGACTTTGGACAATATACTCGCTTTAAAATTAAGTTAGTGCGTTAGTCGGCACGACAAAATGAACTGCTGCGGAAAAGGGATCAAAAGAATAAAAACCGAGATCGAATTACTGAAATCAAGGAATTCCATCTTAACCCTCAGAGGTGACCACGCATCCGCATTTTAATTATTGATCAGGGATAATGATAGATATCTATAGACCACAGCTATCCACCATCAGGTGTGCTCATTTGTCACTCTTATTTAAAAAAAAATACGAAAGTCTTCGGTTGGAAATAAAGTCATACATCATGAGATAGATATTTATAACATATGTTTACTTAAACCAAGATGTATTGCCAGTTTCATATTTTATGGTTTTTATGTATGACATAAACATGTTATAGTATTCGTTCATTATGCCTATCGAAATTCCACTGTGGAACAAAGACCTCCTCAAAGATTGCCCCATAGTTTTGCCATAATTGCCACGCGTGACAGGCGGATTGGCAACCGCAGCTTTTTTATATTTATTTGTTATTAGTAAGATGCTGCTACCCATCTCCTGTTTCATTTCCCTCTGTCCCCTCTTACAAAATCTGAGCATCTGTGAGAAATTTTAATTTGCTCTCTTCCTTAATATATTTTATCTCAACTTATTATCGTAGCTGTTAGTTTTCCTAACAATAAAATAAAGTAAATTATTGTTACAGAACTCGTAAGTAAACTAAGTTATTTTCTAGTTCTTTAATTGTTTAAGTTCGCGTATTTCATTAAATTGTAGAAGCCGTGTTTATTTTATTTTTTGTTAAAATGCGTTTCATCTTGTAAATGATAACCTGAAATAAAATAAAAGTGACACTAATGAATAATTTTACATACACGTCTGTAATTTTTAATATATTAATATTGTATTTTATCATATCAATATTTTTTATCTGACTTTTGGAAAATGTTCCTTTAATAAATTCCCTCTACTTATTTAAAGTTAACCCACTACTAACTACTCCGTGTTATACACTAAACCATGTTGTGGCAGTGTTAGTATATCCTCTAACTCTTAACGTCCCGTGGATGTCGTACCAGACGACAGAGGGAAACCAGAAGATCAGCAGGAGCAATAGCGCCCGCCAACAAAGACATTATTCCCCTTACGAAGCAATCCATGGGGGAGGCCTATGTTCAGCAGTGGACTTCGACGGGCTGTAAAGCTAATAAGCTTGCTTCTAACAACCAAGAAAACTTACTTTGATTTTTAAAACTTGATAGAGTGTTAAATATTTAAGATATAAAGTACGTACAAATGCCCAATAAGTTAATAAAGTATTGTTGTAATTGATCTGTGATTAAGCTTCTGTTCAGGAAAATTAAATTTAAAATATCATCCACTATCGGATTTTTGAGCAACCTGATTCCCACGGGACTACAGATTCAGTTTCATGAAATTGAAAATGAAATTGCTTCCACAAATCATGTTGAAATTGAAAGGCAACTTACTAACAACTGTAATGTTAACATCCTCAAGTTTTATATGTTATCTAACAAATACCCAAATATCGCTCATATACCTACTCTGTCCTTAAAATGCTAAATAATGTATAAACAAACATACTTTATTTCTAAAAGAGGAACTATAAAGCTAAAGAGAAACAGATGGATGTTGTTAATTTTGCCATAATTTATTGAGAATGCGTGACGTCAACCGTGGCACTGAGTACCACAGGTTGAATCTTGTAAGGAACAGATATTTTTCGGCCTACAAGTAATTATTGCGGATCTAGATATTTGTCCTTGTGTAATTTAATCTTAATCGACTCTTAATTGAGGATAAATTTAGATGTGTAGGGGCCATAGCATCCACTTACCGTCATGTAGATTGCTTGGTCGCTTATCACCCTTATTCTGTAAAAATAAGGACGTGAACTATTCGGCTTGACCGGGGTAAGACCCCGCTCGAGCATAACATAATATGCCGGACATACTTTTCACAAGGAATAAGTTATTTCAATTAAGTCCTCAGGGTTGACAACGCATTCGTGGGCCACAGCAAAACTCGTTTGTCACACCTATTTTTTTAAAAAAACATCTATTTATAATATGGTGAAATCATTGCTCCGTTATATACTTTTATAAAAAGACTTGAAGTTATTTTTTAAAAAGAAAGAAGATTTAGATAGTGTCATAATAGAGGATAGATGTAAATGTCTTTGGGCCACAGCATCAACTTGCCATCACGCATGCTGTGCCCTCGCTTGTGACCCTAATTCTGTAAAGAAAAGGTTAGCAATAAAGCTGCTGTATAAGTCGTAATGTTCATTATCATCATTATCATTATTATTTGATGGTATTTTTCCGTTTTTCTGGAAGTCCACCTGTATTGGTCCTACTCTAACCTATTTGTTACCTACCTACAACTAATACTATTACTATTTATGTAACCTGTTGTGCAGCAGTGCGTGCAATGCTGCACTTTGTTTAAAAGTTAAGAAAAAAGTATATTTACAGGATGTGAGGCACTTCATTTTGGTCCTCCGATATGACGTCTCCGAGGCTAACTTTATTTAATGTTTGTGTTACACACTTACAAACAGGCCTGCAAAAACCATTTTCTATCAGGTGGACTGTTAACTCGTTTGGTACCAAAATACTATAAAGTATACAATTATTAATATAAATTTGATTAATAATGAATATATGTATGTACATTTTAGTACTTAACATTTCAATAAAATTTATGTGTAAATCTGTGATATCGATATGATTGCTCTTTATTGAGCTGAGGGTTTTTCTACATGTCACAATATCATGAATAACAATTTTTGTTTGTCTATCCGGCCTTATCTTTGGAATAGCTGAAGCAGATGTAATGAAACTTGACAAACATATAGAAAACAATGCCAGGAGTGATTAAGGCATCAGATATTTAAAAAAGAAAAACTATGATTTTACTTTGAGAAATCGAATACTTGCTAAAATAAATGATCTTTTTCTGCCAAAGTTATAAAACCTGCTCCGACGAATTCGAGGCAGGTCGCTTTTTAAAAATAAAACAATAAAAATTAACGTCATTCAGAAGTTACTGTGGCAAAGATGTGCACGTAAAGAAAATTGTATTTTTTCCATATAAAAACTTTAAACAGTTAAACTAAATCATTTTGTTCACGTACATTGCTTTATGAGTTAAGACCCCACTGCCTTATCTGCACAGGAAAATATTACAATAAAAGAATTTATCTATAAAAAATATTGTGGTTTCCACACAATTAGTCTTTAAACACCGGAAGAACTGGTGTACAAATATATCAAATTAAATTACGATTGAATAAATTACATGAAGAAATCGTTGTTTCTCAGAGGCTAAGCGCTCGCTGCTAAATTCACAGCACGTAACTCACACGAGTAACTTGGATTTGATCTCCGTCGAAATCAATAAAGTTTCTAATTTATATTTTAGGTTTGAAACGACCACTTCCTCAGCGGCAAGAGAAAAAATATTTCGACTGGACGGCGCGGTGGAATTTTATCTAAACCTCTCTCAGAAATAAAAGGAGGCATGTGCCCAGGAGTGATATGTACACAAGCTGTAAATTTATTTTTTAATACACAGTATACTACTTAAAGTGTTCTACATTTTTTCTACAGTTTAATCCAAAGACATTTAAGTAGTAGTAGTAATAGACCGAACATCAGCAACAAAATTGTAGTCTGTAACTTTTGTCTTATAGGATACATCTCCGTTTTTTGTCATTTAGTCTTAGTGACATCGTCAAAAGGTCAAGACGCAATCACTTCGTAAATTTAAAAATTATTTTTAAAGAAAATATGCCCTGTTGTGCATTAAGACATTGTAAGTCACAATATGGAACAAAAAATGAACGTGATTTCTGTTTATTATCGTAATTACAATGTATGCTTACAAAATAATCCTTTAATTTTAATATACCTAGTTGATTTTTCTAGAACATTTATTATTTTGTCATAAGCGCCCTGTGTTATCCAGTAGTGTCACTATTTTTTTACAAATGTGTCAGTGATTGACGATTGGCGTTACCGATAAAAAATACAGAATGCCGATTCAATCATCTACAATATTTAAGGAGGTGAAACAGTCAAAGGTACTGTACCCATACTAACAAAGATGAGTAGCATATACCAACTATCATAAGTAGCTTACTTTATGTTGAGAAAGGGTGGGAAAATGTTTGTTTACGCATGCTGATAAGATTTTCTGTGTTGCTTTTGAGCATGCTGAGGATACTTGCTGTGCTTTTACACACCGGGCTTCACAGTCTGGTGGTTTTCAAAGACGGAGCCTTATAGATCCTGGCTTACATTAATAGAGGAGAGCTATAGGTTTGTTATATCAAAAACAATTTACACTGTTAAATATTTATGATGCAAGAAGTTGTAGGTTAAGCCTGAGTTAGGAAATAAGGTAAAAACTTAAAGTGACGGTTTTTTATTCATGTGGATCTATAAGTTTGCATCTCATTAAATTGACATAATAACATAAAATTTACAAATTGCTTACAAACATCTCATGTTATTAAAATCATTTGCTTACAAAGTTCTATGAACCGGCATTATAATTATGATTTTTGTATGAGCACGTATCTGGTAATTTTAGGTTTCCGTCAGTTAATACCGCAGTGCGTGAAAGGTGGTACGGTTTATCCAAATAGAGTGCGCAAAGAAGAAAATTGGCTTCCATCTGCGATATCAAAATTATGCTCAAAGCACTTTAGAAGCGAAGATATGTACTTCGAAAAGATTGGTCGTACAATTTAAAAAAAAAGGATAATTTCAAGCAATGTGTGTGCGCAGTGTGCGTGTGAAGTTGCGTAAAAAGTAAATATAATTTTATGTGTGATAGAAGCCATAATAATTAGATTTATACAATAAAATAATCATGCATATTCCCTACTGTTATATCGTAATGCATTTCAAACTTAGTAACCTTCAGCAACGTTATCGATACTTTGATGTCGAAACGGGAACATTAAACTTAAAAACCGATACTAAAACCGATTATTTATTATCTATATTATATTATATTTACCTTATATTTATTAGCGTCACCTGATGGGGAATAGCAAACATGTTTTCCATATAAATAATCAGCGTAGTGTTGCTATATTTCGCTAGAGGGTATCACACACGCACGAGCTCACTGTTTTTGTATGCAAACGTTCCTAATGTTCGCTCTATGGTATATATATACATATTTAAATCTTTTTGGTTTAATCAAATATCGAGATGAAGTCGATCGTAAAAGCAAAACAGTTAGTCGTAAACAGTACATGGTGATATGTACGAACGTCACCCTTGCATTTTGTAGTGAAAATAATGTGATCCCGCTTTTTATGTACAATACATTGGGTTTAAAACTCTCGCTTCTTTACAGATAAAATATGTTACATATTAATATATAGAAATAAAGAATGAGGATGACTCAAATTTTTACATAAAAACGGTTATCCAAAGTAACAATAACAGTTAACCTATGTAAAATTGTTGGTAACTGAGCTGCAAAAATTTCTGAGGGAGCTTTTGGAGCAGAGTAATCGGCCACGTTCTCATGTTTATTGGCGGAATCCGGTCAGAACGACGACATTGTCTACTTGACTGTATTCCTAAGCAGTAAGAACTTGTAGAAGCGACAGCAAAGCTTTTGACTTTCAAAAATGCTAAAATCCAAATTTGAATAAAAATATTTTTACTTTAATTTGACTATTGAGACTGAGGACTTAGAGTACTATTACAATTGTAAGATGTCTGGAATTGCTAATAATGGCCTAAGCGTGTGCCTATTACAGCAGTTCCTGCTCCAACCTGCGGGATAGGGAAAAGGCTCATGCCCAGCTGTTGTGTCAGGGGCTGAAAATAATTTTATAAATACATAGTTGAAAATGTCTAGTGAAAGCTAAAAAATATTTATTTTTAATAAGTATTCTCTTCAAAATATATGTAATTGTCATATATTTTTACCAGAATTCAAAGAAGGAGGCGGTTCTCAATTAGTTATGTCTTTTTTTACCATGTGATTACTCGATATTTTCATCAATGAGAACCAAAAGATGTCGCTAGTTGGCACTAAGGGGAACTTATTTATTACAAAGGTCATCGTTATTGAAAAGTAGAGATTTTGTAAGAATTTTTTCGGTATATAATGTATGTATTTTCACGAACCATTTCCTTGCTGCTGTATTTTTTCATATCTACGCATTTTGAATTTTAAAATTTCTTCTACATTTATAAATATAAGTTGTTTAATTTATTTAGTTCGAATCCGATATTTTATGCTTTTTATAACACTTATTTTAAGAGACTTACACGGGTCAACCGTGTAAGTATGAAAAAAAGAAGATTTTATTGTCACTATTTAATAGATATTAGAGCTGCCATATTTCTTAAAACTCTCAGAAAGCCCAAAAAGATAATTTTGAATATAAATTAAAAGCCAACTTCAAAGAAAAAAAACTTTTACAGATTAGCTTCCGAAGTCAGGGCCAATATGTTTGTAACACCATGTCTAATTACCGACCTCTAAAGCCAATATGTGGTTTTTTAAATCATTTTATTTCTATAAGGTCGGCTTTTACTTTTTTAAACGTCCAATTTTATCAATTATTGGTCTTCGTAATTACGTACTGAAAACATTTAAATTTAAGCATAATAGACATAACGTTTCAAGGTTGGTTGTTCTTCACATAGTTGATCTACGACACACACGGAACAACATGAAATAAAATTACGAACATGCATAAATATATCAAAAAATAAGTGATCCCACCTCATACAACTAAGATAGATATTTATGAATATTCTTCAAAATGTGTTGTTAAATTTATACTGTGCAAATATTATTTAGCGCGGAAGAATTTACTAATTCTTAAGATTTACTACTCGACATTTATTTTGTTCTCATTTAGGTACTTAGGTACGTCGTAGATATTTGTTACATTTTTACAAGTGGCGATAGCAAATAAACACGAGTTCTTTTATGCTAATAATGATGTGGCTAACACTCTTGTATTCGATCATGAAGTAAAATGCAGAATGTGGATGAACGAAAAGCTTTAATGCCATCCTATTTAGTAGTTAGTAGTTAGTGATGAAGCACTAGATAATAAATTAGAATCCATAAAAGCCCATAGGAATTAGACAGTACGTCTCAGGAATGCATATGGTGCAGACGCAGCATTGAACCTATGATGGAGTTTGTTTTACCACTGAATTTAACTCCCATTCTCAAAATTATCCTTACGAAATACAGCGGCGTAATAATTTCAATTAACGTACTACCGAAATGTTAAATTAGTATTTCTTGCTGTTTTGTGTTGTGTTGCTTAGTTTAAGAGTAGATAGCTTCAAGGAATAAGCATTAGCTATAATTCCACAGTCACAGCGCAAACCGAGTTTTACCTCCGCTGATACCAAGGGAATTGTTAATTAAAATTTTAAGTAATGACTTATTTACGCAAGTGAAGAAAAATATTCTGAAGAAACGGGCACGTCTAAAAAATGAAAATAAAATATATTTCTGATATAATATGTCTCTAAGAAATTATGAAAAACTTATTTTTTAAAGTTTTACTATTCACGGCTACTTTTAAAACTCTTTTAAATTTCAGTCATCTTCAAAATAGGAGAAAATTCTCAATGTGACTGTTTTTTTAAAAATATTACGCAATATGCTTTGTCAATTGTAATATTATTTTGATGATTATTTATTAATTATACTGTTGCGCGCCTAAGTTGACGTCAGATACCTGGCACTTGCGCCATCTAGTGTTGGGGACCAGAGTGAAGAGGGCTTCCTAGAAAATGTCAATCTTGACTTTCGACCAACAGCGCCATCTAGTATCGAACAGAAGAATTAAGCTTTCTAGAACACTCGAACTTTCTGCGCCTGGTCGGTTGGCGCTGTAAAAGGTGTATAAAAAGGCGTGGCAAGACGCGATCGAGGCAGTATTGAATTTGGCGAGACAAGCGAAGGTTCGGAGCGAAATAAAGTAAATCAGTGTGATTAATTATTAGTGTCTTTTAAGTAAAGTGAATTAAAGTGTTAATTTTGGTAATTAAATGTGCAGTTTCATTGTCACGAACCTTAAGCTCGTCACAATTGGTGTCAGAAGTGGGATTAAATCATGCCGATTTTACCTAAGGAGGAAACGGAGGGTGTCCGTACCCGAAGTCAACGCCAGCAGGAGACGGACCAAAGAAGTTTTGGTGGTGCAACGCCACAGACGTCGGAGGACCAGCCACCGGCTGCAGGCCCGTCAGTAGCTCCTACATCTGCATCACTTGACTTAGGTGCTCTGATGGTGATGCTGCAAGAGCAGGCTCGCCGACAGAAGGAGCAGGCCCGTTGGTTAAAAGAGCAGCAGGAGGAACAGGCTCGCCGACAAGAGGAACAAGTCCGTCGGTTGGAAGAGCAGATGATGATGATGATTATTATTATTATTATGTGTGGGGTATCTATATAGTTTTCTCATCTGGTTGGGATGTATAAATATATAATTATAAACGAAAATGAAAAGATAAATATACAAAAATATCAATAAAATAAAATAAATATGAAAATACATAAATAAATAAAAGCCCAACCAGATGGAAGCCCTCGGCAGGGGAGACCAAACGGCCGAGGGTTAGGGGGAAAGGGAAAGAAACCGGCGGACGATGCGGGCGGTATCGAGGAGCACCGCCTTCTGCATTTGAGCCTGGAGTGGTCCGCCACGTAGTCCCAGCCGCCTCAGATGACCCGAGAGGCTGACTGGGATTAGCCCGTTTGCAGAGACGACTACAGGAATAATTTCGGTCGGCAGACCACCCCACATGTCGGTCACCTCGTGAGCCAGGTCCAGATATTTTGTTTGCTTATCTGTTTCGGCTTTCACGAGGTTCTCGTCACACGGAATGGTAATGTCGACCAAAAATATCCTTGACTGTGCCCGGTCCATCAGCACAATATCAGGCTTATTCGCAAGAATAGTCCTGTCTGTGATGATGGCCCGGTCCCAATAGAGCCTGGCGCGATCATTTTCGAGCACGGCTTCCGGCAAGTACTTGTAATACGGCAACTTCCGATCCACGAAACCGTATTTCAGAGCGAGCTCCTGGTGTAGAATTCTGGCTACTAGGTTGTGCCTGTGCAAGTACTCAGAGTTAGAAAGCGCCGAACAACCGGAGATGACATGCCTAAGTGACTCACCGGGATGGCGACAAGCTCGACAGATGTCGATGGTGCCATCGTTTAGGATGTATCTCCGATAGTTGTTGGTCTTAATAACCTGATCCTGTATTGCACAGACAAAACCCTCGGTTTCCCCGAAGAGGTCACCTCGAAGAGGTTATTATTATCATTATTATTATTATGGAAATACAGCTCCCGTAGTAGCTACAATACCTTCACTACGTGGATTCAAAGTGACGCCGTTCGATGGGACTTCTTCATGGTTGGCCTACAAAATCCAGTTCGAGGCCGCCATGGAGGCGAATGGCTGGAATAAAAGCCAGGCCATACCTGTACTCACCCTAGGCTTGCGTGACCAAGCCTTAATTGTGTTGGAAGCTCTCGGTAAGAAAGTGACCTACGAGCAGCTCCTTGAGGCATTGGAGGCGAGATATGGCAACGCTCACCTGAAACACGTCTTTCGCGCGCAGCTTAAAGATCGCGTGCAACGCAGCAACGAAAACCTGCAGCAGTGAGCCCTTGAGGGGAGAAGATGTTTCGGAAAGCATACCAGTCTGTACCTGCGCTCATTGAAGGAAACCTGTTGCAGACATTCATTGACGGCATCCGTGACCTTGAAATCAGAGCTGCTGTGGGGCTCGGGCACCACGAGACGCTTAAGAACACCTTGACTCATGCACGGGAGGTGAAAGCCGTGCGGCAGGATCTTCGTTCCCATCGCGTCAGGGAGGATGCAGCAGCTACAGCAGTTCGGGAACGCAATAATGGATACAGCCCTAAGTGCTATGGCTGTAGGGAAAGGGGCCATCTTCGATCCAGCTGCCCTAAGCGAACCCTAGAAATGGAAGGTGAACGATCTCGAGAGGGTTGTGCAGGTAACGGCACCGCATAGCGGCGGCAGGATCATTGTTCTTCCACTCACATTAAGGAGGTTGCAACAGTTACGGTTCGCGACCACAATAAAGAATACAGCCCTAGGTGCTATGGCTGTGGGGAAAGGGGCCATCTTCGATCCAGCTGCCCTAAGCGAACCGTAGAAAGGGAAGTTGATCGATCTCAGAAGGGAAGTGCGGCTAACATCACTGCCCAGCAGCAGCAGGAATATGACTTAAGTATCAAACACTGCAGCGGAATACGACTTTACCATCAAAACTTGCCGCGTAGTGGCGGTTGAGAATATCCACTACCCCATATCTTCCCGAGGGTATCGTAAGAGGCGTCAGGGGGGACACAGAAAGGAGATGGGCAGCAGCATCTTCCTAATAACAACAATAACATAATAAAAAACTGCGATTGCCAACTCGCTCGCCAAGCGTGACAACTATGGCAAATATCCCCCCATGATCAACGACGCAAATAAACGGCCCCCAGTCCCCGGCGGCCCCGCTATTCCTGGCTACGGTGGCGACCATGGTAACGGCGGGGCAGGGGGCGCTAAGAATCTCCGGTGGATGTTCAGTTGCCACCTACGACGACTCGACCTGGCAAGTCTCTCGTCAACAACGTTCTAAAGATTGGGAGTGTGTCGACGAGGGTCGCGTACCTGATACTCAGAATCACCAAACGGTATTCGCCGAAGGTCATACAGGTCTACGCATCAACCTCGGCACATCCCAATGAGGAGGTGGAGGAAATGTATGAGGATATTTCTAGAGCCATGCATTCCTCCAAAACCCACTACACGGTGTTGATGGGAGAATTCAACGCAAAACTAGGCACAAGAGAAGGCGGTGAGCTGAAGTTAGGGAAATTTGGAGTAGGGCAACAAAACCGTAGGGGCCAGCAGCTGGCTGACTTTATGGAGAAAGAGGGACTCTTTATGATGAACTCTTTCTTCCAGAAGCGGCCCAACGGGAAGTGGACCTAGTCGAGCCCTGACGGTTCGACAAAAAATGAGATTGACTTCATTATGACGACCAGACGCCAACTGTTCAGTGATGTCTCAGTGATCGCAAGGGTGAAAACCGGCAGCGATCACCGAATGGTTAGAGGAACACTGAACCTGAAGTTGGAGAGGTCTCGTCTAATGAAGTCAACGCTCCGTCCCCCTCGTGCTCTAATCCAGAATCCCGAGACTTTTTAGCTCGAATTACGTAACCGCTTCCAGTGCCTAGAAGATTGCAATGCAGTGGACGATATGAATGACAAGCTCGTGGAAACTGTCCATGCGGTCGGAGCTAAGTTCTGCAAGACCCGCCGCAGAAACTCTCGATCACACTCATAATCTCATGGCTGTTAGAAGGGAGATGAGGCTACAATCGTCAACAGATTTGACACAATACAGGCAACTGAACAGACAGATCTCCAAATGCGTGCGACGAGACTTACGCAACTTTAATATTGCTCGTATTAAAGAAGCGATCGAGCGGAACCAGGGCTCCAAAGTCTTTGCCAGAGATCTGTCTGCCAGAAAGAGCCAACTGTCAAAGCTGAAAACTGAGTGTGGCAGCATCGTTTCCGGGACACCTGAGATTTTGAGTGAGATTGAGAGGTTCTATGGGCAGCTGTACACATCATCGTTGGTGCCACACGCAAGTGTGAGTAACGATCCAAGAGCAAGTCTTACCCGACACTATTCCGATGATACTCCGGACGTCAGTCTGAGCGAGATTAGAATGGCCCTCCAGCACCTAAAAAACGGCAGGGGCCCAGGCGAGGATGGAATTACAGCGGAGATTCTGAAAGCGGGTGAAACACCGGTACTTGAAGTCCTTCAGAAGCTCTTCAATTCCGTCTTCCATGGTAGCACTACTCCGGAGGCGTGGAGCAGAAGTGCGGTGGTCTTGTTCTTTAAGAAAGGCGACAACGCTCTCTTGAAGAACTACAGACCGATACCCTTCTGAGCCGCGTCTATGTGCTGTTTTCGAGAGTCATGACGAATCGTCTCGCACGCAGACTCGACGACTTCCAGCCTCCCGAACAAGCCGAGTTTCCGAAAAGGCTTCCGTACCATAGATCACATACATACCCCGCGGCAGATTGTACAGAAGACCGAAGAGTACAATCTGCCACTTTCCTGGCGTATGTGGACTATGAGAAAGCCTTTGATTTGCTCGAAATTTGGACGGTGCTACAGTCCATTCAGCGGTGCCTAGTTGACTGTCGGTATATCGAAGTGCTGAAATATTTGTACAGTAGGGCTACGATGGCTATCCGAGTACAGAACCAGAGTTCGAAACTTATCCAACTGCAAAGAGGTGTAAGCCTAGTGTAGCCTAGATAGTGTGACATTATATCCCCGAAACTCTTCACCGCTGCGTTGGAAGACGTTTTCAAGCTACTGGACTGGAAAGGATACGGTATTAACATCAATGGCGAATACATAACTCACCTTCGATTTGCCGACGATATAGTCTTTATGGCAGAATTGCTGGAGGACCTTAGCACTATGCTCAATGACCTCAATGGTGTCTCATCATCATGTTTAATGTCCATGTCACACCTATGCCAGTAGTTGTTGGTAGCACTATGCTCGAAGTTGTTGACGAGTACGTTTACCTGGGACAAATAGTTCGACTTGGTAAGTCCAACTTCGACTGAGAGGTCAATCGACGGATTCAACTCGGCTGGGCAGCGTTCGGGAAATTACGACACATCTTCTCGTCAGGTATAGTTCAATCTCTGAAAACTAAAGTGTACAACCAGTGCTTGCTGCCAGTGATGACTTACGGATCAGAGACGTGGTCCTTCACTGCTGACCGTATGAGGACGCTCAAGGTCGCTAAGCGAGCTATGGAGAGGGATATGCTCGGAGTTTCTCTGCGTGATAGACTCAGAAATGAGGTTATCCGCAGTAAAACCAGAGTGACCGACATAGCCCAACGGATTAGTAAGCTGAAGTGGCAATGGGCCGGCCATATAACTCGAAGAACCGATAACCGATGGGGAAGAAAGGTTCTCGAGTGGCAGCCTCGTACCGGTAGGCGTAGTGTAGGGCGACCCCCACTAGATGGAGTGACGACCTGGTAAGACATGCAGGAAGTCGGTGGATGCAGGTGGCTCAGGACCGTGCTTTGTGGCATTACTTGGGGGAGGCCTATGTTCAGCAATGGACTTGTGAAGGGCTGTAATGATGATGACTGCAGCGGAAAATGGCGAGGCAACACAGATGCATTGTCAAGAAGTCCTTATCCTGATGATAGCGAGAACAGTACTAGGCAAGAGAGTAAGGAAGTGGTATCCGTGAGGATGCTCAGGACAGATCACCTCAGCAACGAATGGAAGGACAGCTTACAACATGCACAGCAGGAAGATCCGGACATCAAGCCGATTATGGAATGGATGAAGGCCCGTGCTACCAAGCCCAAGTGGAGCAATGTCTCGGCAATAAGTTCGACCACTATATGCTATTGGGCCCAATGGGACAGCTTGCTGATTCAGGATGGAGTCCTGTGCCGTAAATAGGAAACTGGTAGATGAGACAGCTGTCGTTTGCAAATGGTTGTCCCTAAATCTAAAGTTGCGAATGTTCTACAGCTGTATCATAATTGTTGTTCAGGAGTCCATCTGGGAGTTAAACGAACTCTACTGAAGAGCCGAGAACTATTCTACTGGGTCCATTATCGTGACGATGTCGAGGTATGGTGTCTCAAATGTACAAGTTATGCGGCCTCGAAGGGATCTCAAACTCGTAATAGAGGTGCATTGAAATTGTACAATGTTTGTGCACCATGAGAGAGTACACTCCTTGACGTTGCGGAGCCGTTTCAGAAAGGTGCAAGAGGTACTCATAAGATCGTCCACGTGGATCGCATGGCGCGTTATTATGGGGCCGATAATGCTCAGGACGAGCATGTCTTTGGAGAGGACAGTGTTGCGCGCCTAAATTGACGTCAGATACCTGGTAATAGCGCCATCTAGTGTCGGGGACCAGAGTGAGGAGGGCTTCCTAGAAAATGTCAATCTTAACTTTCGACGCCATCTAGTATCGAACAGAATAATTAAGCTTTCTAGAAGTCCCACACTCGAACTTTCTGCGCCTGGTCGGTTGGCGCTCGTATTTATTTGAATATTCTGGATATTTCGGTGAAAAAGGTGTATAAAAAGGCGCGGCAAGACGCGATCGAGGCAGTATTGAATTTGGCGAGACAAGCGAAGCTTCGGAGCGAAATAAGGTGAATCAGTGTGGTTAATTAATAGTGTCTTTTAAGTAAAGTGAATTAAAGTGTTAATTTTGGTAATTCAATCGGCAGTTTTTATTATCACGAACCCTAAGCTCGTAACAATACTTTACAAACGTTGCCATGTGATTTTGGATACAAAATTTCACCGGATAGCCAAGTAGAGGATATAGTTTTTAATTTACCTATTGAGACGAGGTTGAAATTGCTAGAATGTTTAAGACCACTGAAAATATTTAATAAAAGAACACACACAGATCTCTTCAGTTACCATAAGAAACACAGCAGTATTAAGCTGCTATTTTACGCTGGTATTCTGTGAGATCGTGGTCCTTCTCCGGTCGAGCCGACCCGCCGTGCTACAACCATAATGAGCGTGTATCTACCACGCACTCTACGATGTATATTTATCAGCAGATGTGGGATTTTTATGGTAATGCAATTTATAACTAATTAATAACGTGGTAAACCCACCCTGCAGCTATATTAGCAGTATAGTTGGGCTGCACTAAAAGTATAGGGAATGGAATATTTCCACTGTTCCTGTCATATTATTTTTTTTTAATCGAAAACTCCTTGAATTTAAAAATCGAATACCATTTATTTATTTAAAAAAAGATTCTCGGTCTTGTCACAAGGTTTTGTCAAACTTGTTTAGTCGTTGATAAAATGGAATTGACTCGAGAAAATTCAAGAGCGATGATTTATTATGACTTTCGAAGTGGTTTAACACAAAAACAGTGTGTTGACCGGATGATTTCTGCATTTGGTGATGAAGCTTCATCCAAAACCACAATTTATCGCTGGTTTGCTGAATTTCAACGTGGACGTCTCAACCTCAGTGATGACCCCTGTCAAGGTCGTCCAAAAACTACAGTCACCCAAGAAAACGTTGATGCTTTGCGTAAGCTGATTGAAGAAGATTGACATGTGACATACTGCAAAATTCAGGCAACTTTAGACATTGGCATGTGGTTGCGCGGAAAACCATTCGTATTTATTTATTTTGACGGTAGGCTGCTAAATACCGCTTATCCGTTTCCAAAACGATATCATTCCTACCCTTCTATCGACACATCGGGGTGGTGGGGTGGGAAGGAAAAGAAGATGATTCTAGAATATCACGTAATCATCGCAACCGAAGGAATAAAAGGCACGCGTGACCGACGCGCGCACTCTTCCCGCCGCGCTCGTTGTTGGAACCACACCGCTAGTAGAACCGCTTTAGCCTGGAAGCAGTCGACCTCCAGGAAACCCGCCTCACCTCGTGTGAGATATAGTCGCCCACCGCCTCTCTCCAGAGTGTCTGTCCAGAAGAAGTTCCAGAAGTCGCAGCTATAGTGCCCAACAGCAGAGAAGAGACACCCCGGTGAGTCAATATTCCTAATAATATTGCCTGCTTGATATAATTGTGTTTTAACCCGCTCCAATTTTGTTTTCTCCTAATCAACCAGGATTCCTTTCATCGATTTGGCAAATACGAGTAATAGTTCGTTTTTAGGGAAGAGCGAGTGCATTGTACCGCATGCTATAGTCGCCGTTAATATAAGTGTAGAAACATTTGTAGATACAGTCCACTTAGATTAATAGCTCGCGTTATAGGTTTTAAGGTTCGACCGGGGAATTAGACTTCGGCAACCTTAGGCTCGACGCTCCACCATTTTATGGTATCTTCGGCAGGATTTGGACTGGTGTTTAGTAGTCGTTCAACCATTTTCTGGTCGAATTATTAAATTAATTATTTAGTTAATGCACTCTAGTTTATGGAATGGTCTTAAATATTGTTCATTTAAATTTAAATTTTGGTTAGGTACTCGCAAACAGAATTATTCATTTAAATAGTGTTTGTATTTGGTTCAAATTTAAAGCTTATTAGTCGCTTAAATAATTGAAACAGTGTAATCGCAACCGTTTGGTACGCTTACCCGACAATTTTGATAAAAATATTGAGTTTAGCGAGCAACACGTCACCTCGACTCGCTGTAACAGGTGTTCGATTTAATTACGTAATACGGCATAAGAGTGTCCGTTCTCCATTATTTGTGCGTTGTGAGATTAATTGTGATTAATATAACTTTATTATAATAATTTAAAATGGCAGTTAGTGGAAATGAAATTAAAATTAAAACGCTTAATGCTAGAGGGACATACTTTTTTCACGTATACAAAGTATTAGTGATCACATAAAGAACATCAATGTAGAAGCAGTGCGGGAAACTTTTTTGAATGAAATTCAAACGGTAGATTCTTTGCGGACGGATTACGAAAGAATATTAGACCAAATTAATTGTTTGGAATTACAAATCGACCCGAAATACATAGTGAACTATCAACCGCTTCTAGCATTTGAAGATATGTTGTGTCGCGTGAAAAGAACGGAGAAATTCTTACAATCTCAAAACGAAGCAAAGCCGGAAATACAGGCACGTCCGCGCGACTCAATTAGGTTGCCGCCAATAGATATTCCGGTATTCAATGGTGATATTAAGACATGGCTCTTCTTCTTCAGTAGTTTTCAAAACAATATACACAATAACCCATCGTTATCGGACGCTGAAAAATTATATTATTTAATTAGTAAACTTAGTGGCAGGGCACAATCAATTTGTTCGGGTTTTACACTTACAGCAACCAATTACTTGTTAATATTCGAAACGCTTAAAACTAAATATGAAGATAGGAGAATGTTAGCTACCGAATATTTGAACCAGGTATTCGATCTTAAACCTATATCATCCGCGAACATCAACGGCTTAGAGCAGTTTTTAGATAAATTTGTGGCAACGGTGGCTGCACTTAAGAATTTGAAATTTAATGACCTTATGGACGTGGTGTTTCTCCATATTGCACTAAAGAAATTAGACCCCGACACCGTGCGTGCGTCCGTTGAAATGGAGCATCGTAGCTCGGAGATGCCTTCTTTTCATTCATTAGCATCGTTCGTGCGAGATCAAATAAAGGTGATGCAGCGCTCTCCGAACGTTAAACAGGAGATTAAAAGGTGCGTCGACCGTAGACAGACTCAACCATCTAAAATAGCAGGTTCGTTAACTTACGTAACCGCTACGTCAGCATCACTTCAGCATGCTTGTATCGTATGTAAAGATAAACACGGTAATTTATATAATTGTGCAACTTTTCGTAAATATTCGCCAAGCGAACGTTATAAATTAGTAAAGACAAACATTAAGTTGCAAAATGCAATTCAAGTTCCGTATGTAGCAAGTGCACCAGGAAACATCACACGCTATTACTTTTTGAAAATAGCAACATAGCAGCGTCAAGTAAAGCGGACAAGGAATTCACCCCTACTAAAGTCAACGATTCTAGCGGTCGACCTGGTGATATCGCTCTGTGCTCATTGGCGAATATGGGAGCATAACCTCCTTCAACCGTGTTACTGGGTACGGCGCGTATTTTGGTTAGAAATTCGCGTGGAAACGAACAAAGCGTCCGTGCACTGCTGGACAGCGGAGCCCAAAACAGCTTTATAACGCGACAATGTTGTCAGCGCTTAGGCTTAGTAATAAATTGGTCACTTTCATGTCCTGTAGTCAAAGGCATCGGAGGTACTAGTAAAGCTACCCAGGGATATATAAATTTAAAATTTTATTCTCGGATAGATCGTAATGTTAACTTTGATATAAATGCACTAGTAGTGGATAGGGTCACTGAACGGCTGCTAACCGTTTCGGTTGACACCTCGGCAATGACTGAATTTAAAAATTTGACTCTAGCGGACGACACTTACGCCGTTCCTGGAAACATAGACATGCTCATTGGAGCATCGCTTTTCCCTCATCTGTTGTTAAACAATAAGGTCAGGGGCAACTCCTCGCATACCGCACCTTACGCACTGGAAACCGTATTGGGCTATGTTATCGTTGGCTCCGCCCCCATCATAGATAGTATTTCGGCAACCTCTGATTGTGGTATGGCTGTCGAACCGCTCGAGTCGTTAGTCCGCAAATTTTGGGAGATGGAGGAGGTGAACGTCTCACCCATAGCTAGCTCAGATGACAGATTATGCGAGGAAATTTACGTCCGCACGACCGTTCGTGATCGCGACGGTAGATATAGCGTAGCGCTACCCTTTAAAGGAGATGTTTTATCTCTCGGCGATTCGCGTCAAATGGCGGAAAAACGTTTCTACAGCTTGGTGCGTAGGATGCTCGCTTCAACCCAGTTAAAAGAAGCTTATGACGGCGTCATTAACGAATATATAAGAGAAGGTTACATATCACTCGTGGCTTCGAAATTAGATAATTACGAAGACACACCGTCGTATTTCATACCACACCACGGGGTCATTAGGGAGGACAAACTTTCATCTAAGTTACGTGTAGTGCTCGACGCTAGTGCTAAAACTAGCACTCACCTGTCGCTTAACGATATTCTCTATAGTGGGCAAAATTTACAGGGCAGTTTAATTAATATAATAGCCAATTTTCGTTTGTTTAGTATAGCACTATCCGCCGATATTTGCCAAATGTTTCTTTGCATAGGGGTCCGTGAATGCGACCGTAGATTCCAACGCATTTTATATCGTTTCAACCCAAAGGAACCTCTAATGGTGTTTGAATTTAATCGCGTTTGTTTTGGTTTAAATTCGAGCCCATTTCATGCGTTACGCACGTTGAAACAGCTCGCCCACGATGAAGGTCCCGTTTACCCTAAAGCTAAGAGGGCAATTGAGAGCGGTTTATATATGGATGATTTTGTATACTCGGTCGATAGCGTGGAGGAGGCCACCCTAACCACCGCCGAGGTTATAAGGCTCATGAAATTGGGTCAATTCGATCTTGTGAAGTGGACTAGTAATTCGCGTCCGGTTTTAGATACAATCCCACTATCACACCGTCTTTCGGCGATAAAAGAATTCGACGATTCTGATACACACAAGGTGCTCGGTCTGTGTTGGTCACCAGAGTCCGACGTGTTTAGCCTTTAGGTAAATCCGCCCGTAGAAAAATGCACAAAGCGCACAATACTGTCATGCGTTGCTAGATTATGGGATGTCATGGGTTTCGTAGCTCCGGTGGTATTATACGCTAAGCTTTTGATTAAACAACTTTGGTTATTTGAATGCGATTGTGATGATTCGCCGCCTGACAGCATTGTTCGGTTGTGGCAGCATTTTAGAGAGGAACTTCCTTTACTAAGAGAAATTAAAATACCGCGTCATATAAACGTCAATAGAAATAGCGTCATAACGGTCGTTGGGTTTGCAGACGCCAGCGAGAAGGCTTACGGGGGCGTTGTATATTTCCACGTTCAGAATAATGGTAGAAGTTCGATTAGCCTCATTAGTTCTAAGTCGAGAGTCTCCCCCCGTAAGGTTGTCTCTCTGGCGTGCTTAGAGCTTTGCGCAATATTAGTACTCATCAAGCTTATTACCGCAGTTATCAGCGCATGTAGGGATAGATTTCACATAGAAAGGATATTTGCCTTTTGCGACTCCACCGTCGCCTTATGCTGGGTTCATTCTTCACCCCACCGTTGGGATACGTTTGTCGCAAACCGAGTGGCCAAGATCCAAGACGAGTTAGAAACGCGGTACTTTTATCACGTGTCCGGTACGGAAAACCCTGCCGATTGTCTATCCCGTGGACTCACCCCGATGCAAATAATGGACCACCCGCTTTGGTTCCACGGACCTTCTTGGGTTCACTTGGATCCCTCGCAATGGCCAATAACCGATTTCGAACCTTCGTCAGTGTCACAACCGCCGGAAGAGAAGAGACACGCTCTAGTGGCGAACGTTTCGAGCGAGGTTTCTCCAATCATTGCTTTGGCGAACCGCTTGTCCTCTTGGTCGAAATTATTGCGTAGCGTAATTTACGTTTGTCGATTCGCGAAGCTTTTACCTCGACGTTCGTATGTCTTAGCGTCCGATTACAACTATGCCGAGTCGCTAGTATTACGTGAACTTCAACGTGCACACTTCTCTGAAGAAATCACAAGATTACAATCGAATAGAAGGTAGTCGCGCCTTTCAACGCCTTAAGCCATTTTTACAGGATGGGATTGTAAGGGTAGGTGGACGCTTGTCCAACTCGCAGTTGAGTTTCGACCAACGGCACCCTATAGTTTCACCGCGCAAAGACCATATCATGAATTTATTAGTGGATTACCATCATAAATTGAATTCGCACGCTGGCCCCGACTTGCTGATGTCGATCTTGCGTCAGAATTATTGGATTCTTTCTGCACGTAATTTAATCCGCAATCGGGTGCACAGATGTATAGCTTGCTTTCGGACATGCCCCAAGCCGTCATTTCCGGAAATGGCGGAACTTAGATCTTGTAGAGTAATACAATCAGTAAAGCCCTTTACGCACACCGGGTCTGATTTCGCTCGTCCGTTTAAGGTCACGCTCACTCGCGGGCATGGTATAAGATCCACAAAGGCTTACGTCTGCATTTTCGTATGTCTAACTACTCGAGCGGTGCATATAGAACTCGTTGGTGATCTAAGCACAGCAGGCTTTATGGGTGCATTTAAAAGATTTCTAACCCGCCGTGGCCCTGTAAGTAAATTATATTCGGATAACGGTACGAACTACGTCGGTGCAAAACGTATTTTATCAGAACTACATGAGCTCTTAGCTAGCAAGTATTATAATTCGGAGTTCGCTCACATTCTAGCCGAGGACCGCATTGAGTGGTCTCTGAACGTCCCAGCCGCGAGTCATTTTGGGGGCAATTGGGAGACTAATATTAAGAGTGTAAAGAGTCACTTATACCGAGTAATAGGAGATCAAATTTTGTCCTCCGAAGAGCTAAGTACGGTTCTCGCTCAAATTGAATGCGTAATGAATAGCCGCCCACTTTGTCGTACGTTGTCTAGTGACCCCTCGGAACCGCTAGCTCTAACTCCAGCACATTTTTTTGAATTTAACGCCTTTAAAGTATTTTCCCGCCGTAGATATGGATGAGAACAGACTTAGCATTTCCGCACGCCACAAATTATTAGACCGGTTAGTGCAATCGTTTTGGAAACGATGGAGGATGGAATACTTGCATAATTTGCAGTCTCGGAAAAAATGGAACACAGCAACTGAGCCTTTAGCTGTAGGAACTGTAGTTGTGCTCACCAAAGAGAATACGCCGCCTCTCCACTGGCCGTTAGGAATTGTCGCAGAGGTCTTTCCCGGTTCCGACGGAGTAATTAGGGTAGCTCGCGTTAAGACCACGGTTGGGTCTTACCTGAATCCTGTTGTCCGTTTGTGCCCCCCTGCCTCTTCCATAATTTAAATTAGCTTTCTAGATTAGAATATTTAGTTGAATTTAGGTATTCTTAGCGTTAGTTAGTTATTTTGTTAGTTTGATCTTAGCTCTAGTTGTTTTAGTCATTTTTTGAAGGAAATCCTTCAAGAGCGGGGGAGATGGTTGCGCGGAAAACCATTCGTATTTATTTATTTTGACGGTAGGTTGCCAAATCGCTTATCCCTTTCCAAAACGATATCATTCCTACCCTTCTATCGACACGCCGGGGTGGTGGGGTGGGAGGGGAAAGATGATTCTAGAATATCACGTAATCATCGCAACCGAAGGAATAAAAGGCACGCGCGACCGACGCGCGCTCTCTTCCCGCCGCGCTCGTTGTTGGAACCACACCGCTAGTAGAACCGCTTTAGCCTGGAAGCAGTCGAGCTCCAGGAAACCCGCCTCACCTCGTGTGAGATATAGTCGCGCACCGCCTCTCTCTAGAGTGTCTGTCCAGAAGAAGTTCCAGAAGTCGCAGCTATAGTGCCCAACAGCAGAAAAGAGACACCCCCGGTGAGTCAATTTTCCTAATAATATTGCCTGCTTGATATAATTGTGTTTTAACCCGCTCCAATTTTGTTTTCTCCTAATCAAGCAGGATTCCTTTCATCAATTTGGCAAATAATAGTTCGTTTTTAGGGAAGAGCGAGTGCATTGTACCGCATGCTATAGTCGCCGTTTATATAAGTGTAGAAACATTTTGCAGATACAGTCCACTTAGATTAATAGCTCGCGTTATAGGTTTTATGGTTCGACCGGGGAATTAGACTTCGGCAACCTTAGGCTCGACGCTCCACCAGCATGAGTTAAATACAAATAATCTTGCATGAACAATTAGGTGTAAAAAAGTTGTTTTTCCCGATGGATACCGCATTCGCTCTGTGAAGAGCAAAAAGCGGCTCGCGTTACTTGTTGCGTCAGAACTCTTGAAAGATTCCACGCAGGATCCTCAAATGCTTTATATAACATCGTATCAGGTGACGAATCCTGGATATATGCGTACGAACCCGAAACAAAAAACCAGTCGCGAGTTTGGGTGTTCGAAAATGAGTTAAAGCCAACAAAAATTGTTCGTTCACGGAGTGTTGCAAAAAAAAATGGTGGCCACGTTTGTCTCCAAAACCGGTCATATTACGACTATTCCTCTTGAGGGATTAAGAAGGGTTAATGCAAAATGGTATGCTAGCATTTGGTTGCCACAGGTCGTTTCTGAACTCCGTAAAGAGAACTGCAACCGCTGCATCATCCTCCATCACGAAAACGCGAGTTCTCACACCGCACACAGAAGAAAAGAGTTTTTAGAGCAAGAAAACATAGTATTATTAGACCAATCGCCGTACAGCCCCGACCTAAGCTCTAATGATTTCTATACTTTCCCTAAAATAAAGAATAAATTGCGTGGATAGAAATTTTCATCACCTGAAGAAGCTGTGGACGCCTAAAAAACGGCCATTTTGGAGACCCTAACTTCCGAATGGAATGGTTGCTTCAATGATTGGTTCCAGCGTATGGAAAAATGTGTCAAATTTCGCGGAAAATACTTCGAAAAGCAATAAATACATTTTTATTTAGTAATGTTGTGTCACTTCTTTGATTCCCGAAATTTTCTGTATGAATGGGTTGGCTCGACATAGGAAGGACCATGATCTCACCATGGTATTCTACCAGCGTAAAATAGCGGCTTGACGCTGCTGTGTTTCGTATGGTAAGTGCAGAAAACTGAAGACTCTTTTTACTTGAAAAGAGGCATTCCGTCTTAGTTCTGACGGCTATCAACGCATCTGTATTTCGCAAACGAGGATAGATGTCGATGTCTATGAACCACAGCAACCATTTACCATCATGTGAACTGTTCAATTGTTCCAAGTCGTTCTAATCGAACAAGTGTATATCCGTGTGCAATTTATGTATGTAAGCTGCCTCCACGATACAGGGCAAAACCCACAAGGGTTGTGTTGGTTGTGTAAGGTAATGTTTGAAAATGAATAAAAAATAATTCATACCCAGTATTGTCAGAGATGAGTACAGGATATGCCAAGATTAATATTATGGCTAAAATGAAGGTGTTTATGACAAGCGTAAAATATGTGATAAGAGAAATAATGTGGAGCATCGTCATGGTGAAAAACTTCTGGAACTGCGATCGTTTGGTGCAATGGGAAAAGCCCACGTCAAGCAGTTGACTTTGAATGATGATAATGAGAAATAAAAATTAAGACAATGCAAATCTATAGCAAGTAAAACTTTAGATGGAAACTTGTAATTTTTGTTTGCTATATTAACAATTTAATTAGTAAAATAATTTTAACGAGACCAATACGATTGTTTTATATAAAACTTTTTAATATGTCTTCATGAAGACAAGTTTACTAGAATTTTATTTGCAAATTAAGTCATATAATTCGTAGCAAATTCATTTTGTGTTGTGAAAGTAACATTTAAAAATTTAAATTTAAACTAAATTAGAATTGAAATTAAGCCACAATTTAAGATCCTCAAACTAATAAAGCGATTTTAAAGCTTAACAATGTCATTTCGTAAAAGCCCTTGGATTAGTCGCCAAACGTTTCAACTTGAATTAGTTTTATTTCAGGGCAACTATATTCAGCTTATCCATTATGATTAACGTCGAGAGTTAAGAATTAAGTTTTAGTATAAGTGAGCAGTTGCCGTGAGATCTACATATAAAATAACACAGAAACACACATTTTGTTAATGATATCTAATAATCAAAGTAATTGACGAATTTCGAAATAAGCATTTAACATAATATAATATAGAAAGCCAACATACTTTCAAGGTTCCACAGCATCTGATACCAGTTACCCGTGCCAATTGTAGTAAGCCTTTTTTTAAGTAAAGTAGGAATAATACCTTATTTAGAGTTTTACTAAGATAATTGTGATAATGTAAGCTCTACAGATCTGTAGATTCTACGGGGCTCTTATTTTCAATGGATGAATACATATCGTAAATTCTTTTGCCGGTTTTATTTTAAATTATAATAGTTTTTAAAGTACACTTTATTTCACTACTGCAACATGTTGGCGGCGTTAGAGGATCTATCCTTCATCTTGTACCTTGTAGGTTTCGTAATTTTTTTTATTTTTTATATAGGATAGGGCGACAAACAAGCACACAGTCCACCTGATGGTAAGTGGCTGCTGTGGCTCATAGACATCTACATATATATTCGATTACGAATCAAAATGCAGATGCGTTGGCACCCGTGAGGACTAAGATGGAGTGACTCGTTTCCAGTAAAAAGGGTCTCCGGTTCTCTACACTCACCATACGAAACACAGCAGCATTAAACTACTATTTAACGCTGGTATTATGTGTGATCGTGGGCATTCCCCGGTCGAGCCAACCCATTCGTTCTAAAACTACGTATACTTCTAATATAGCTGCCGCGTGGATCTACCACTTTATAAATTTGTTATAAATTGAATTGCCATAAAAATATCATAGCTGCTCACAGGTAGCAATATAAAATAATTATTATAAATAAAGCAATTGAGTTATGTTGTTCATTTTAGCAGAAAAAACTCAATGAAGGGATGGGTGGCAATGACAAATGTACTGCGATCGCTAATCCCTACTTAGTGTGTCAAATCCCTACCATAGCAGAGGTTCATGTACTGAAATGTACTTTTATTGACTATGATTAAGATGTAGAAGACACCTTTAGAAATTTTAGTTGATATTCTAGCTATAAGTCAAGACATTTTAATTACAACAATCCACTTAAACTCTTTAAAAAAACTGTTGATTAATGAGTCCTTGGCCTTAATAATATGTTATATATTAGAAACAGAAACAAAAACAGAAACTTTTTTATTCAATGAAGATTATAACAATACTTATTGAAAGTCACATTTTTCATTTACGACTGGTTCGCAAAAAAAAACCTGTGTCCTGGGAAGAACCAGCAAGAAGCAGGACAATTTTTTTTTCAATAATAGCTTACAATCATGTTTACAATCAACAACCCAAGACAAATTAGAAATAGCTTGGTAGCGATCACTCTTCCCAGGAGTTATTATCATCCATAAATTCCTTAATATTATAATAACCCTTTGTATACAAACTTAGTTTAATAGAATTTTTGAACTTTTTATGACAAACATTGTATATTTTTCGGAATTTTGTTGTAAAAGCATATACATCGTCCCAAGAATGAATTACTTACTCGGTGGAGTCGAGTAACTGGTACTACTAGCTTGTGTCTGTTCCCAGTATTTACAGAATTAATATCACTTATTTTCGCAAAACTACTTTTATTTTTGTGTACGTACATTACATTTGCATAAATGTATTGAGAGGCCAGAGATAAAATATTAATTTCCTTAAATCTTTCTCTCAGTGACTCTTTTGGTTTTAATTATATATTGCTCTAATGACCCTCTTCTGTAAAACTAAATATAATTTCAGTGTCAGTCGCGTGTCCCCATAGCAAAATACCATACGACATAATGCTATGGAAATAACTAAAGTAAAATATTCTAGCTGTTTCAACACTGGTAAGAGTTCTAATCTTTTTACAGCATATGCTGCAAAACTATGTCTGGTAGCCAGTTTTGATATATGGGGGAGCCATTCAAGCTTTACGTCCAGTGTGATTCCAAGAAAAATTTTGGTATCAACAAGACTCAGTTCCTCCCCATTTAAAATTACATTAGTATTGACATGTTCTACATTAGGAGTTACGAATTTCATATATTTAGTTCTAGTTCCATTCAAATGCAAATTATTAACATGAAACCAATTGACTAACTTAGCTATAGCATTATTTACTTCGTCGTAATTTAATAACTGTCGTTTTAATTTGAAAATTAATGAAGTATCACCAGCAAATAATACTATATCATGGTTATCCCCTACTATGTATGGTAAGTCATTAATATACACAAGAAACAGACAAGGGCCAAGAATTGAGCACTGAGGCACGCCTATTTGTACAATCGACCCGGAAGAACTCATACTATTGATGACAACTTTTTGCGTTCTGTCACTTAAATATGAAATATTTAATTTAAGAGCATCGCTTCTTACACCGTAGTGTTCAAGTTTCCCGATTGATGTTTCATGGTGAACACAATCGAAGGCTTTGGATAGGTCACAGAACATATCCCAAAGTACCCTGTGAATTCTCCCATGCATTATATAATAAATATATATTTAATAAGCTCAACACCACCATCAGTTGTCGAACGACCTCTTGTGAAACCAAATTGATTTTTATGAAGTAAATTATTTACATTAAAAAAATTAACATTTGATCACGAATAATTTTCTCAAAAATTTTACTAAGTGTTGGTAGTACAGAAATATGTCTAAAATTAGCGGGGTCCAATGTACTACCAGATTAAAATAAAGGTGTTACTTTATTATGCTTCATTAAATCAGGAAACACACAAGATTTGATACTAGTATTAAAAATAATAGATAGTTGAGGTGCGATTGTATCTATTATAGACGCAATAACTTTAACAGAAATCCCCCACAGATCAGCGGTTCTCTTAATATAAATAAACTTTAAATATTTTACAATATCTTTTGATGACACTTTATGAAATGTAAAATTCTTTGTACACACATTTACATTTTGTTTAAGTAATGATTCGGCGACGGCAGGAGAAGAATTCAGTATCCTAGTGGTTAAAATTGGAATAACAGTAAAATATTTTTCAAAAACCATTGCAACATCCTGATCTGATTTAGTTAATTTATTGTTAAAACTTAACTGGTTGTGTGAATTGCGAGAGTTGACCTTACCAGCTTCACTATTAATTATACTCCATGTTATTTTAATTTTATTAGAAGCAGTCTTTATTTTGTTGCTCAAATACAATGACTTGGCTAAGGAGCTCGCTCTTTTAAATATTTTGAAATATTTTTTTACATATTCCGTAAATTAGCCACTGGGATTATATGACCTTTCATTGTAAAGTTCACATAACCTTTATCTACTCTTATGGACTCCTACTGTCGCCCATTCACTAAATGCCTTGCGATTACTCAAGGAGAATGTTTTAGAAGTAAAAGTATTATTAAATTCATTACAAATGAGCTTAAATAATGCTCCATACAAAAAATTTTGGATTATTTTGGTATGAAAGTAATGGAAGTTTTTTTACTATGTTACTTCTAAACTTTTCCAAGCGACATGCATTTACCGGAACAAACACTACTTTTTATCTACTTGCTTTTTGTGAACAAAAGGTAATGAAACTAATTTTCCAAAGTGATCAGAGCTCAATTTTTTAATTATACATTTATTGAATGGTTTAACATTTGTAAAAATGTTATCTATACATGTTTCACTAGATTCAGCAATACGTGTTGGCTCCAAAAATAAATTAAAAAGACCATAAGATTCAAACAATGATCTAAATTTAATATTGGTGGAGGAAGCTTCTAGGAGATTGATATTAAATTCTTCACATATTACAACTGATTTATTATGTTTATTAAGCTTAGCGAAAACTTCTTCCATATTTTTTTCAAAAGTATCATATAAAGAACATGGGGGTCTGTAAACGCTCACAACAATGAGGTGCTCAAACTCGACATATGCCATTTCTACAGTTCGCCCAACACACAGGCTCACAATATCTTTACGTTCTTTACATGATAATAATTTACTAGCTAAAATTAAGGAGCCACCTCTTAAAATCGTTTCTCTATTGAAAGAACTGACCACCTGGTGATTACTGAAGTTAAACATTAAATTAAAAGCTTTTAACCAATGTTCAGTACTACATAAAATATGAATATTGTTGCTATTTAAGAACAATTCAATTTCTAGCTCTTTGCCTATCATGCCTTGTATATTCTGATGCACCAGGTGTAAACAATTTTTATTATCATTTTGTGGAATTATACAATTGCAACGATTAATGATTTGTAAGATACATTCTAAATTATTTAAATTATTATAACTGCTAGATATAACCTCTATTGTCTCATTTTGTCATTTAAATTACCTGGAACGGATTCCAAATTGCATTTCAAATCATAATGCTGCTTAATAGGAGCAGATGTCTGGGTAGCCAAGTTCTTGACTGAGTTAATATATAAATAATAAGATAGCACACTTGCTATCTGTATTAAAGTATTAAAGTATAGGTAATACCTATCTGGAGTCAAAATTTTCTTAATTAAATTATTAATATCTATTAAATTAATTCTATTGGTATAATTGTTACAATTAAATGTCAAATTTAAATTATTGTTACATGATAAATTATTCATTAATAAATTTAAATCATATCTTATTTTATTCTCCTGTAGCCAACCCTGTATGGGCAATGTGAACAAGATAATTTTATGTACATTTAAAGTATTGAGGTATTCAATATATTTTAATAATTGATTATTGTTTACATTGCCTCTTCTCCCAACAAGAATTATTAACGTGCTATTAGGACAAAACTTACTAGTTAAAACTTTCATTATATTATGACAAAAGGATGCTCCACGCATACAATAATTACTAATCAGTTGTCCTTTTAAATGGTTGTTTAACATCATGCCCAAATTTTTACCTATGTCATCACAATACATAATAACTTTATTTTGTTTAATATTTAAACTACGTTTTAAGTGTTTAGTCTTTGTTATGGCACCGTCATAGAGTGTTGGTGAAAATAAAGAGTCATTGTTATTTACACATATTGTCCCCGATGAACATGGTATGGAGCGTTGATTCTCACTCTGGTGTTTTATTAAGGAGTCAAAGCGCTCCTCATTGTATTTACATGACTTTACCAGATCATTCATGGCCAATATGTGTTCTTTTTTCTCAACCTGAGCCGATGCATATTTATTTGAGATAATTTGTAAGGAGTTTTTAAGCGACAAAACTTCTGAATTGAGACACCCTATTTCAGTATCTTAACAGTGTTTCACATTTTCCACCTCAATTGTATATAATTTAAGTTTATTAATTAATTCATGCTTTTCCTTACATATATTTATATAATTTTTTGTATTAATTTTTATTTTAATTAACTTTTGTACTTTCCTAACATATTAATTTTTATATATTTATTTAATTTTCTTATACTGCATGTAATCTTTTCTGCTGTTCTTGATGTGACAAAATCATCACCAGTCAAATCGATTGTTGTGGAGGGTTGCAATGTTTTTGAAGATTTACATTCTACGAGCTCATTGAACAGACTTTGAGTTTGGGATACTTTCAATTCATCTAAGTATTGTTTTATTTGCAAAATCTGCTCATTAGCCTCACTTAATTTAAACTGAAATGCAGCAATTAATCTGAGGGATTCCTTATATTCTTTGCTGCATCAGTGAAACTCATCGACTGTTCCCTGAAGCTGATCCCTTTCTTTTAAAACATTTGTATAGTCTTTATGCAACTTAACCATATCACTTTTTAGTTTTAGTATTTTTGGCAATTATATTTATTATTTCCTTTTCGTTGTCATTCCTTTCTTTAAGCAACAGCTCACACTGCTCCTTTGACGCCTTAAGTTCTAGAAGCACCATTTGATGTTGATTCTCCATTTGGCGTTGCGTGTATTCATTTTAATCTTATGTGTAAATAGTTCCCCGTTTGCAACATCAACTCTTTGTTATAAATAGCATAAATACTCGTATAATGTCTCCAACTTTAATTTTAAACTGATATAACAACGATCTCAAATTATGTATGAAATAAAAGCCGACATCAACGATCTAAAAAGTATAAAATAACTTCACGTTCTGAAGTCGGTATTAAGACTAGGTATATAGAAAATTAATCCTCGACTTTTACTTTGCTGTTTTTTCTTTTTATTAAATTATTTGGGTAGACTAACACAATCTAACAATCTGTTCTCAATGGGTAAATTAAAAACTGTATCCTCTACTTAGCTATCCGTCTAAAATTACATGACAACGTCTCTAAAGTATAACCTTGTTAATAAATGATCATCAAAATGGTATTCCACTTGACAAAGGATATCGCGTAATATTCCTAAAAACAGTAACATTGAGAATTTCTCCTATTTTGAAGTTGACTGAACTTTAAAAAAATAAGTTTTTCCTAATTTCTTAGGTACATATTATCTTTGAAATATATTTTATTTTTATTTTTCAGACATCCTCCAAAGATTTTTCTTCACTTCCGAGCGTGCGGTAAATCATTACCTACGTAAAATTTTAATAAACAATTTCATTGATATCAGCGGAGGTAAATCTCGGTTTGCTCGGCGACAATAAAATAAGAGCGAATACTTATTCCCTGAAGCTACCTACTCTTAAAGTAATCACAGCAAGAATTATTAATTTAACATTATGGTAATACCATATATGGTCTGACTCTAAAAAGGGGGATTACGCTATTATAGAGTAACCGCGTTAATTGGAAGCATTATACATTATGCATAGCGGTAAAACAGAACTCCACCTTAGTTCCAATTCTGCATCTGCATCATATCCATTGCTGAGACAGTACAATTTATTATCTAGTGCTTCATCATTAAGCAATAAGTGGGATTGCATTCAGGTTCTTCGTTTATGCACATTCTGTATTTTACTTCTTGATCGAATATAAAAGTCTAAGCCACATCATTCTTACAATCAAAATTGAACTCGTGTTTATTTGTCGTCGGCACTTGTATAAATATAACAAATATCTACTATGTACCTAAGTACATGAGAATAAAACTAATCATAATACTAATGATAATAGTTTAATCTTACATTAGATTTACGTTTATCGAAGAAAAACGAAAATAAATTTCTATTAGTAAATCTCAATAAATAGTAAATCCCTCGGCGTTAAATAATATTTACACGTTACAAATTTCACAACACTCTTAAAGAATAGATATTTTAGAATATTCTGACTAGAAACCATCTTCTTCTTGTCACCATATTGGCTTCTATTAATTCTGCTACGAATACAAAACATAAATTATGAAAATATGAAATAGTTAGTTATGTCAACTAAGCTTAATATGGTTTTAAGTAATTGGAGCGTATTTTAATGTCGCTTGTATGAGTAAGTGTCGCTTAATTTTCTTTGTATTTATATATGCTTGTAATTTTATTCCATCTCTTCCCGTATGTATTGTAGATCAAAGATGGGAAGAACAACCATTTCATGTATACCAGATATTCAGATATTCAGACAGTTGATGGAGAGTAGCGTTGAAAAACAAAATATCAAATTATATGTCTTTAATTATATTTTGAAAGTAATTTTTAACAAGTTTCTTAAAAATATCATGCTATTGGCAACTGCTATTATCAAATCATCTCCTATAGACGAAGTATACACATTTAACCATGTATTATAAAGAATGTTAGTTTTACGGTCTCTATCCAAGCGGTTGAACGCTGACTACGTGTTCTATCGCCGTACCGTTGAATTTCATCTTTTAGGGTAGAATATATAACTTTCTGTACTTATGGTTACGTCTGCAGATTGAAACGTTACATCTGTTTTCTTTGAATTGATATGTTTTCAGCAGCAGTTTTTTGAAATTACAAAGTGCCAATAATCTATAAAATTAGACATTTAAAAAAAGTAAAAGCCGATTTTAAAGAACTAAAAAAGAATTAAAAATGACATATTAGTTTCAAAAGCAGCTAAGACATAGTGTGCAAATACATTTGGTCCGACTTTTTAAGCTAATCCATAAAAATGTTAATTTTAATTTTTTTTTCGTTAAAGTCGGCTTTTAATTTTTATTAAAAGTCTATTTATGGGTCTCCTGAGAGTTTTTTTTAGAATAGGGAGACAAACACACAGTCCACTCGATGGTAAGTGGATTCCGTGGCCCGTAGACATCTAAATTTTTCCTCAATTAAGCACCAAAATGCAAATGTGTTGTCATTCGTGAGGATTAAAATGAAATGCCTCGTTCCCAATATAAAGGGTCTCCGGTTTTCTACACTCACCATACGAAACACAGCAGCATGGAGCTGATATTTCACGTTGGTATTCTGTGAGAGCGTGGTCCTACCCCAGTCTAGCCGACCCATTCGTGTTACAAATGTAATATAGTTGCGGCGTGACTCTACCACGTAAAAAACTGTCTGTTAATTGTAACAAAAAAAAGTTTTTTTTTTTTCTTTATACTTACATGGATCAACCCCTAAAATAATGTTGCATGAATAAGTCAACTAGCGCCATCTAGTGTCAGGAACGAGAGCGAGGGGAGCATTGAGAAAATGACATCACAAATCACTCAACTGACAGCGCCTAGTCGAAACTCGAACGCTCGGTACTTTGCCCGTGTTTACTTGAACATTCTGGATATTTCTTTGCTAATTTAAATATATAGGCGCTGCAAGATGCGATCGAGGCAGAGTGAACTCGGCGACACAAGCGAAGCTTTGGAGTGGAATTAAGTGAATTAGTGTGTTTAAATTATTAGTGTTTTAACTTTAATTGTGTAAAGTAAATTAAAGTGTTAATTTAGGTAATTTTATCGGCAATTTTTATTGTCACGAACCTCAAGCTCGTAACAATTGGTGTCAGAAGTGGGATAAAATCATGCCGATTTTACCTAAGGAGGAAACGGAGGGTGTCCGTACCCGAAGTCAACGCCAGCAGGAGACGGACCAAAGAAGATTTGGTGGTGCAACGCCGCAGACGTCGGAGGGCCAGCCACCGGCTGAAGGCCCGTCGGTAGCTCCTACATCTGCAGCACCTGACTTAGGTGCTCTGATGGTGATGCTGCAGGAGCAGGCCCGCCGATTGGAAGAGCAGCTGCGGGGCGGACAGGAGGAACAGGCCCGCCGACAGGAGGAACAGGCCCGTCGTTTAGAAGAGCAACTCCAACGCGATAAGGAAGAGCAGATGCTCCTCATGAAGGACCTTCACGCTATCTTCGGAAAAGAGATACGGGAGGTGAAGGATAAGGTTGCTCAACATGACAACCGCCTGTCGGAGGCCGAAACCCGAATCGACCAAGTAAACAATCGGGTTGACAACGTAATGGCTGACGTGAAGAAAACGCTGGACGACCTCAAACTTGGGGATGGAACAACAGCTCCCGTAGTAGCTACAACACCTTCGCTACGTGGATTCAAAGTGCCGCCGTTCGACGGGACCTCTTCCTGGTCGTCCTACAAAATCCAGTTCGAGGCCGTCATGGAGGCAAACGGCTGGAATAAAAGCCAGGCCATGACTGCACTCACCTTAGGCCTGCGCGACCAAGCCTTAACTGTGTTGGAAGCTCTCGGTAAGAAAGTGACCTACGAGCAGCTCCTTGAGGCATTGGAGGCGAGATATGGCGACGCTCACCTGGAACACGTCTTTCGTGCGCAGCTTAAAGATCGTGTGCAGCGCATCAACGAAAACCTGCAGCAGTGGGCTCTAGAAGTGGAGAAGCTGGTGCGAAAAGCATACCGGTCTGTACCTGCGCTCATTGAAGGGAACCTGGTGCAGACATTCATCGACGGCATCCGCGACCTGGAAGTCAGAGCTGCTGTGAGGCTCGGGCACCACGAGACGCTTAAGGACGCCTTGGCCCATGCACTGGAAGTGGAAGCCGTGCGGCAGGATCATCGTTCCCATCGCGTCAGGGAGGTTGCAGCAGCTACAGTTCGCGACCGCAACAAAGGATACAGCCCAAGGTGCTATGGCTGTGGGGAAAAGGGCCATCTTCGATCCAGCTGCCCTAAGCGAACCCTAGAAAGGGAAATTGAACGATCTCAGGAGGGTAGTGCGGCCAACAGCGCCGCCCAGCAGCAGCAGGGAAACGAGTAAAAGCCAGAACTGCGGGGCGGGTGCTGGCTGATGTTAAAAGAGCCCCAAGGATCTCGATCTCACAAACCCATGATGGGAACAGTCTAATCATAAAGGGCGAGATCAACGGAATGCCGTGTAAGCTGACCATAGACACTGGAGCCTCTCGTACGGTTGTTAGTTCCCAACTTATAAGTCAGTTCCTTGGGGACTCCGCATACAACCGAGAACGCATTAATTTGGTAACAGCCACCGGTCAGCGTATACCCGTCCGTGGAGAGAAGGAGATGGTGTTAAAGCTAGGCAACGTGATCTACCTGCATAATGTCATCGTGGCTGATATAATGGACGACTGCATCCTGGGCTTAGACTTTATGAGGAATAATTGTTGCGAGATCGACGTTAAGCAAGGTGTTTTGAAATGTGGACAGGAGGAACTTTTTATGGAAGGTGCGTTACCAGGGAACGTGTACAGCATCAAGAAGATTGTTCTTCCGCCGAGATCGGAAACGATTGTTTCGGTTAGTCTTCCTCGAAACGCTGGGCAAGCTCACCGTTGTGTACTTGTGGAAAGGGTAAACAATAACCTTCCATGGAAAGTAGCTCGAACCTTGGTCAGGACCACTGACATCTCAGGAGTACGTGTGCTGAACCTTTGCGACCGGGAACAGGTTATAGAAAAAGGTACACTGGTTGGTACTTGTGAGGAAGTGGATTGGTTACGTCAGTGCCAATATATATCGAGTGGGACCCCCAGCAAGGATTCAGAAACGAGAGTGACCACACTTTTGGAAGACTGTCGCAGTGTTCTGTCCCCGAACGAATTGGTGAAGGCGAAGAAGTTGTTACTCGAGTACGCCGATGTATTCTCATCAAACGATGCTGACATAGGAAAGACTGGTTTAGTTCAACACAAAATAAACACAGGTGAAGAGTTGCCTATCCGTCAGCGGCCAAGACGATTGCCGGTAGCACGTGAAAAGGAAGTGGAAACCATGATTGAGGGAATGGTGAGGGATGGTGTTATTGAACCTTCATCTAGTCCATGGTGTTCACCCGTGGTACTGGTAAAGAAGAAGGATGGTAGCTTGCGGTTTTGTGTTGACTACCGCCGTCTAAACGACGTTACTAAGAAGGATAGCTATCCCTTGCCGAGAATTGACGACACGCTGGACATGCTTACAGGAGTAAAGTGGTTTAGCACGCTGGACCTAAAAAGTGGCTACTGGCAAGTTGAAATTGACCCTAAGGACAAGGAGAAAACTGCGTTCTCGACGGGAAAGGGTCTGTGGCAATTTAAAGTAATGCCGTTTGGGTTGTGCAATGCTCCAGCAACGTTTGAAAGGCTGATGGAACTTGTACTTACCGGGCTAATTGGCGATGCCTGTCTGGTCTACTTGGATGACATCATCATCGTGGGCCGTACGTTTGAGGAACACCTTCAAAACCTGGAACGCGTGCTCATGAAGATTAAGAGTGCCAACCTTAAGTTGAGTCCGAAGAAATGTTCACTATTCAAACGGCAAGTCAACTTTTTGGGGTATGTAGTGTCGGAAGAAGGTATCCGCACGGATCCAGAGAAAATCGCAGCTGTAAAGGATTGGCCGGTTCCAAAAGACAAGACGCAGGTTAGAGCATTTTTGGGTTTGTGCTCCTATTACCGACGTTTTGTGAAGAACTTTGCAGATATAGCCAAACCTCTGCATAAGCTAACCGAGGAGAAGCGACATTTCTGCTGGGATGAAAGTTGTAACATCGCATTCCAGGAGCTCAAGGACCGTCTGTGCAAAACACCTATTTTGGGATACCCTGATGCAAGCAAAGAATTTATAGTTGACACAGACGCAAGTGATATAGAACTTGGCGGTGTGTTGTCTCAACGTAATGGTGACCAAGAGGTCGTGATAGCGTACTTCAGCAAGTCGTTGTCAAAACCGGAAAGGAACTACTGTGTCACAAGACGCGAATTGCTAGCTGTGGTAAAGTCGTTGCAGCATTTTAGCAAATATCTTCTGGGGCGAAAATTTCACTTACGAACTGACCATGCTGCACTAAAATGGCTATTGCAGTTTAAAAACCCAGAAGGACAAGTTGCGAGGTGGATTGAACTACTGCAGGAATACGACTTTGAGATCGAACATCGCAGCGGGAAATCTCATGGCAACGCAGATGCATTGTCAAGAAGACCTTGTCCTGAAGATTGCAAACATTGTACTAGGCAAGAGAGTAAGGAAGTGGTATCCGTGAGGATGCTCAGGGCAGACCACCTCAGCAACGAGTGGAAGGACAGCTTACTACATGCACAGCAGGAAGATCCGGACATCAAGCCGATTCTGGGATGGATAAAGGCCAGTGCTCCCAAGCCCAAGTGGAGTGACGTCTCAGCGATGAGTTCGACCACTAAAAGCTATTGGGCCCAGTGGGACAGCTTGCTGCTTCAGGATGGAGTTCTGTGTCGTAAATGGGAAAACGTTCGGGGAGACAGCTGTCATTTGCAAATGGTTGTCCCTAAAGTTAAAGTACCGGATGTTCTACAGCTGTACCATAATGATTGTTCAGGAGGCCATCTGGGAGTTAAACGAACTCTACTGAAGATCCGAGAACGGTTTTACTGGGTCCACTGTCGAAACGATGTCGAGGACTGGTGTCGCAAATGTACAAGTTGTGCGGCTGTAAAGGGACCTCAGACTCGTAGTAGAGGTGCATTGAAGTTGTACAATGTTGGTGCACCATGGGAGAGAATAGCCATTGACGTGGCGGGGCCGTTTCCGGAGAGTGAAAGCGGTAACAAGTATTTCATGGTTGTGATGGATTACTTCACTAAGTGGCCAGAAGTCTTCGCCATTCCAAATCAAGAAGCTTCAACAGTTGCAGATAAACTAGTTCATGAAGTCTTCTGTCGTTTTGGAGTACCTTTAGAGATTCACAGCGATCAAGGAAGGAATTTTGAGTCTCAAATATTCCAGGAAACTTGCCGAGTTATGGGTACTCATAAAACAAGAACGACTTCTTATCACCCGCAATCTGATGGAATGGTGGAACGATTTAATCAGACATTGGAGAGGTACCTAGCAAAAGTTGTAGACAATCGGCAACGAGATTGGGACAAGCACATACAACCGTTTTTGTTGTCATATCGAAGTTCTGTTCACGAAAGTACAGCAGTGACACCAGCTTTCGCAAACTTTGGAAGAGAATTACGGCTGCCTGCGGACCTGATCACCGGGATACCACCTGATGCCCCACGCAGTATAACCGATTATGCAAATGACTTGCGGAACAAAATGAATGACGTTTATGAGCACGTCAGACAATCGGGCCAGCAAATGTCTGAAAAGATGAAAACCCGGTATGACCGCAAAATGAACAACAAAGGGTTCGACGAAGGTTCACTTGTGTGGTTGCACAATCCAGTCCGCAGCAAAGGGAAATCTCCTAAGCTTCAAGCTAAATGGGACGGCCCGTACCGTATTGTAACCAGGATCAACGATGTGACCTACCGGATACAGAAAGGCGCAAGAGGGACTCCTAAGATCGTCCATGTGGATCGCTTGGCGCGTTATTATGGGACCGATAATGCTCGGGACGAGCATGTCTTAGGAGGGGGCAGTGTTGCATGAATAAGTCAACTAGCGCCATCTAGTGTCAGGAACGAGAGCGAGGGGAGCATTGAGAAAATGACATCACAAATCACTCAACTGACAGCGCCTAGTCGAAACTCGAACGCTCGGTACTTTGCCCGTGTTTACTTGAACATTCTGGATATTTCTTTGCTAATTTAAATATATAGGCGCTGCAAGATGCGATCGAGGCAGAGTGAACTCGGCGACACAAGCGAAGCTTTGGAGTGGAATTAAGTGAATTAGTGTGTTTAAATTATTAGTGTTTTAACTTTAATTGTGTAAAGTAAATTAAAGTGTTAATTTAGGTAATTTTATCGGCAATTTTTATTGTCACGAACCTCAAGCTCGTAACAATAAGTATAACAATAATTTATCAAGCAAAGCATAAAATTTTAGATTAGAAATAAATAAATCAATTTATTTATATTCCTAAATGTAGAAAAAATTGTAAAATTAAAAATGTGTACTAAATGAAATAATACAGCACTGAGACATTGGTTCGTGAACATACATACATTACATACCAAAAATATTCTTATAAAATCGCAACTTTTCAATGAAGATGACCTGTGTCACTATCTGCGCAAGAAATGATTCATATTAGTGCCAACTACTGACATCGAGTGAGCATAAGACTATTAGTCTATACATATTAGTCCTCATTGACGAAAATATCGAGGAACATACATGTCAAAAAAGACATATGGCTAATTGAAAACCTCCTCCTTGTTTGAAATTGGCTAAACATATATTTTGAAGAAAATACTTAATAAATATACTAAATAAAAGCACCGGAAACGTCGGGAATTAAAAATAAATATAATTAAAATTAAAATTAAACGCAATAAAATCCGTAAAAGTAATTTTAATCAATATTATTTAGGTTTTGATTTTCTTGTTTTAGATGTTGACAGTTGTACTTTGACTTGTTGACACTGCCATTTACAAGTTTTTATTTACAAGTTTGTTTTAGATTTTGAATCTTAATTGCTCGTAATTTGCGGGATCTTAGGATTTAGCAGTTGTCATTCTGGGCGTAAAATCACTTAAGTCTAAAGCTACTTTGGAAACGGCCTCAATCCTCAAAGCCTTCTTTATGTGTACCTTTTTGTTGAAATTGTATTTATACCGTACCAGCAAGCAAAGTGTAGAACGTCCTACAACTAGATGGAGTGACAACCTGGTAAGACATGCAGGAAGTTGATAAATGTAGGTGGCTCAGGACCGTGGTTTGTGGCATTCCTTTGGTGAAATCTATGTTCAACAATGGGATAGTGAAGGGCTGTAATGACGATGAATAATGATAGGAATATATTAATATGATACATAAATAGATTGAACGTTACGGGTAGAGTCCTATCTGTAACGTCCATTTATTTAGGTTTAGGTGGGGTATAGAATTTTCATCGATATATTTTGTCACACTATTTTATCTCTATTATCAGTTCCGTGGACGTTTACTTCTACTTCCAATATATATAATTACATGAACATAAAATATTGTTTATTCATCATCATCATCAATACAGCTTCACAAGTCCACTGTTGAACGTAAGCTTTCAAAGAAGAAATGCCTCATAACACAAATACAAGCCACCTTAAGCCACCTGCATTAATCACTTACTGCTTGTCTCACCAGGTGATTATTTCATCCAGTAGGAGGCCGACTTACATTCTTCAATTAACCGCTATGAGACTGCCACTCGAGAATCTTTTTTGCCCATCGGTATTCCATTGTCATTAGGATCAGCAAAAACGGCATAAGCGACATAGACTAACGGAGGTATGCTATTTACGCTGATTCTACTAAGGATATCATTTTGGATTCTATCGCGAGAAATATAACCTGATTCTTTTTAAATTCTAAGACACTTCAGTGTAAAATTTAATTTATTTATCTAATTCGTATTACCAAATAAAAATATAGTCCAAAGTTAACCGTGATTTGAATCACTTTGGCGCAGATTGTAGTTAATTAAAATGATGACTAATCAAAGCGAGACCGATACCGTCAGGTTATATCGGGGTCGTCTATTGTTCTTGAATTCATAATAAGTCCATTTCCAACCTGCTCAAAGGTTATTGATTCAGCGCTGCCAAAATAACGAAATGAAAGTAACTTTCGTTCATTTAGTTAATGTCACGTTGTTGCAGATATCCATTCTGGTGTTCATTGATTTATAAGTAATGCAAAAAAAGTCGTCAAATTTGACCGTGATTTCAAAAATGCCTAAGTGAATCCGTCGAAAAATATAGGATGAAGTAGAATAGTGCATATTAATTTAAAAAAAATCAATTAAAATCTTCATTTTTTTTTGTTATATCTCCATATTGCGTTATTAAAGAACTAAAAGCTGTTTGAGTTTTTAGTATATTTTACAGATATCGCCACTGAAGAAAATATATTGATTAAATTTACCGCCATTCCATAATACCACATACTTATCAAGTGTTTCAGTATAGGACAGTCAGACCTTAGTGAAATCACCTTCAAGATACATCATATATAGATAGTAGAAGAGACATATATAGATAGTAGAAGAGACTTTGATACGTTTTATTTTGAGTGAAATTGAACGTCAAATAAAATTATAAAAAATAGTTTTATTTCTCATATCATTTAATACGAGCTGAGCGGTATAAATATATTTCGAACAAACGACTAACCAACTCGACAAAAAAACGGAAATAAATAGAATTAATTATAATTGTTGAATTAATTATAATTGAATAAGGAACTATCAATATATTCCCTTCCAAAAAATAATGCAAATTTACTGTTGCGGAGTGATTAAAAAAATGGATTATAACCGTACAGAAGACTTACTCTATAAATAAAATATGTCCACACAAATGCGCATACCCGCAAGAGCAAAATACATTCCTGCTCACATACGCATGCATGCACGCACGCACACATACGCACGCACGCACCCTCACATATATTATTATATATTGTTTTGCATATAAATTAAATTGTCACTTATATCATTATAATATATTATGATATCGTCCTAAGATCTAAAATACCTGTAACGCTCAATTATACATAATGCTCTTATTTATATCTCATGGAGTCTAGACCCGGTGATTAGTAATACAGGCATTTTATTGTCTATCTCAAACACCAGCTCTTCACAGATTCTAGGCTATGAGTATGAACCTACCTGTACTTAAATAGATATAAGTTTTTATTGTGTATGGTCGGTATTTGTGAGGAGAAATAAACATAATTATTATATTATTATTATTTAAATATGTAGTTTATTGTATAATTTCGTCTAGGAGTTCGTATATTATACAGATATTTCGTTTATTTCCGAGCAACCGACAAACTTTCATGGTCCTTTCCCGGTTGAGTTGACCCTTTCGTGCTATAGCTATAATATTGCCGCAGCATGGCTATACCACGTAAAATTTGTGAACCTTAAAATTGCCACACGAATTTGTAGATTATTTGTTGCTAATTATTGCCAAAATCGCGATCACTGAAAATTGAATTACTGATGAAATTACTGATAAAGGGCGAACCGGCCGTTATATTTTTTAAACGAAACTACGATATTTTTATTGTCTTCTTTTATATCTCTTTCTTAAAATACACAAGACGTCAAATATTCTTTTAGATGGAATCTCACCTGTCCTTCACCGAATGAACATTTGTTGGGATTTGTTATTACACAAATTGGCTTGTACTACAGTCGTGACAGCTCGCACTACTATCTATGCGATCGCAAGGACATCTATTTATTAAGACTTAAGACTCAACAGTCAAGTGTTCGTGTCATCGATGTATATCGTCTTTCAAATAGATTCTATTAATAAGCACGCAAATTTTTTACATCATATCATTCTTTCCACGCCGAGCACAATTTGAGTACGAGTACGACATGTTGAATTGGCGTGTTCAATGAGATCGTAACGGGAATTTAATATGGCTTGCGTTCTATAAAATAAGAAATCTGGATTCAAAGTATGGGTAACAGTAATGTTTATTTTTTGCAAATTTTGTTCATTTAAAGTAATATGTATTTGTAAAAAACGTTCGTACTGAACAAATTTTGTCTTTTTGAATATAACTTAACCATACAAGATTTTTAATTTACGATATAACATATACCTTACGAGGAACAGTCACGCTGTAGCTATAATATTATGGTAGTAGCACAAATGAATGGCTCTAGTTCCGAGGAAAAAATATCTCGAGTTACTTATTATTATTACGTAAATCCGATCGCAATCATCAATTTTTGTCTACGAATATAGCACTTATTTTTACTGCTAATTACTACTATCCTACTAAGATTGCAAAAATCCGATTTTCAATTAACGCAATTTTGGCAACTAATTTTGTATTCAATTTTATGGCTTCTGTTGACTTTTCTTCAGGTTAAGCTTAATTGATATATGCAGAATGGCCTTCTGAAACTTCGATAGCGTGATTTAGACTTCCGTTGATTTTAAATTATGTCGCGATGAACGTGCCGCCTCATAAGTATTAATCTTAGGTAATTTATAATAAGTAGTATTCTGCAATTTTACATCCTGAGTTCTCAAATAATAATTATGTGGCACAATTACGTAAATTATCGAAAATTATTGTACTAAAGCTTACATCCTAAGCATAGTCAAATCTTAATGATATATTAGTAATTCGCTTTTTCGATGATCGCGATTTTGGCAACTAATTAGTAACAAATTAGCTACAAATTCGTGTGACAATTATAAGGTTCACAATTTTTACTCAGTTTTAGGTAGATCCACGCTGCAGCAATATTATAGTTATAGCAAGAACGCCAGAGACTGCCGCCCATTTCTTCGTAACTATCATGGGGGTATATTGCCATAGTTGCCATGCTTGGCGAGCGGGTTGGCAATTGCAGTTTTTTTTCTGTACGGTTGCTGCTATCAGGATAATGCTGCTGCCCATCTCTTGCCTGTTTCCCTCTGTCGCCTTTTATGACACCCACATATTCCGGATTCACTCGGATATTTTTAACCGCCACTTCACGGCAAAGTTTTACTTCATATACCTCACTAATATGGGACTTAATCATTTCAGAACAGTACTTCGTTATGATTTCTTATATTTACGCGAACACTACACATTGATTAAAACTTATTTTACTGATTTTATCGCGTTTAATTTTACTTTTTTTAAAGTAAAATGTACTCAAGTATACTCAAGTAAACTTTCTAAAGTAAAATTAAACGGGATAAAATCCGTAAAAGTAGTTTTAATCAGTACTTCGTTAATTCTGTTGTGATCAATTTCCTCATTTATGAAGGTAAGTTTCTACACATTATCATTAAAAAATTTAATTTATACAACACGTGCTTAAGCTAAATAGTTGCGAATCGAAGCTAGGTCTTCGTATTTTATAGAGATTTTTGTGATTGACTTCTCTACTGACACTACATCTAAACCAATCACCGATCTTATCGTAAGCTCATTTAAAAATGGTAAATGACACTAGCTGTGTGCGTACACTTGTGTGCACAACTATGAGTTTTCTTAAGATACCTCAGAATCCGTTTGTGCGTAAGACCCTCTTAACTTTTTCGGCCACAAAAAATGTCTCCATTCTGGTGTTGCAGTTTTTAGGGTATGGAGTGCCAGTATAATTTCCGACTGTAAAGTATTTTAGCATAATCCTTAGAGGTGCCTCTGTATCCTTCTTTGCTTAAAGAACGTATTCGTAGGCAGCAACTTATGATAATCGCTTAGCATCAGGTGGATTATAACTTTGTTTATACTTCAGTTTCATAAAAACAAAATAATGTTGCGTCAATTTCGCTGTAGTGACTGACGATAATTGGAGACAATTTTTACTAGAAACGAGGCATGCCATCTTAATCCTCAGGGGTGGCAACGAAACTGTAGTATTGTTTGTATGAAGTTGAATGCGGTTGTCAAAAGACGATAGTAGTTTTGTATCAGGCTGGCAGTAAGTTTAATTTTAACTTAGGTTTAATAATAAGTTGACGGTAGTAACTAAAACTATTGGCATAGTTATAATTTTTATTTATAATGGAATGTGAATAAAAGGATTATTTTCCGTAGATCATCGTTAACGACTTAAGTCATTAACTATAGAGTCGCGCATGAAAGTCCCGAGCACATAATACTCCGTAATTTCCCTGTTATTTATATTCAGAACGGCGATAAAAAAGTTTTAAGTAAACATCAGCATTTTATTTTCCGTTTCATACGAAATTATCAATTATATTTCCACACAGTACGCACACTGAATAACAAACCTTAATCACAGTAATATAAAACAATTATTGAAATTTAGACACATTTTGACTTTTTAAGTTAACGTTACCGTTACCTTTAAAGCTTACTGAAAGCCCACGAATACGAAGGCTACAATACTACGATCCTTCCCAATAAAAAAGATGTTTAAATTAAATATATAAATATCTTAAATTATTTCAAAATATTCTTGGTATTTTCTAAATCTAATTGACATAGACGTGCAATTTATATTATATACATATATTATATGTATTCACCTGAACCGATTACTCAGTTGTGAAAACTTTTAATAGGTTTACTTTGTGACTTACATAATATTACGTACCAAACAATTTTCATCAAACGGAATTAGTTTTCCTGTTATAAATAAATAAATAAATTTTATTATTCAAAATCATTTTAAATTTAGAATAGATGAAAGAGGTGGTCTTTTCATTCAAATATTAACGTTCTTCTTTTCATCATATTTATAAGATGTCTTAATTTATACGTTATCTACTCTAAAGCTAACCGATTGATTGGTGGTAAATTGAAAAAGCTTTCAATTTTACTCCTTTTTTGGGCCACTAAACCTTAAAAGAGTTTAATCGGTTTCTTCACAATTCATTACACCTGCATCAAAATTAAGTTTATATACGAGAAAAGGTAAATTAATTTGAGATTCTAACTTCACATAATGTTAGAAAATTGTTCCGAGTATTTATTTTAAATATGATTGAATATTTGAACGAGACATTGCTTTTGCATAGTAATGTGTTATCATATGACATAACATGCAAATACATATTATATAACATTCAATTCAACCAACCAGATTAAAGACATATTATAATAACAATAATTAACCTAAAATCCATTTAGATGGGCCACAGCATCTTCCCGACAACTCCGCAAAATTGTCCGCAAAAAAAAAAACGAAAAATGCGGTTGCCAATGACTAAGATAGAATGTCTCGTTTCTAGTAAAAATGTTCTCCAATTCTCGTCACTCAGTACAGCAAACTTGCCGCCAGGTGTGGCAATTATGGCAAATACTCCACATGTGAGGTAATCAGCGGGCTTTTAATTAGCTATAAGGGTAACGGTAACGTTAACTTAAAAAGTCAAAATGTGTCTACATTTGAATAATTGTCTTATATTACTGTGATTAATTTTATTTATTAAGTTCACGTGTTGTATGAAAAAACCATTTATAATTTTGTAGTAAGGGGAAAATAAAATGTTGCTTGATTAAAACTACTGTTACGGGTTTTTTCAGTCCCCCGTGACCATGGGTGCTATACCAGATTTATGTATAAAGATTTTATTAAGATACCTAAAGCGGTTAGAGAGTTACCAACAATGAGAATGAAAACTCTCCTAAAAATGAATTGTAATTTTTTATTTAATTTAATTTGACGTGATAACTATAATTATATATAATATAATAACTCATAATTATTTTTTATTGTATACTGTAGCCATGGAAAATTATTTTTTTTTATTTGACTCTTTGGACGGGTTGCCATTTATTAGAGTGGTGTGACGATTTATTTTTTTACGACTTGATCAAAAAAATGTATAAATGTTCATGTATAAAAATTTTCCTCAATAAATTCTTCTAATCGTGCTAAAAACCGCAAAATCCATGGAGTGGTTTCAAAGTTTTGAGAGATATATATTATATTTAGACTCAGATAAGCGATGTCGTTACATGCTACTTGGTCAAAACAAAACGAACAAACACAATAATTATATTTAAAAACTATTGTCTATTTTAGAATTTTAGAGACGTGTAGACGTTTCGAGTGCTATACCAGAAACGTCGGGTATTAAAAATAAAATAAATTAGACGCGATAAAATCCGTAAAAGTAGTTTTAATCAATGTGTAGTGTTCGCGTAAATATAATAAATCATTACAAAATATTGCTGTGTACTTAAAAAAACTATCAATCTTCTGAACCTAAATGAGGGAATAATTTCCCTGACTTGGAGCATTGTGTGCTCGAGACTTACCTGCGCAAATCTAGAGTTTAAGACTTCAGTCCTTAAGGAAGATATTTGGAAAATTATACTTTTATCTACATTCCATTTAAAATAAAAAGTATTACTATGACTGCAATTGCGGTTACTATCGTCTTTTTTTTCAATAAAACAAGTGACAAATTATCTTACAGCCTCCCTAATGCATAATACCGTCCGTGGAGACCTGCAGCCAACTTCCAGACGAATTTCTAGACAGAAAAATAGTCCATCTATCTGGTAAAGTATTTGGTAGAATTTTTACGTATACGTGTAGTAGATACAAATCAGTACGTATAGTTAACTTTTACGCGGGTTGGTGCACAAAGAGTGACAGCATATTTTTTGGGTCTTGTTTTGATGAATAATTGCAATAGTTAAACTTACAACTTAACTTTTACTTTAAACTTTTAGGGTTTCTTTTCTAATCAAATCCATGAAAACTTATTCATCTTAAATGTTGACTAACATCCCATAGCACATGTATTAGTTTCCATCGCATCTGCTAAAAACACTATACTTCAGTACTTCACGTCAACACTGCACTATGGCTGGAAGAGGAAATCTTGAAAAAACTAATTCCGAATATACTGTCAGAACACTTGAAAAAAAGTTTAAAGAGTGCATGTTTTCTTTTCAAGCCCTGTTAGAAAGTTCTGAACCCAATATCACTTCTCCCACCCATGATTTTGTCATGTTCAAAGATACAATGAAGACTGCCCTGGAGGCCTTACACTATTGAATGATGACATTAATAACAGGAGCAGGCGTAAATTTATGTTGATCCGTGGCATTGAAGAGTCTGAAGCAGAAAACTGCATTGACACTGTTGTAAATACGGTAATATCAAAATTAAAAAACATACATTTAGATCAAATCAGATTCATTTAGTTGTTACCCATTAGGACTAAGATGGAATGCCCCATTTAGAGTAAAACAGGGTCTCCGGTTCTCCACACTAACCATACGAAACAGCAACATTAAGTTAATATTTTACGCTGGTATTCTGTAAGAACGTGATCCTTCTTCGGTCGAGCCGGCCCATTCGTGCTACAACTATACTACAAAATAAACATAACTGCAGCATGGCTCGGGTTTGAGACAATAAAAACTGCCGATTGAATTACCAAAATTGGCACTTTTATTTCCGAACACCAATTAAAACTTAAAAGACACTAATAATTAATCACACTGATTCACTTTATTTCGCTTCGAAGCTTCGCTTGTCTCGCCAAATTCAATACTGCCCCTATTGCGGCTTGCAGCGGCTTTAAATAATACACCTTTTACACCGAAATATCCAGAATATTCCAGTAAATACGGGCGCCGACCAACTAGATGCAGAAATTTCGAGTATGGGGCTTCTGAAAAGTTTAATTCTTATGTTCGACACTAGATGGCGCTGTTGGTGGAAATTTCAAAATTGACATTTTCTAGGAAGCCCTACTTGCTCTGGTCCCCGACACTAGATCGTGCTAGTGCCAGGTAACAGACGTCAACTTAGGCGCGCAACAATATGTTTGTTTCACTCATAAAATTTATGCATGTTGTACACTTAAATTAGACTCCATTTTTGTTGCTCGTATTTCTGCTATGTCCTTTAAACAACTAAAGATTATGTTAGTGTATTTCTATTAGTTAGAACCTGTTATTGGCTTCTTGTAAATTTAACATGTTATTTACTTAAGATTTGTAAACTGTTGGTTTTTGATAACATTAAAATGAAATAAAAAATAAAATAAATCATTACAGCCCTTCACAAGTCCATTGCGGAGCATAGGCCTCCTGCAAGGAATGGCACAAAGCACGGTCCTGAGCTACCTTCATCCATCGACATTTTGCATATCTTACCAGGTCGTCACTCCATCTAGTGGGGGGTTGCCTTACACTACGCCTACCGGTACGAGGCTGCCACTCGAGAACCATTTTTGTACAGTACTACCTACTGTCATTGATTTATATAACACTAGATCAGTAATAACCGCGCCAAAGGTTGCCACTGCACATATGGCTACAGCCATATGCCTAGCTAACGTGAGTTCATTGTTCAATGTGACGCCGACAGAGTTGAGCCGCGATAAAAATGGGTAAATGCGTAGTGAAAGAATGCTGTTCAAGGTCACAAAAACGTAATAAATCAAGCGGAATCACTTTCAACACATAATTTTTAGTTCTTGTTTTCATATAAACGTAAAATACCTCAAATAATTAAATAAAATTATCGAATATTGCCATTTAGGTTCAATGTTGCCACTTTTCCGCATTTGTGATTATCCTACATTAATGGGAGACTATATTAATTAATGGAGTAAGCTAATTTGTTACCTCTGATTTTAAATATTTTGGAAATTATAATAAAAACTACGTTTTAACTTTCATACAAAATAATTAATTATTCTTATTTTAGTTTATTCATGAATTATCTACTAAATATATTTTATTACCTATTTTATATTAATAATTTTATATTATTTATAATTTAATATAAATTTTATATTAATTATATTTTATTACCTATTTTATATTGTTTGATTTATAAGTACCATAAAAATATGTTTTATTTCATCATAATGTTTACTTCTATTCATCTGATTAGCTTTGTATCCTTTTTATCTAAGGGGCGTAATAAAGATTTTAAAATAAAATATACTTTTTTAATATAAAAACAATTAACTGCAGCTTAAAAAAACTCATTTTTATTTCGTATTTTAGGTAAAATTTCATATAGTATGCCACACCAACCCGCCATTGCATGTTTGTGTGTCTATCTTTATCTAATCTTAGCGACGATATTGTTTTCGCAACTTGTGTAAGTGAGATAGATATATGTTTATTTAAAATTGTTATTAGTTTCAAAGCTACGTCGTCGCGTATGGATAGTGGTTACACTTTTTTCGACGCGCGGTAATGTGGTTTGCTCCTCTAGTGTTGTATAACTCAATGCCTACTGTACAAACACTTCAGCACTTCGATATACCGACAGTCAACTTCGCACCGCTGAAGTGACGTTAGCACCACCCAAATTTCGACGGAATAAAAGGCTTTCTCATAGTCCACTTACGGAAGGCAAAGTGGCAGATTGTACTCTTCGGTCTTCTTTACAATCTGCCCCAGGGTATGTATGTGATCTATTGTACTGATGCCTTTTCCTAAACCAACTTGTTCGGGAGGATGGTAGTCATCGAAACTATGTGACAGACGATTCGTAATGACTCTCTAAAATAGCATGTAGACGTGGTTCAGAAGGAAAATCGGACTGTAGTTCTTCAAGTGTGTCGACAAGCGGAGTCGCCCTTCTTGAAGATTAACATCAAAACACTTTTATTTCACGTCTACGGAGTAAATCCAACATGGAGGACGGAATTAAAGGGCTTCTGAAGGATTTTAAGTACCGGTTTTCCATCTGCTTTTATAAGCTCAGCTGTAATTCCATGCTAGCCTGCGGCCTTGCCGCTTTAGAGTGTTGGTGAGCCATTCTAATCTCGCCCAGACTGACGTCGGGGATATCATCGGAATAGTATCGGATAAGAATTAGATCGTTACTCACACTTGCGTGTAGCTTCAAGGATGATGTGTACTGCTGCCCATAGAACCTCTCAATTTCACTCAAAATTTCAGGTGTCCCGGAATCCATCCTACCACACTAGGTCTTCAGCTTTAACAGTTGGTTCTTTCTGGCAGATAAATCTCTGGCAAAGACTTGAGCTCCGATTCCGCTCGATTGCTTCTTAAATACGAGCAGTATTAAAGTTGCGTTAGCCCCAACGCATGCAGTTGGAGATCTGTCTATTCAGTTGCCTATATGCTGTCAAATCGGTTGAACGCTGTAGCTTCATTTCACGCCAAACAGTCATGAGATTAAAAGTGTGATCGGAGAGTTTTTTCACTGAGACATCACTGAACATTTGCCAGCTAGTCGTCATAACAAAGTGAATCACATTTTTGTTGAACCGTCGGGGCTCGACCAGGACCCCACTTTCTGTGGAGCCGCTTCTGAAAGAAAAATTTTTTCATAAAGAGTCCCTCTTTCTTCGTGAATTCGGGCAGCTGCCCCTTGGGTTTCGTTGTCCTATCTCAAATTGCCCTACCTTCAGCTCACCGTTCTTTCCTGTGCCCAGCTTTGCGTTGAAGTATCCCATTAAAACCGTATAGTGGGGTTTGGAAGAATGTGTTCTAGAAATTTCCTCCACCTCCTCATCGAGATGTGCTGACGTTTGTGCGTACACCTATATGTCCTTCATTGAATACCGTTTGGTGATTCTGAGTATAAGGTACGCACCCCTCGCCACAACACTCCCAATCTTTACAAAGTTGTTAAGAAGATACTTCGGATGGATGCTTCAATGTGATAGAACAAGTTGCCGGATTCGAAAGTCACCGTGCCCCCCTCCATTCTTCGGTATTCGACATTTCAGCGCAGCTTGTTTATCTCATCTTCTAGCTCCAGAATCTTCTCGTCAGTCCTCAGGGTGCGTGCGTTGTATGTTGCCAGGTCAAGTCGTCTTAGACGGCAACTGAACTTTCACCGGAAATTCTTAGCACCCCCTATCCCGCCGTTAGCATGGTCACCACCGTAACCAGGAATAGCGGGGCCGCCGGGGATAGAGGGCCGTTTACTTGCGTCATTGCTCGTGGGAGGTATTTTCTATTGTTGCCACGCTTGGCGAGCGAGTTGGCAACCGTAGTTTTCCGTTGTACAATGATGTTATCAGGAAGATGCTTCTGCCCATCTCCTGCCGTTTTTCCTCTGTCACCTTGTGCGACACCTACGGGAGGATATGGGGTATCGGATATTCTTATCGGCTACTACATGGCCGTTAGGAATATCCATTTAGTGTAATTATACATTATTTAAAATTGAATAGTTGGAAGAAAAATGTTCTTGTATCAAATGTATTAAAATCTCCATAATTCTATTGTGAACTTAAAAGCTATTACTCAATGGTCGAGGTGCTTTAGCGTCTCTTTCAATCCAAAAAATGTAAAGCAATACTTTTGGGCAAAACGAAAATGCTGAAAACCTTCGCTCTAACACGATGACACCTTGATATCTTTCTCGAGCTCGGGACAAATTGAGGCCTGTACACATGGATAGTACATTAAAATGAGGTAAACAAGTCACTGAAACCAGTCGTAAAGTATTTACCACCTTATGTTCTCTCTATCATCTAAATAATTTTCTATTTTAATGTATAAATGTACAAAGACCATGCTTGAGTAGACACATATTTTGTCCATTATTAATTATGAACATGTTTGTTACCCAGATTTGGACAAAAGTCTTTTCAATAAGCTAGAATGTCTCCTTAATGATTGCATGACAAAGCTCTACGATATTTGTCTAATCATAAAATTAGTGATCCAACTCATTTCACTGGATTCTCCAGGAAATCATCGTCTTATATAATTTATAGTACCCGGAACGAGCTTTGATCCGTTTTTCTTTTGGAAATTACATTCAGATACAAATTACATACTGATGAATAATATTTTTGATCTTATTGACATAATAGAAAAAACTGAACTAGTTATTTGAATAAAAAATCATGAGTACAATTAGTTTAATTAAAATTTTCGTATTTTTAAAAAAATACTAAAAAAAGGGGCTCGAAATAATATGTAGATTTTCTCACAAAAGAAGGGAACTTGAAAAAAAAAGGAAAAACAAATAGTGTTACGGATCGCCGTAACGCCGTTCGAAAATGAATAAAACGCGTTGGTCTTGCTTGAATAGGAGGCAAGCGGCGGTGAGGGAGGAACTTGTACTTTTTCTTGCTGTTTGTTGCCTTTTTGGTGGCTGGAGAGCGACTGCCGACCTTACCGGCCGGCCTGTCTTTTATATGATTTGGCCGCTGCTGGCCAGCGGACCCTTGCCTCAGCCCCGCGCCTTTCTTTTTATTTGGTAAAAAACTCTTATAAACTAAAAACAGAATTAAATGTGTGATATTCTTATAGCTACATATTACATTATTATGTACACAATAATTATTTTACATATTAAAAAGGTTTAAACTTTATATTTGACAACTTTAGGCTGAGGACCCTGCCCCACACCTCAGCATTATAAATATAAAACGTCGTGGCGCGTTGCGCGTAGCCTCATTTGCTCCGCGGCCGCGTCACGATAATAATAATAAATAAGTAATATACAAGAAATGATATAAGAACAAATATAATTTGCATTTCAAATCTATGCTAACTCTCGTTATTCATTCGGTGTCTTTATTGGGAGAGTTATTGCATAGTTACAACACTATTCTTTTTATTATTAAAAATAAAGTTATATTTTTAACAAATATAAATAAATATGTATGTAATGATTATTAATGACATAAATATAAATGTAATGATTAAGCTGCTGCGCTAAGCGGCTGTTTTCCGCGTTGATGTGTGCAACTCCCGCTAGTTGTCGATCCGCGACGGTCGTAACCCTCTTGGCTCCGCCCACTGCCCCTACGTTGTTCAACTAGCGTCAGTTATAAGAAGCATGTATTTCGTTCGAGGCATCACGTTGTTTGCGTCGTGCACAAATAGGACCGAAGACAGGACGCGAACCAAGGCATTACAATTTCGCAACCACTGGATATCCACTTGAGCTATTACGATCATTAATAAAGTGTCAAAATTTACCTTGTTATATTGTAGCAGTTTTTCATTGCCTGAAAACACAGACAAGAAGACATTTTTTTAAAAATAAATCCTAGCTAGATCGATTTATTGCCCCCGAAACTCCCCCGGATACTAGATTTTATGAAAATCATTGGAGCCGTTTCCGAGATTCCGAATATATATATACAAGAATTGCTCGTTTAAAGGTATAGGATAATATGGTATGTAAGTATATATTTTTATTTATATTTACATAGTTTAAATTGACATTGATTTTTCAAAAATCATAAAGTAAGTTGACACCTGAAGCAGTAGTCACCACATTGCTACTGGTATGGCAGAGAATGCCGACAGGTGTTAAGTCTGCCCACTGTTACCTTAGTTGTAAGGTGTTAAAATAAATAATTATAATTAATGTTTACGAATATTGTGAGCCTAACATTGAATTGATTGTTGTATACGAGTATTTCATACAAGATTAACGTATTAGCAACTTGTATCATTTCTGAGTACTTTCGTAAAGGATAGGGCAATCGAATAAAAAATACATTTATATTAAGCTCTTACTAAGCAGGAAGAATTATAAGAAAATAACAAAAGCAGAAAATATTCTGCACTTTTAACGGCTTTCGGTTGCTCTACTGAACTACTCTACTAAATTACAAATTAATAAGGGTTCCAATTATATAATAAGATTGCACTTCATTTTGATTTTATATTTTATTTTAATAAAATATTAATTAGCCTAGTGAAATAAAAAAGTATATTTTAATTTTTTTCATTCATTCATTGGGCTACGTTCTACCAGATATAATCAATGATAGAATTTTCATGCTAGCTGATATCCGCTTGCTTCAAGGACCGAACGACAGTAGACGATAATAACTTACCTGTATATGAAATATCAAGAAATTTTTTATGGAAGATCGTAAAATCCTTAGTGAGTGTCTACATTGCGAAATTATTAATTGTAGTTACTAAATTTGAAGTCAATCGGGTGTCTAGTATTAGAGATATCGTAATGAGTCAGTCAGTCGGTCAGTGGTATTTCGCTTTTACATATTTAGAAACTTTAGTTATAAATACAACCGAAGTTTTTTTCCTTTATTTAAGTTTGTTAAAATTTAATTAAAACATGCTGAATAAAAAAAAGATAACAACATCTGCACTCCGCTTTGTAAAATGAATGAAATTTATTCCTTTTTTCCGGGTAGGCTTTAACAGAAAATAGATTCAAACAATTTTAAAGATTTTGGGAATTAATTCTCACACATCTGCTCAATAAAATATAACGGTGTGTCTTACCTAGTTTGAAGAGCACTTCCCGCCCTAACTCAATTGCATTCACTAATCCCGTCACCAATAATCCCAGCACCACTATTTTCAACACTAATACACTAGGAAGGACACCATTGACGAAAATACGACACGTGTTTCGCTCCTAGACGAGGTATCCTCAGGTGATGTGGACTCTGCGGTGGCCGACCGCTAAACGCCACTGTATTTTTTTTTGCGCCCGAAACAAATAAGGGCCACCCTCCGGTAACGGAGTAGGGAGTTGATGAATGCTCATAGCATACTATGGTATGCTATGAGCTGTGGTTATGTGGAGACTTTTACCCGCTAAACACAACCTTTTGGGATTGGCTTAACGAGCTGTCGAGAGATCTTTAAGCCGTAAACGGACGTGACCCTCCTTGGCAGAAAGGAGGGCGCAAGCGGCGAATAGCCGCATAGAAGTATGCCTAACTAAGGCAGATTACGGGATGTGTTAAGTAAGCTCGGCCTAAGCCGCCAAGAGGCAATTCAGGTCAGCCTAAAGCTTGTTGGGGGGATCCGACAGAGTTTCGGCCTGCGCATACTATAGCGAGCGTGAAGAGGGTCTGCATAGGCAGCTGCCTCGCGAATGAGGCGATGTGAGTGGGACTCTAAGACTTTGAAGAATTTCTCAGAGAGTGATTTGAGGAACTACTGAATTGTAGTGGCGAGTCAAAACAGCCGCTATTATATAACTCGCTGATGCAACCGCTCCCCACTAAAGTAGCGAGCGACCGCATCATGCGATAAAACATGCGACCAACGACCACCTGACATACGTAGCCGTTTGTTGTAAAAATAATAAACAACAAACTGCCACGAAACGTCGGCCTGCCCTGCAATCACGCAACGAATCGCTGGGGTGATGAGCGACCATATTGCGAGGCTGTCATTTATTAGAGCGTAGGCTTAAAGATGTTTAATAAGGGTGCGTTAGAAACATTTGTTTGATCAATCAGCAGTGTAACGTTGCCATTATAATTTTTTAAAACCTTAACTGTTCTAGCACACATAGTCGGATCTGCATTTCGACTTTTAATCTGAGATGGCTGCAGACGTCTAAGGTCAAGCATCTACTTAAAAAAAACTCAATAGTGGTGCCGAAATCGCCAAGTTATACTTTGCCATTACCATTCTTTTTTTTACTAGATCTTTCACATGTTGAAAATGCTGCTGTCTGTCGCTGGGCTAGTTATTTTTAATGTGCTTTACTTAGAAGATTATGTTCTGATTATGAGACAAGCATCTAATCCAATGAAATCTAAGACCAACATCTATCGACCTTTTCATAATAGAGCTGTTTTGCGGTAATCGTCATCTTAGTGAACGGATTTTTATTTATTATACATCGGGTCATCATGACTCGGATTTTTTTAACATTTTTCTGAAAATTAAAGCAGTTTTTCTAACCTAATATTACGTATTTATTAATAAGGGTCCTTTGTGTATGTATTAATATGAAGATAATACTTATTTATATATTCCATGAGGTAAACTACTACAGTGTTGAAATGCGGTTCCTCTGTCCGGAGAAAACACGGAGAAAGAAAGTATCCCATAAAAAGTATCACATATAAACTCATTGAACATTATTTTATATGGTAGTGAAATTTTGTATGGCAGTGAATGATGTGTGTAGCAAAAGAAGCACGAGAGTAGAATAAACGCAGTAGAAATGGAATATCTTAGGGCTGAATCAGAGTGACAAGGTGAGAAATTGCGTAATAATGGAAGAGTGTGGTTTGCAAGATGATGTGAGCAGGATTAAGAAAGGAATGCTTTGGTGGTTTGGTCATTTAGAAAGAACGAATAAGGAAAGACCGATAAAGCAAATTTATATTGCAGAAGTGAACGGCAGGGTCAGAAAGGGACGTCCTAGGTGAAAGTTGTCCCTTTGTCGTATATACTCAGTTTCAAGGCACTACCCTTATTGCCTCAGCCAGTATCGGAATTCTCGGAGTCAATATATCGAGTGACGTGGTCACTTGGAAGAGAAGGCAACTTTACAAGGCTAGCTCCTTCCACTTGACCGCATCCAGCACACAGTGGCTCGAATCGTCAACGAGCGATTGCTTTCCATTGCATTTCTCGATTCACCGGCACTGCCAAAAGATGTTGAATCTCTTTGCATTTTATTTAGCATCTACCATAGGGAGTGCTTTGAGGAAATGTATGGATTAATCCTAATCGCCAAATTTCATAAACTGACTACGCGGCAAAACTCCCGATACAATACACACCATCTGTATTCTAGGCGGCCTACCACTGAATGTTCCACTAGGAGTTATCTTCCGTGTGCGACCTCTCTTTGGAATAGTTTACAACCGGCGATTTTTCCGTAACAATACGACTTAGGTACCTTCAAGAAAAGAGCTTACTCCTTTCTAAAAGGCCGGCAACGCATCTGCAATTCCCCTGGTGTTGCGGTTGTTATTGGGCGGCGGTAGTCACTTTAACATTATTTGAACCGTATTTTCGTTCGCCCCTCTTCTATAAATCGATCGCATTGGTATATTGAAAATGGTCCAAATTAAGAGTACCTTTAACTGACAAGCATGTATGCGTAAGGTGTGGATGTGGATAAGGCGAGAGGGGTGTGTCAGTATCGAGCCAAATGGAAGTCTGTAGTCTCTGCATACCCCTGGCTGACAGGCGTGAGTGTTTGTTTTATGTTATATTATGAACATTATCTGCTCATCGGTGCTTAGATAACCTGTGCAGAATTTAGCTCAAATCTAATCTGAGATAGCCACACATTAGATTAAAATAGAATCTAATCATATTTTATTAAATATAGATTACAAGAATACTTATTAAAAGTAATTTTAGCATTACCTCTAGTTTTGGTTTTAGTTTTGAAACTTTTTAAAAACGAAATAATAATTTATATTATAAAATTTTATACTATTGGTATGAAAACATCTAGAAACAACATGGCAGCGAACACCTTATTTCCAGGGGTTATTATCAATCATGTATTCTGTTGTATAATTACAAAATTACTAAACAATTAATATCTACTAATAATTTAAAACCTTTTTGACAGATATGTCCTGAATATTTTTTGGACTTTGTTGCAAAAAGCGTACATTGCCTTATGAAGGAATTACTGAATCTTTGGAGTCGAGTAACTGGTGTAACTAAGTTCTTCTTAAACTTATGCTATTATGTAAACCCAATCAAGATAAGCATCCTTTTAAGGCATTTTGGAAAACTACTAATATTTTAAAATTAAATAAGTTGGTAACAGTAAAGATATTGGAAAACAAGATGAGTTTTTTTTTAAGGAAAGTTATGGATTATTAAGGAAGGATATAATTTAATATGGATTTCCCTATGAAATTTATGTATGTAAACTATATATATACGATATACGAGAAAATCCTAGCATAGTATAAATAGGCCAAGTTGGTTATCTCCGGCCCAATCCGCGATATAATTGCCTAATGTCTCAGGGTTGTCACTGTCACCAAATCATTAGTTTAAAGCCCGGCCCTTGCCAAAGATAATACATCTCTGTATAACTAATTCGGTGATCATTAGTCGATACAGTTCAACAATGGTTTTCCTAACAAATACAGAAATGTATTAAGATTCAGAGCAGTATTATTTATAAAAAAAGGGATAAAATAAACCGGCGGGGCGGTGTGGGCGCGACTGTCCACGCTTCGTCGGATTCGGTTGTCGCCCAAACTGCTAACAAATATTTATAGACTAAGAGCTCGTGTTTAAATTATTTACTTAGTATATACTAGTTTTGTACATATAAAGGACCATAGTAATTTTTATTTTTAATTAATACAAGCATATATATATATATATATATATATATATATATATATATATATATATATATATATATACATATTGAATCACACATTTATTACAAAATTACAAATTAGCTACAGAAAAATACTTTCTTCGGTTTCGACTATTACGAAACGCCTTGTTATTAAACTTTAATGTGTAATATATCCGCATCCTTATAAATAACTTAAGTTGTTCGCAATCCTCGTGACGCTCCATGCATTTTTTCAACAAGGCTCCGCATACGTAAAATTACGCGCATTCATTTAGCGGTGCCGAAAAGCCGTAACGGCGCGAACCTCGTGCGTTGTTAGCCTCGACTGGCGCGCTGAGAAACACTTCGAGATTGTGTTTAAGTGTGCGTGCGGCGCCTAATAGATACTATGGCGCACACATACAAGCCGCGTGCAGTGCGTTTGTATGAAGATAACGTACTTTCCCTCTCTTTATACTACGATCCTAGTGTGAAGGTAACTTTTTTTTTCTAACGAACCGTTATTATTTATTCAGGCATCGATGTGAGAGTAAGCAAATATAAAAAGTAAACACGACATATTACAGAACTATTTTTAATAATACGAATTCGCCACAGCTTCTGAAATACACAAAGTAAAGTGAGTTGAAATAAAGATAAAATAAATATCCCTTTAGATAAGTAAGTCACATACTATATACTCTTTTCGACTCATGTAACGGTTTCTGCATGATATTTAACAACTTTGTAGGTATATTTACGTAATTAATTATAAGAGCCGGAGTATTTGTAGAATATGTTGCTAGAAGCTAGTTGCTATGTTGTTAGAAGACATGAAGAAAATAACATGCCCATAGAATGTGCAGTATTACTTACACCTTAAATCTGGCTAACTATTGTGGAGAGACGAGTTCTATAAGCGGGTATATGGTAAAGCGATGGACTCACCTGTTTCTCCCATTGTCGCTGACATATTCGTGAAAGACTTTCAAGAGAAAGTCCTGCTTACTTCTTCGGTAAATCCAAGAATCTACAAACGGTACGTAGATGACACTTTTACAATTCTACCTTTAAATAAAGTAACTGCATTTATAGACCATCTTAACTTCATAAATTCTAAAATTCAGTTCAAATTGAAAGTTCGAGGCAAACGATTCTTTAGCTTTTCTAGATCTGTTAGTAATCCTGATAACACCTTAAGTCAAATGTGTATATAAAAAAGACCCATAGAGATAGATATTCAAACGGTGATTCTCACCACCATCCTTCAACTACCGTGTTCAAGAGAGCAAGTTGAGCATCCAACACAAACCTTTCATGATGTATTTCCGACGCATACAAGTATTAAAATATCCTTATACTGTGTTGATATATTTAAAAAGTTAAAGTACAGACTATATATATTCCACTGCTGGGCACAGACCTTTCATTCGTGAGAGGGATTTTTATCCTGAAAGAATGAAATATCCACCGCGCTGCACCAATGCGTGTTTGCGAAATTCATATGTAAGTATATATTCTTTATTATTTCTCAGACATGCAGGTTGGCTCACGATGTTTCCTTCATCACCGAGCACGTGTTAAATCAGCACTCAAAATTTTAATAGCATATATTGCAAAATAAATATATTCATATTGCAAAAGTCGAGGTAGCCCAGGGGCTAAGCGCTCGCTGTAAGTTTCAAGCAACCCGGGTTCGATCCCCACTGGCACCAATCAAATTGTTGATATGTTTATCATCGCCATCATTATCATCATAAAAGCCCTTCACAAGTCTACGTTGCGCATGGGCTTCACCCATCGACTTCCTACTTGTCTTACCATGTCGTCACTCCATCTAGTAAGGGGTCGCCTTATATTTCGCCTACCGATACGAGGCTGCTACTTGAAAACCTTTCTTCTTTCGGTAACTCTGTTTCTACTGCTGATATCCTATTTTCTAAGTTCATCACACTGGGAAACCCTGAGCATAGCCCTCTCCATAGTTAGCTCGATGATCGACATTGAGCTTCCTCATACGACCAGCAGTGAAGGACCTCATCACGGATCAGTAAATTTTCGCTAGCAACATGCACTGGTGGTTAATGTAAAAATATTTTCATAACCATTTTTTAATTATAATATAATATAAAAATAATAATTTCAAACACATGATTTTGACTTTCAGCAAGTGTTGTTTATAATCTATAAGTATTATTTATAATCGATATTAATTAAAACATACTATATCTATTTCCATACGACGACAACTAAACATATGGTAGGTACTTAAGCTATTAGTCAAAGTAGTTGCTACAATTCGGGTTCTGGGTTTAAATCGGCAAAGCGTTATCATAAATCTTGTTACTTTAGAACTTGTTGTATTAAAAAAATACATACTGAGTACATACAAGTGATTTAAGACACTCCGTCGCTTTCTTTCATCCCACGGTTCTTGTCAAAGCGATTATTTATTTATTTATTTATTTATTACACAATTATAACATCATTACAGTTATTAAACCAATGCGATGCTATAACTAACCTAAATATAAGAAAACTACTGAATAATAAATAATGGTATCTAGTATGAAATCTGTCAAATTGATGAAAAAAATAAAATACTAATTAAAAACATTACAATTTTCGACGCATTTGTATGCTGCAATTATGAATTTCGTCTCACTACATGGAAATATGTCAATATCCTGTGAGATGATATTAACATAGTGTATAGCCCGTGACAATGGTGCATTCTGTAGCAACTTCGTCCTAGCAGCGGGCACGAGGAGTAATGGGGGACGACGACGAGAACACACGTAATTATTAGGCACCCGCAGCTTTAACGCAGCGAGCACATCTGGGTGATATATCCATCCACGTAGTACCTTCCACACATATTTAATAAGCGTGATGTCTCTTCTCACACTTAAGCTTCTGTAACCAACTATCCCCAGTACAAACAGACTCTGATACATCAGTGGAAAACAAGGATAGATTCCGTACTGCTTAAAGTATAAAAATCGCGTGAATTTATTTTGAATTTTTTCGACCATTACACTATACTTGCTTTCACGTGGACTCCAAATACTTGCGTTCGTTTCAAGTTGACTTCTCACGAGAGCATTATATAAAATTTTAATAGTTAACAAATTCTGAAAATCCCTGCACTGCCTTAATATAAAGCCGAGACTCCTGAAAGCTTTTTTACAAATATTTAAAATGTGCTTACGAAAATTAAGTTCCGGGACCATCTCAACGCCTAAGTCTCTAATATATGTAACGCGCGGGATTACGAGGCCGTTCATTTCATAAGCATACTTCTGAGGGTATTTTGCAGGACCATAACTCATGATAAAACATTTATTAACATTGAAATTCAATTTGTTTTCCATTCCCCACTGTGCCAATCTGTCAATGTCCCTTTGCAGACTTTGGCAGTCAGAAGCATTGTTTACTTTCAAAAAAAATTTTAGATCATCGGCAAATAGCAAACACTGCGCCTCTTTAACGATCGTAGGAAGATCATTAACCATTAACATAAATAATAAAGGGCCAAGATTACTCCCTTGACTCACACCAGAATAAGTACAATACTGCTGCGATTCAAAACCTGCGAAATCTACGTATTGTTGACGTCCGCTCAGATAATTCGCAAAGAAATCTAGTAAACTAGGTGTAAAACCTAACTCCGCAAGCTTTACCAACAAAATATCGTTATCAACGGTATCGAAGGCTTTTCGGAAATCGAAATATGCAGTGTCCACCTGGCTCCCAGCATCCACTACTGGCACCACATAATTTATAAAGGACAATAAATTACTCCCAGTACTTCGACCTGGCCGAAAACCATGCTGAGCTTCAGTAAGCTGCGAGTTCACTTGATTATAAACATATTTATAAATAATCGACTCAAATACCTTAGCGATTGCACACAATACGGCCACCGGTCTATATTCATCCACCTTTGAACCCGATCCTCCTTTCAGCACAGGAATCACTCGGGACACTTTCCATTCGTCCGGGTAGTAACCTTCTTTTAGAAACAGGTTAAAAATATGTAAAAGAGGCAATTCAAATACCATACGGCAGTCTTTTAAAATGAATGGTGGTATACCATCTGGACCCACGGACTTCTTGGGCTTAAGACGTGCGAGGGCGCCTCGAACATCTCGCACGTTTATCCGCCATCGGGCGGATACTACTGTTCATATCGATGAACAGTAGTTGAACTCGTCGCGTAGCTTAACGCTTGCACGGCTGTGCGCTCCGCTTCCCTCGGATCTAAAGTGGGCCTCTCCTTACTATACACTGAATGAAAAAATGAAGCAAAATACTCTGCACAGTCCGCATCCCTAATCACTTGCCCGTCTTTAATAATTTGAGTTCTATTAAGTTTTGACTGTTTACTCCTAACGAAATCCCAAAAAGATTTTGGATCCTCTTTTATATTATTTTGTACTCTACCCTGATATGCCTCGTAAGCCCATCTTATTTTATTTTTAACCACTGCACGATAGCATGAGAATGATTCATAATCCGTCCGAGATCCCCTTATTTTAAATAATTTATGGTATTTCCATTTGAGTCTTATATCTAATATTAAATCAGCCGTATACCAATCAGGGTAAGTATACTTCGCATTACGATTACTTAATTTACCTTTCTTCCGAGGCACACATTTACTAAACTCATTCTTTATAATGTCGTAAAAATAATACAAGGAGGATTTGGCATCTTCTAACAGATACAACGAACTCCAGTCAATTGAACCTAATAACTTATATAATTTGAAGTCACATTTCCTAAAATTCCAACCAGAGCTTTCAATTATTATATTATTATTATTAATATTATTACCAGTTATACTAATGGGGGTTCGCCCCCTCCTCGTGTCCGCTGCCGTGATTTTTACGGTCAGAGGTGGGTGCTGCTCATCAATATTAACTAAAGACTCACCCGACAGTGATACTTCCACGTCACTTACGGGCAAGGTTGTTAATACCAAGTCCAGAATGCGATTGTTTACATTAAGCACTTCATTTATTTGACGAAATCCACAATATGCTGTTACATACCCAAAATAATTTTGTATTTCTAAAGTCGAAGAAGGCATGTTAAAATCGCCGATCACTAACACTTTATCATATTTAGTACACTCCTTTTCTATAAGATTAAATAAATACATATATTCTTAAATATCGCATTTTGGCGGTATGTAAACAACACAACAAAAGAATAAACATTTTTCACTACGGTACACCGTCGCACAAACAATCTCAAATAAGGTCGCGTCCACATTAGCTACCGAAACGCGTTTCAAACTCAATCTGGAAGATGCAGCTAAGAGGACGCCTCCTTGTTTGCGTCCATCCACTCGATCACATCGCAGTATTGTGTAGTTTGGCGGAAAAAGTTCGCCATTATGTATTGAACTATTGAGACCTGTCTCTGTAATAGCAAACAGGTCGCACGAAGAACCCAAAAGACTGGTATAAAAATCTGCTGTTTTTGTTCTCAGACCCCGTACATTCTGATAATATAGGAGAACGGGTTTATTAGTGCTGTTCCCGACTTGCCGTTGCTTTTTGGGTGTTTCGAAACCACACCCATTCATTGTACTGAGTATTTATTGGCCAGCAATCAGTACAATTAACTTTCTCAAATTGCGATTCGGGAACACCTATCATAAAAGACGCGTAATCTCTTTTAGTTTTTGGGATTATTTTTTCAACTTTTATATCCCTCGAACCACAGATACTCTTAACATGTTCAGCTATAGCGTCTTCAGTTGTATCAGGATGAAGTGACCAAACGTGTAAAAATTTCTTTTTCTCAACCGCTTGAAACGACGAAATTAGGGTGTTTCCTCCTTTTTGAAATAGCTTAGGCTGAGTTTTCCTCACTTTTTTTTGATTAACAACTGTTTTCCACTCGCCTGATTCTGCGAATATGGGAAATTATATAATATAGTTAGCGTATAGATGTAGATGTCTATGTACCACAGCATCCACTTACCATCGGGTGGACTCTTTGACTTATTCTATAAATTTGTCCAAGTCAAGCAACAAATTGTTTTTTTTTTCTGAAGTGAAAAACCAACTAACAGACCACCTGATATTCATTGGCTACGGCAGCACATGGACTCCTAAATCCAAATTCATACAATGAAGGCTAAGAATGCAGTGTCATATCTAAGGAGTAAGATACCTTGTTGTCTGTTATAATACTGGTCTCTATTACTTTCAGACCGGAACACAGCAGTACGCATTGCTGCGCACCGAATCTCGGTTACGGTGACTAGCCATCCGCGCAGGAAAGGATAATAATTCACAAGTGTATACACAAGAACAGGTGCACTCTCACTCTCAGAGATAACCCGTAGAGATATCTACCAACCATCTAGATACCAACAGCACTGTGTACTTGCCGAGATATGAAATATTTATCACCAACTTCTTGACTCGGGTCTGGTACAGAGAATCGCTTGACAGAAAAACCTAGTAAATTTTTTTGACCCGACCCCGAATTCAAACCCGGGATTTCATGATCAGCAATCACGTTAGCGACTACTAGACCAACCAGGCCCTCAAATGTTTGGCAATAGAAATAGCTAGGTAAGACGTGTGAGCTACCACGATTCTAGACTGTTCTAGAACGGGTAATGTAGACCATTGGTATTCTCTTTGTAGTTATAATACAAAAGAAAGAAAATTAGACGAGCAGTAAATTTATTTATTTTCTTAAACAACTTATAATTTATTTATTTACATAATTTCTCGACTTAATTTTTTATTAAATACAATATTGATCCGATCTATGATGCATTGATCTATCCTTAAATTAATCATGTATCTTATCCTCTTATTTATACTTTTTAAGTAATAACTTTAGCTTTTGCATTTTAACATGTAGTACTTAACTCTAAAATATTACTCTCTTATATTGAATTCAAATTATATTCAAAATTTAAATTTGATTTAATGGCAAAAACAATACGCTAGCGAATATGTTGACTTGATTATTGTATTTACAGCTAGCGATCTGTTCCGGCTTCCCACGGGTGATATTTGGATTCTACAACAGCGCCACCTACCGGGTCTAACAATGCCTTTAACTTTCGCAGAATTGCAAGCAATATGGTGACAAAGTTTTTACTGCAGTCTGATGAACGGTATGGCAGCGTATAAAATAAGAACAAAGAAAAAATTATTTTTATACGTATATTAGATTATTATTAACTAATGCTAATTGTAGAAACTAAGTGAGACTTCCTTGCGATGTGGCAGCTGGCGACGCGACACTTCACCGAACATTCAGGCTATAGACTAAAACAATTTAGTTTTTTATATTATTTTTTTATTTTTCTATTTATATTAGACAATTTACATTTTTATCAAAAATTCGGGCATCGTTGTGTGAGAGCAACTACGAAGCAACTAAAATGAATTGATAAAAAACTACTTTTGCGAGTTTTATTGCGTTTTAGCCGCCGCCAGCCGAAGAAGCCGCCAAAGTTTAGTCATTTATTATTATCAGTCACGTGTAACATACCTCTACAAGATACAGGAGTGTACAAACTTGTTTGTGAATGTGGTTTCTCATATATTGGGCAAACAAAAAGGTCCTTAGAAATCCGCGTATAAGAACATACAGCTGACGTGAAACATCAACGTTCCGAGAAGTCTGCAGTTTGTGATTATATACTAAGACGGCCCCCGTCATTACATCAGATTGACTGACTACAAATCCTCACGAAAGAACATCGATTCCTGCCAAGGATAACACGTGAGGATATGGAATGATATCCCAATATTGAAAAAATTCCTAATTTCAATGGATAATGAGGCTGGGTACTACCTCCTTGTAGCACCCGAAACATCGGGAGTTAAAATTAAGCGAATTAAACGAGATAAAATCCGTAAAAGTAGTTTAATTCAATGTGTAGTGTTCGAGTAAATGTAAGAAATCATTAGATGAAGTTCAGCCAGGACAAATACATCACCTTTCTAGAAATCGTACGTGTAGTGGAATTCAAAAGTCCTTATTTGGTCTAAATAATGCAGACCGATATCAGGAGACCCGTTTTACAGGAAATCAGGCATTGCATCTTAATTCCCAGGGGTGACGACGTATCCTGCATTTTGATACAATTTCTACGGGCCACGGTATCCACTTATCATCAGGTGGACTGAGTACTCCTTTGTCACTCTTATTCTAAAAAAAGGGAAGGCCTTTGGTACTAAAGCCACAGACTCCTCAATAGTGGGTGAGGTAAGTAGTATCACATTACATGTGACTTACTTATTAATATAGTATAGAATACTTAGTACTGACCTTTTTTATATAACTAAAGTGACAAAACTTAGTCCACCTGATGAAAATAGTAAATGTTACACCCCGGAGACAGCTCTTTTGGCAATAGAATGAAGGTAAGACATGTGAGCTACCACGAAGATTTCTAGAAGGGTAATGTGAATTGGTATCTTTTTAGTTATAATAAAAGAAAGTGAGAGTAATTTTAAAAAAATTGATGGAAATTGGCTACTGCAATCCATTAACACCTGCACAAAGAAGGCTACAAATGCGTTGTTACTCTTAAGGACTAACATACATGGAATGAAAAAAGTGTGTAATGTGCTTTAGCTTATTGTTTGACATAAAATATTCTGTATTTTATAGTATAGTATTGTATAACTATGTTCCAGAAGTCAGGAATAATTAATGCCCGGAATCGTAGTGACTCTCTTCACCCTTCACACAAAAATGAGTCCTACGACCTGAAGAAATGTTACCTTGTTGACGATGACAACAGTCAGATGTTTATTAAACTATAATCGCAGAAACCGCTTTTATCTAAAAAAAAATGTAATTTGCTCATTGACAATAGTCGTGGATAACATTTTAGATTGAATTTTGTGCTATTAAGTAGAATATTATCGGAATGGCGGTGAATTAAAATTGACCTGGTTATTTTTTTAACTTCTATGCTACTGTTGTCGAATATTTTTGAAGTATGTAAAAATAATAAGATACTTTCAAATTGCTGATTAAAAATTGTCGTTGATATTTTTTTTATTATGGGTCTCTAAGTGGATTATAGTCTGGTTAAAGTTGACATCTGACATTACTAAAGAAAAATGAGAAAGCAACTTCAATTTCCTTAATAAAAATTGTCGTAGATATTTGAAAATAGAAACCAATCCTACTACGTTGATGATTACTAGGTTCACAACTACATTTGAAAGTTACTTAAAAATAAATATTTAAGGAATATAAATTTGTTTATTAAACATTGTCGTAGATACTTTTTTAATAAATTCTGGGCTATTGAGTCTACTAATATCCGGTGAACTGTGACTTCTGCCAGTTATTTAAGAAGAAAAAAATAAAAAAATCAGTTTTCTCATTAAAATTGTCGTAGTTATTTCTTTTTATTTTATTGTGTGTTGCTAAGTGCAACTAGCTTGAAAGAAGATATAAAATATAAAACTTTTTTATTCAACAATCATATCAAAAGAGAATTAAAATGTCTACTTGCACAATTTTGTCCCAAATTTGATCCCGGTGACATCTCAAAGCTAACAAGGGGAAGATGTCATCTGTACTGGGAATGTTCAATGCCATAATTGAAAGAGGCTCTCAATCGTATTTAAATTATCGTGCGTGTTGTGACCTTAATGTGATAAGATGTTGGAGGGTCGGAAGCAGGTTCTGCGACACAGAGGCCATTTTAACATATATAAAATATATTACTTATGGCTTTCATTTTACTGTCATTTTGTAACAAAATAAAGACAGCAATTTGAAGAAACAAAAGTCAGGTAGCTTAATGCTAAATGATACAAACTGCAAAACTCAAATGTCGTGGATTAGTATTAACTATTGACGTTAATTACTCCAAGCATTTTAAGCTCAGTTGAAGTGGTAACGGGAATATAATACTTACCGTAAGAAGCACTGCTGTTATTTTAAAATAAATATAATGACGATGACAACTATGATAAATATAACATTTGATATCCACGAGCCAAACATATTAAGAAAAAACATTTGACTTCTGGGGATGTCTTTTTCTACAAGTGTCAATTTTATCTGTCCGTTGTGCATTTAAGAACTTTGCTTCAGTACAGTATGTCACAAGTCCACTGGTGATCACATGCCTCCCCATTAACACACACGTTCGGCCTTGACCCACTTTAATCCATCGAGTACCTGCGTACTGTGCTTAACAGCAAATCTGTGCTGCAACACCCAGCAAAGGATAGAAGCGATTTTCATGATTAAAAAGATTTCTTAAAATATGCATATTTAACTTGTAATATAAAATATATTAGAGTGTATTTAAAATTATATTTGGGCTATCAATCTTTAATCATGCACTTGTCTAAGTAGTCGTAATGTTGTAAACATAATTGTATTCGTATATACGTGGAGTTTATAATATACATAATATTTTAAAACATTATAATATGTGTGTTAAATATTTTAGAGCTATCTATTGTAACAATTATGAAGTATTTCTAATAATTTAAAGGAAATTCAGGATTCAATAATTAAGTATTAGAATGTTTACGTATGTGAAATGTTTCATCTTTTACCATGTGAAACTCTTGAGTGTTAAACATGATTTTATTGTTAATATTTACATATTCCTTAAATTTTCTTTCATCAATAATATTAGTAATTTAGCAGTTAAAAATAACTTTAACCATATAACAAAGCTAGATACTAAAACTTTTGAGAATAAGCTACGCAAATATTTAAAACTTAATCAAGTCTTTTGTTAAAAATGCTGGACCTTACTATGAAATTTTACAATTAAAATTATTATATTATTAATTCACGTTATTTAATGATTTTAATGAAGTTATCAATAAATAAATATTTGAAATAATTTGACCTACGTATATAATCTATATACGATGTAAATGTCCACTTTGTGCTAATGACTAATTACAATAAATTCCAAATTCATAGACTAGCAACCCATCAAAGTGACAATAACGCTCAGAAGCGCGGCGGAGAACGGGTACTGCAGGCGAAGTTGACCTCCATGTTGCATTGCGGCAGGATGTTCCCCTAAATAAGAAAAATATTATATTATTTGTTCAGAATATTCAATAACATTTAGTTAACTTTACAACAACTTTCAAACAAGAGGAGATTATGAATAATTTTGGCAATATAATGTGCATGTATATAACACGATTTTTCCGACAAACAGTTGCATTTTTAACTGCCAAAGTAGAAGTGGTTCTGTATATTTTTCATCCAAATCCGATGAGGACTAATATCGTGACTGTTTTGTAAACATATTTTAAGCATTTGTCATTATTATATTATTAGATGTTTTAATTTAAGTAAAAGTGCCAAGTGAGCACGATGACGACCTGATGGTAAGTGGGTGTTATGAGTTGTGACCTACATATACCTACAATATCTATTCAAGGTTCAAAATATAAATGCAAAAACGTTGTAACCGTAACATTAAAAAATATTGGGAGTAAATAATACGAGCGAAACAAATTTGAATAAAATGTAAAAGCCGACTTAAAAGGGACTAAAAAGGTATTGCGGTTAAGAATATCCACTACTCAATATCTTTCCGTGGGTGTCGTAAGAGGTGATATAGGAAAACAGGTAGCAGTATCCTCCTGATAACAGCAATGCTGTAAAAAACTGTTGGCAACCCGCTCACCAAGCGTGGGAACTATGGTAAACATACCCCATGAGGAACCAGAAAAATAAACTGCCCCATTCTTTTTATTACTGGCTACGCAGGCGAACATGTTAACAGCGAGGCAGGGCGTGATAATAATCTCTAGTGGCGGTTTGGTTGCCTTCTAAGACGAATCGAAGTAGTAACATTCAACGCACACAACTTGAGGAATAACAAGAAGATCCTGGAGCTGTTAAAAGAGGTAGACACGTTGCGCTGTGATATTATAAAGTTATCTAAGGTTCGAATAGAGAGAAAGGATGCGATGATTCTCGAATCGGGAAACGTGTTCTATACCGAGAGTGCAACCATCTGTCCCAATGAGGTATCGGATTTATCGTCAAGCCTCTCGTGAACAACGTTGTAAAGATTTGGTGTGTGTCGACGAGGTAGGCGTACCTTGTACTCAGAATCTCCAAACTGTATTGGGTGAAGGTCATCCAGGTTTACGCACCAACCTCTGCACATCCCGTTGAGGAGGTGGAGGAATTTTATGATTGAATTGATTAGAATATCTCTCAAGCCATGCAATTTTACAAAATAAATTATACCGTATAAATATAATAATTCAACGCAAAACTAAGCACAAGAGAAAACGGTAAACTGAAGGTAGGGAAATTCGGAATAGGGCAACGGAACCCATAGGGTAAGACTATGGAGAAGAGATGGTCGACTTCTTGAAGAAATTTTTTTCTCTTTATGATGACTATGAATTTCTCTTTATGATGACTCTTTCTTAAAGAAGCCGCCCCACAGGAAGTGGACCTGGTAAAGTCCCGATGCGACAGTTTGACTAAAAATGAGATGGAAAGCAGTACGAAGATTAAACAACTTTTTATGTGATGAAGTCCAGTGATCGCAAGGGTGAAAAGTGGCAGCCGTCACCACATGGTTGGAAGCACACTGAATATGAACGTTAAATTGGATAGATCTCATCTAATGAAGTCAGCTCTAATCCAGAATCCCAAAACCTTTCAGCTCTAGTTGCGAAACCGCTTCCAGTGCCTATAAGATTGCAATGTAGTGGACGATATGAATGACAAGCTCGTGGAAATTGTCCACGCGATCGGAGCAATTTTCTGCAAGACCAGTCGCAGAAGGGCACAAAAACTGTCAGACCACACTCTTAATCTAAAGAAATAGAAATGAAGCTGCAGTTTTTGGCATATTTGATAGCATACTGGCAACAGAACAGACAAATCTCTAAATGCATGCAGGTTACTTACGCAAATTCAATATCGCTCGTATTGAAGAAGCGAGCGAGAGGAACTAGGTAGGGCTTTTAAATCTTTACCGGAGATCTGTCTGCCAGAAAGAGCCAACCGTCAAAGCTGAAGACCGAGTGTGGCAACACTGTTTTCAGGACACCTGCGATTTTTAGTGAGATTGAGAAATTCTAAGGGCAGCTGTACACGTCGTTGTTGTAGCCAAACACAAGTATGAATAAAAGGAAGACTAATCCAACACTTTTGACGGACTGAGAAAGCAAATACAGCGAAGTTACTGAAAGCAGGTGGAAAACTGGTACTTAAAGTCCTTCAGAAGCTCGTCAATTTCGTCTTTCTTGATGGGACTACTCCAAAGGCGTGAAGCAGAAGTATGGTATTCAAGAACAAGAGTTCTTTAAGAAAGGCGACAATGATCTTTCGAAGAACTACAGGCCGATTTAACTTCTGAGCTGCGTCTATGTGCTGTTTTTGAAAGAATCGTCGAATCGTCTCGTACGCAGACTCGAAAATTTCCAGCCTCTTGAACAAGCCAGTTTCCAAAAAGGCTCTAGTACCAATTTTTCTGAATGGTATGTGTACGTGGTCTAGTACATACCATTCAGAAAAATTTACAGAAGACCGAGGAGTACAATCTGCCACTTTGTCTTGCGTATGTGGACTATGAGAAAGCCTTTCTGCATCGAAATTGGGACGGAGAGTGCTTTACTCGGATTTTCTTTGCGTGATTAATGTAGACATAAGGACATCCCCTTTAGAACCAGTATGATCCTCATATCCGAAACGATTAGTAAGCTGAAGTGGCAATGGGCCAGCCATTTAGCTAGAAGAACTGATAACCGAGGCCCCAATTCGCCCCCCCCCCCATCAACATGGTAGCGGAATTAAATGATGATAGATTTCCCCAGGAAGGTACCAGCACCCCTGGAGAATCCTTCACTCAGCATCCACGACCATGTTTCTCCACTCCTGAGCGTGGGTGCTCAGGCTGCCCCGCGTATTCTGGAGGGGGGGGCAAAATTCCGCTCAAGACTACAACTACTCGGGGCAAACAGAGCAACAAATACAAGGTGACCCGGCTCCGCTCTTTCTGACCGAGACGCAGGTGTCCTCTCCGGCTGGTTCTCGACGCCTCAGTAGACTTGAAGGTACGGACCTGTCGATCCTTTGCCTACGCGTAGACAGTGGCGATCATACGCGCGTCTACGGGTGCCTCTATAGGTCCCATAGCGGTAGTGCCGGAACAGACCGACTCTTCGACGACGTCCAAATGGCTACAGATTCGGGGAGATCTGTTCATGATTTTGCCTTGGCATATGGTCTGACACAACTGGTTACTTCGCCTACGCGGCTTCCAGATGTGGAGGATCATGCACCTTCTCTGTTGGACCTTCTGCTGACCTCTCACCCGGACGGATATCAGATTTCCATCGACGCCCCTTTAGGCTCTTCGAACCATTGTTTTGTCCGGAGTGTGGTGCCACTCACGCTGAAATGCAGTGTTATTCTGCAGGCTGCAGTGTTTGGCACTATAGGTCAGCCGATTGGGATGGGATGCGGTCTTTCTTTGCATCCTACCCTTGGGAGCGGGTTTGCTTCTCGCCGGACGATCCCTACGTTGTTGCGGATTCTGTCGCTGATGTGGTGCTTCAGGGTATGGAACTTTTTATTCCTTCCTCTGTGGTGCCCATTGGAGGCAAATCTCAGCCATGGTTTGGTCGCTCTTGTAAAATAGCATCATGCTATAAGCAGGAGTGCTACCAAGCCTGGGCAGACGCATCAATGTCCCGGGATGTAAACACCAGCGCTCTAAAAAAGGAGAATAATTCCGCCTCTAGGTCTTTCAAAAAAGTCATTGCCAAGGCAAAATCAGAGGACGTAGGCAGAATTGGCGAGAAACTAGTTCACCTTCCCTCTGGAACCCGTGCATTCTGGTCTCTCACCAAGGCTGTCCAGGGGAATTTCTGTCAGCCATCTCTTCCATCTCTGCACAGGGAGGACGACTCACTGGCCCATACCGCAAAGGAGAAAGCCGACCTCCTAGGCTCTTTATTTGCGTCCAACTCGACTCTCGATGACGGGGGGAGTACGCCGCCGACCATCCCGCGGTGTGAGTGCTCCATGCCGGAAGTGCAGTTCACACAGCGCTCGGTTCGCAAAGCACTCCTCTCCCTGGACATCCACAAGTCGAGTGGGCCTGATGGAATCCCCCAAATAGTGCTGAGGATGTATGCTCCAGAGTTGGCACCGGCTTTAACGCGTCTTTTCCAGTACTCCTACACCCTAGGCGTAGTCCCAAAATCATGGAAGACGGCTTTCGTCCACCCGGTCCCTAAAAAAGGCGCTCGCTCAGACCCGTTCAACTACCGGCCTATCGCCATCACTGCCACTGTTCACTGCCAGCTCATGAGGTTACTTGAGGATCACGAGCTGATTAGTGACCGCCAATACGGTTTTCGCCGTGGTCGGTCAGCTGGTGATCTTCCGGTCTAAATAACTCATAGATGGGCGGAGGCAGTAGAGTCCAAGGGGGAGGCGTTGGCCGTTAGTTTGGACATTGTGAAGGCCTTCGATCGGGTTTGGCACAAAGCGCTTCTTTCGAAGCTCCCTTTCTATGGGCTTCCCGAGAAATTATGCGATTGAATCACCAGCTTTCTTGCAGATCGGAGCATCAAGGTCGTTGTAGACGGTGCAAGCTCCGATTACAAGCCTATTAATGCTGGCGTTCCACAAGGCAAACATTCATTGCTATGCAGATGACAGCACTGGTGATGCTCTTTACACCGGCCGTGCCAATATTTCTCGGGAAAACGTCTCCGAGTACCGGGACAAACTTGTATCTGAGGTCGAATCTTTGCTGAACAGAGTTTAGGATTGGGGCGACTAAATCCAGTCCAATCTAACCCCCAGCATTCTTTTTAGCGGTTAACGCGCAAACTTATGTCTTGCGCGTTAACCGCTAAAAAGAACCCCTTTGTCGTATCTCCTCAGTTTCAAGGCACTACCTTTGTTGCCTCAGCCAGTATCGGAATCCTCGGCGTCGACATATCGAGTGACGTGCAGTTTCGTGGTCATTTGGAAGAGAAGGCCATTGACCTCTAAAAAGCTTGGCGTGCTCAGCGGAGCGGGACAGTATTTCATGCCGGCACACCGCCTGCAACTTTACAAGACGCAGGTTCGGCCGCACATGGAATACTGTTCCCATCTCTGGGCTGGGGCTCCCCAGTACCAGCTCCTTCCACTTGACCGCATCCAGCGCAGAGCGGCTCGAATCGTCGACGACCGAGTGCTTTCCGATCGGCTCACTGGCGCTGCGAAGAGATTTTATTTCGCATATACCATGGAGAGTGCTCTGAGGAATTGTTCAGATTAATCCCAGCCGCCAAATTTTCTGAACGAACTACGCGGCAAACGTTCCGATACCATCCACACCTTCTGGATACTTGGCGGTCCACCACAGTACGTTTCAAAAGGAGTTTTCTTCCGCGTACAACCTCTCTGTGGGATAGTTTACCACCGGCGATTTTTCCGGACCGATACGACCTGGGGACCTTAAAGAAAAGACCTTTCTAAAGGGCCGGAAACGCACTTGCAATTCCCCTGGTGTTGAGGTTGATCATGGGCGGCGGTATTCACTTAACATCAGGTGAGTTGCATGCTCGTTTGCCCCCTCTTCTATAAAAAAACCGATGGAGAAAAAATTTCTCGAGTAATAGCCTCGTACCGGTAGGTAAATTGTAGCGCGACCCCTAACTAGATGGAAAGAGAACTTATAGTAAAACATGCAGGAATTTGTACGTACGCAGATTTGTTATTTAGTTATACAGGTTCATTGTTACTTTTTTATTTACTTTTTTTTTACTCTTTCTCATCAAATGTTTTTAAAATTAAATACCAAATAAATTAAATTACATTCTACGCAAATCTTTATAATTTTCTGGTTGTGCATAGTTAATAAAAAAATAAAAGCCGTTCAGAAGCTGTTACGTGGATTTTTTAAATACCTTCTAATTCTATGGAGTCGGTTGTTACTTTTTTGATAAAAGTTTAATATTTTGACCCTTTTGATTGTAATAAGAAATGTCAACTAGAATGTCGTCTAAATATTAACACTAAAAACTTCACCCATGTCTTCCCACGGTTTGGATTGGTGGGATTTGTCTCTTAATTTATAGAGGAGAACGAAAATAATACCATTTAATTTGGTTTACAGTGATTATGGGCATCCACGACTTTTCCTTCCACCAGGGCGGCGTCACTAAAGAATGAGGTGAAATATTTGAAAGGTTTCATAGCGGGTTGTCATTGGTTAGGAAAATCTAACGGTTACTGTTTCTTTATTAAATATTATTGATAAATTAAATTAATTAGATTAGAAATGGATAAACTAAACTACGGATAATCCTTAAATTAGAGAAATTAAAATTGAAGGAATTAAATATGTGCTAAAAATGAATGAGCAAACCATTAAGGCACTTTTTTGTGTATTTACACACTAGGAACCGATAAACTTTTATTTAAAACGCAATTTCTCAATTAGTTTGCATCAAATACCTCACTCCCAACTAGCAACATCTGTTGAGCATAAAATTTTTAGCCCACATTAAAATTTTTAGACGACAAAATTGCGTAACACCCAAACAAAAAAAAAACTTAAATTGAAACACTCCTTTTTTGAAGTCTTGATTGAAACACCACATAAGTTAATAATGCTTTTGTCGTAGAATTTATTAAAACGCAAACTTTGCGAAGAAGATATATCAAACAAAAGGCAACTCTTAAATTGTAAATTACAAGAATTTTCTCGGAAGATAATGTCAATAGATTTTATATATGTCACTTGCTATTGGTACGTAGTACCAATAGCAAGTGCAATGTAACGATTCTCCGCAGTAAGTCTACTTTTCCACAAACTTAACAAAGAAGTCTGAAAAGAACAACAGTTTTTTTGTCCCCAATACTACCATTTAATGCTATATTTATGCTAATGTATGGGGGCAGCTTACATACATTAATTTCATAAGGACAGACACCCAAACCCAGCACTATTTGTAGGCCATACAAATACTTGTTTCTTGCAGGAATCGAACCCGCAGGCCTCAGCGCATAAACTCATTGCAAAGTCACTGCTCCAAGGGGACGTCAACTAAATAAATAATATTTTTTCGATTTTAGCGAGTTTAAGTTAACTTGGTTTTAATTTTTATTTATTACCGATAAGAATTCTACAATTAGTAATAAACACAGCGCAAACCACTGAAGTTTAGTTGCTGTGCTTGAGTTCGCTATGCTTATTACAAAACAAAGTACCTATACACATTCATATAACTATGTGATTTTTGCTATCTAAAGAAATCACTAGAAAAATCATATAACTATGCGATCTTCGCTATCCGAAGAATTCACTAAAAACATCTTCAGTTTGCTTTTTGTATTTTTTATTAGAGTTCCTAAACACAGGATCCAATTTATTTATGATTCTAGGAATTAAGAACACAGCAGTGCGTCTGCCATAAATACGCCACCAAATTGCCGCGAGTAAGCACCCAAGTTCCCTTAACATGTTCAACTTTTATTTTAATAGAATTATTAAAAAAATCTTCCTTCAGAAGTTGAAGTATGAATTGGTCGTGCACGCCTAACACGTTGCAATATTTAAATAAATTGTATTTCATTGGACGAAAATTGCTGCTTTATGTTAGCCGAGACTACTTGTTTCAATATTCTTATATGAAGATTATATAACCTATCCACATATGTCTTGAAAGTTCACTCAAAATTAGAGAGGCTATAGCTCAATATAGAATTAGCAAACACGTTGTATAATGCTAATTGAGTCCTAAAAGTCATTTGTTTTTTGTCGATTTTTATGTATGCGAGGTACGCTCGTAATTTGTCACATACTCGTACTCTATTTTGGGTCCCCAGTTAAACGTACTATCGATTACTAATCCAAGGTACACGAAGGAATCTACCATTTTAATTGGTGGATACCTACAGGGACGGTAACTCGAATTATGAAGGCATCTATGATCGTGAGCTATAAGATTGTTCTATGTACTTTCTATCTTAAATAAAGGGATCTTATCTGTAGTATCTTAGTCATGTGTAGTACCTTATTTTAACTTCCAAATTTTGGAGTGATTTACAGCACCATTGTTCAAGAGGGTTGGTTTAGGTGTTTGAAATCCCTATGGCATTGTAAACCTAAAGTACCTTCAACTTTATTTACTTTTTCCGATCTACGCAGAACCACCTTACTTAAAATTTGAGTCTTATGTCTTTTTTGAAGAACGAATTGCAGAGGTATACTTGGGTCGAAATTTCATTGATTTACTTATAGAGTACCTGACAGGTGGTAGTAACCAGGCACCTTCTGCTTTGAAATTTGTATGTTATTTTTTATTTTATTTTAATATTGTCGCAAATCATCTATGGTAAAAATCGATGTTTTTTTTTGCAAAGATTTATGGTTTATTAAATCTGGTGAAACTACAAGTTCGTTTGATGTCTTTTAAGCTAGTAAATTAAAATCAGTAAAGTTTATAATGTAATTCTGGTTTTGTATTATTATTCTTTTTCTTTAAGATGATGGATATTTAGACCGTATCTGTGAGTCACGGGTACTGGTCCGAACATGTGTGTTTTTGTGTGTTTATGTAAGAGATGGCCATAAAATAAAAAATAGAAAAATAACAACTTACCACTAAGTACATGTACAAGCACTGATCTTGGGTTAGCGTTTGCTGGGGCACAAGTATATCGCCCAGAGTCTGGTGACTTTGCCTTTTGGACGAGGAGATGAGACGTCGTCGTCTCACCTTTTTCAGTAATGACCGAGACACCTCCACGTGGTGAGTCGTAATTGATTTCCTAAAAGTGTCACACACATCGTAATTCACTAAAATATCAACCAACACTTATCTACTACAAAAATGTAATTATGAAATGAAATATCTCATCACAGTCCGCGAGCAACCCAGGTTTAATCCCCCGCCGGCACTAGCAAATGATAGCAGAAATAATTATTAATTGTTCGTTTATCAAGTGAATGGTTGCGGAGGGAAATATCGAAATGAAACCTGAATCTCTAGGGAATGGAATATTACAAGGAAATATAAAGTTCGCTAACACGCACTGAAGCAGCGCGGGGTTCTAATTGCTCTGTAACCCTTTCGGAAATTTGAAGACTGTGTTCAGTTGCGAGGTGTACGAGTACACTGTTTTTATATTTTTATAATAAAATATTCTTCATTAAAAATGTCAAATCCGCAACACATAACCAGCCGGGCTAATTGCTCCATAACAATCTCAGGAAGAGAGGGGGCTGGGCCCAACAGTGGGATTTTGTGTGTTACTTTATATTTCGATTGCTAAGATGTTATGTTTAGCGATTACTTGATGATTAATTATTATTGGACTGACAAATTGGATAATGATCTCAAGCAACGTTAAATTAGCAGGATGATTCAAATTAAGTGAAAAGCGAAAATGTTTTAGTTGCGTTAAATTGTTTAAGTTGTAGAGCTGCAGCACGAAAGGGTCGGCTTGATTGGTGTGAAATCGAGCTTTTACAAAATATCATCGTGAAACAGCAGAATAATGCTCTTGTGTTTTGTATGCTGCCCTTAAAGACCAGGAGACCCTTTTTCCATAAGTTCCAGAGATGACAACGCATATGCAAATCTATAATAGATGTAGATGTCTACGGTACGAGTACACTGGTTTTTTTGTACTTTTCTTTAAAAAAAATAATGATACTACAAACTCGCAGAAGTCGTTCATTCATTCATTACAGTCTATTAAAAGTCTACTGTTAAAAATAGGCTTCCACGTAGAATGAATTCCCCCATAGGAAGCTAAAGATAAAAATCAATATTGCATGCCTCTAGCGCGTAGGTATGTTATACTAACACCTAAAATCAAGAATGCGACTTTTTGCCGCATGAAATCGTATTTAACAATCTTTTTTGTCATAAAGATAAATTATTGTTGAACTTGTTTTTTTTTTAATTCGATTAATTGCTATTTTTACATTAATAAGGGGTTTTAGTGGCTTATGATGTAGATTTATCCGTCCGCATGGAGAGGAAAACACGATAACTTTTGAAAATGTCAATTGTTCAACTCAATCTATTTTTTAATCTATTCATCTATCATGTGGGAAGCCATGGAATGTAAATGGCTGTTTAATATTATTTTTCTTAATTTAAATTAATTTTTTTTCAGCTTCGAAAATCTGAAATTTCTTTTTTTCTTAATATATTTTACTAAATTCACATACATTTTGACTGACTGCGATTGCGGGCTCGGCCGACGTCGCGATTGAATTACGTTATCGTTTGTTTACAGCGGCTGAAAAATATCGATCGCTGTAGAAATACAAAATATAGCAAAAACTAAATTTGATACATACTTGACCAAGGTTAGATATTATTATTATTTTTATAATCACAGACTTTCATTACAATATAAAGTTTCACTAAAAGTACGTAGGATTTATATATTAATATACTTATGCGTCTTGGACTGTATAGAGTGACCTGAATGTGTACTTTCATGAATGCTAAATGAAAATACTAGTTATAATCAGATAAAAAACTTTTTGAAAACGAAATAAAGTTAATGGGAAAAAATTAAAAATTAAAGTAATATTAAAGTTGATTTCTGATTGTTTCAAGATCTGTTAAAAGTTTTTTCAATTAACAATTATAAAATTGTTTTTGAATCTCAATAATATTAAGATATTAAAATTTAAAAAAATATTTTCTATTGTTGATTGAGAATTTTTTTCTAAATTTTTTCACGATCTAATGAGCGTTATGAGTCGTCCACTTTTGAATTTTCAAAACTTTATTAATTTATTGAGATATGATATAAAATTATCGAAAAATTAGAAGTAAGAAGATTATTTGTGAAAACTTGTGTATATTTAAAATACTTTTAAAAAATTACATATAACGAGCGCATAAGGCATGCACATTTGGATTTATCAAAAGTTTTTGATATACTTTGACTTTGTTATACTAATTTATCATTATATTGGCTGCCTATTTGATATAAGTGATCTTAAACAAGACTGATGATCTGGAGTTTCCAGTAAAAAAAGACACCGGTTTTCTGAACTCACCATACTAAACACAGCAGCGTCAAATAGCAGCAGTAAAGCTGCTATTTGACGTGGTCTTTCACTGGTTGAGCCAAACCTGTCGTGCTACAACCATTTCGTTAGTCCATACATAAGAATATCCGTAAGCATTTCAGAATTAGAAATGTCTGGACTATTTATGGGAAAATCTACGTGAAGAACTCGGGAGGGCGAGCAAAGTTTTCCACGGAAGAGGAATTGAAAGATCCAACAGCCAAATACACCATGGATGGTTCCACTGAAAGTTCTTATATGGCCCTTAATACAAAGGTCACTCCAAGACAGCAGAGCTCTTCGAATTGACAACATGATGCAGCACGTCATACTCACACTTCAGTGGTAGCTCACTTTGACTGCGAAAAGAAATCCAGACTACTGCTTGGCAAGAAGTAATTCGTACATTGTGTTTTACTTTCTAATGCATTCTTGTTATTCTCATTATCATATTATTGTTTATATTCATCATTCATTGTATTTTTTCCTTCTCTTACATATTATTTTGTCTGGTAACAAAGTCACTATTTTTAGTTTTAAGTAATCTCATACTTCATAATCCAATAGTTTTATGTTGATTATTAACTAATTTCTATTGTATGAATTTAAGATTGTAGTAAACTTTAATTGTACTTGTAAACAAAAATTAGTTTCTGTTTGTAATTTTCATCATATAAAGTTTTCAAATTATTACCATAGACAAATAAATATGAAGCTAGTTTGTAACTGCAGTCAGTAGATTTTAGAGCTAGCCCGAGACAGAGTGGCAGAAACTATTGACCATTGACAATAATTTTTACTGTCAACATCGTAGACAGATAATGCTATAAACACCGGCAAAGCGTGTCGCAAAAAGATACAATTAAATACGTCACTATATTTAGGGTTAAAAGTGTGAGGAAAAATTTACTCCACAATTAATTATAAAATAAAAAATGAGTACGTAAAAGAAGCCTGAGAACCCTGAAAATAGGGACAGGGTGCTATCATATGGGCAACTTATGGCACCAGGATTTTCCCTCCATAAGGTCATGGCAGGAAAATCCTGGTGTATCATTCAATCTTAAACTTCCCAAATATCGATCTACTGTACTGTTCCTACGTAGTTTCAGAAGAAATAATATGGATAAGCTTATGAAAGACGCATCCCTTGCGGATTTTATGCCATTAGCAACTGCATCCACCGTACATGAGAGAGTAACCACGCTAGTCACGAAAATTAAGGGATATAAAAACGATTCTAAGTTTTCAGGTAATTATCAACAAGCTGTAACTACGAAGAAAATGACAATACAGCAAAATTTTATATGTGGTAGAGCCACGCTGCAGCTATATTATAGTTGTGGCACGAATGGGTCGGCTCGACCGGGGAAGGGTCACGCTCTTACAAAATACCAACGTAAAATGGCACCTTAATGCTGCTGTGTTACGTATGGTAAGTGTAAAGAACTGGATACCCGTTTTACTGGATTTGAGGCAAGTCCTAAGAGGTGACAACGCATCTGAATTTTGATTCCTAATTTTATCATATTGGTTCTGGATTGATCCTAAGGAAAGGACCGAAATAAAAATTCTCCAAATTTTTGCTCGTTTTATAACAGATTTACGGGCGTCATAAATTTCCTTTTCATTATTATTTCACAACAAATATCTTTTAGGAAATTTATTGCCTTGTAATTTGACGTAATCAAAAAACCTGTACGTTGGTTTTCCGCGAAGTTATCGTCAATTACAGGATAAAAGTTAATTTTAATTTGATAATCAATAACTGAAAACAATCATTGTATAGGAAATTAACGGAAGGATTCTGACTATTAATTTTTTGAAGCGATAACTTTAACTGATAAAAGATAAAAATTCACATATTAAAGTTATTTGGTTAACTTGATATATCATTGGACAAAATGGATGAACGAAGCATATCGTCGGTAATTTTTCAAATGTAAGGTATCTCGGAAAATCCATGAGAAATTCAATGTGCTGCAATTTTTTTATTAGTTCCACAAAGTTTCAAATTTGTCGTTTTCGCAAAAAATCAATAATAAAAAAAATTCGATTATTATATATTTCTACAATATTTTTTTCTGAACAATTTTTATTTTGCCGATCCAAAAGATGTATTTTATACTTTTTTAGAGCCCGTATATGACCAACAAAAATTTTGAATAACATAATTCAAGTTTTGTATAATAAACATGCTCCTGTACGTAGATTCAAATTGAAACGTCCAACAGCTCCCTGGATGACTGACGAAGTACGGAAGGCAATGAACAGATGAAATCTAGTGTTTGCCTTATTTAAGAGGAGGAGGTCTGAAGAAAAATGGTTATTTAAGATTGCCAGAAATAGATGCATTTAGATGTTACGTTCTGCAAAACGCCGATTTATCCATAGTAATATAAGTAATTCTTTGCCAGTGTGGAAATTTCTTAGTTCTTGAGGTGTGCGTAAAACACTTCTTTTGGATTATGGTTCATCTCTTTTTCACGTTGCTTTAAATCTTCATAAATTTCCTTATATTTCCTCAACACATTATAGAACTTTGAGTTCTTCGTAAAAAAATAAAATAAGTATCCAAATAAATTTTACTAAATTTGTTGGCAGAATTCTTAACCATCAGGCTGTACTGCACTAGAACTTCTTGCCCTATGACCTCATAAAAATATCTAATAAAACTGCCTTTAAGTGATTGGTACGTAAATACGGTCAATTTGCTTTATTGTATATTATATATATATATATCTATGTTATATTTGAATACTATCATATATATATATATATATATATATATATATATATATATATATTAGTAGAGGGGGACAACCTACACTTAGGTTGCCGGTACGAGGCCACAGAACATACGTAAAAACCATGAGCATAGCCCTCTCCATAACTCCCTGAGTGAATTTGAGCTTCCTTATAGGTCAGCAGTGAAGGATCTCGTCTCATATCCATAATTTATCACTGACAACACAAATTGGTTGTACTATTTAGTTTTGAGATTTTGATGTATACCTGAGGAGAACATGTGTCGTAATCTCCCGAACGCTGCCTAGCCGAGTTAAAACCGTCGCCTTCTCGGTCGAAGTTGGACTTAACTAGTCAGACTATTTATCCCAGGTACTCGTCAACAACTTCGAGTTTAGTGCTCCTAAAGACTACGAGTATAAGTGTGACAATGATAATCTTAGCCCTATTCGTTGGGAAACACTATTAAGATCATTAAGCATAGTGCTTAGGTCCTCCAGCGATTCTGCCATAAGAACTTCATCGTCGACGTAATACCGTATCTTTCCTAGTCCAGAATTGAAAAAATCTTCTAATACAGGGTGACTCATCGTACTCCGATTCTGTACTCGGATCTGCCATCGTAGCTCTACTGTACAAACACTTCAGTACTTCAATATACTGACAGTAAATTTGGCACTGCTGAAGGGACTCTAGCACCGTCCGGAATCAAAGGCCTTCTCATAGTCGACATACGCAAGTCAAAGTCAAAGCAGATTTTTATGTGATAGAGTCATGCTGCAGTTAATATAGTTGTAGCACGAATGTGTTATCTCGACCGGGGAGAGATCAAGCTCCCACAGAATACCAGCGTAAAATAGCAGCATATACGCTGATCTGTTTCGTTTGGTGAGTGTAGAGAACTTAAGACCTTTTTTACTGGACAAGAGGCATTTCAACTAAGTCCTGACGGTGAAAATGCATCTGCATTTTGATTCGTGATCGAGGATTCGATGATTCGAGATTCAACTGAACGTAAGTAGTTGCTGTGGTCTGTCGGCCGCAGCAACCATTTACCATCAGGAGATGATTCGTAATGACTCTCCCAAAGCGCACGAACCAATTACAGCAGAAATCAGTCTGTATTTCTTTAAGAGTTAAAACTTCTAAGTGAATTTAAGTTCTGAGGGAATTTAGGTTCCGCTTTAATTCCATCCTCACCCGAGGATTTGTTGTTTTTGAGGTTCTAGGGAACCATTCTAATCTCGCTCAGACTAACTTCCGGGTAGGCATAACGTCAGATAAAACTTGCTCTCGGATTGGTACTAACAATTCCGTTTACCTCCAATGATGACGTGTACAGCTGCCCACAGAACCTCTTAATCCCACTCTAAATCTCAGGCGTCCCAGAAACGTTGCTGTCACATTCAGTCTATAGCTGTGATGGTTGCCTCTTTCTGGCAGACAGATCTCCGGCTAAGACTTTAGAGTTCTGGTTGCGCTCGATCGCATCTTCAATTCGAGCTGTATTAAAGTTGCGTAAGTTTCGCCGCATACATTTGGAGATCTGTCTATTTGCATATATACTGTCAAATGTTGAAGACTGCAGCTTCATCTCCCTTCTAACAGCCATGAGATTAAGTGTGAGATCGGAGAGTTTTTATTTTCTTCACCGAAGGGTCTAACAGAACTTAGCTCCGACCGCATGGAGAGTTTCCACAAGCGTTTACATTAAAAACGATTTTGTAAATCAAACTAAGTTTTGTGGGCTTTGGATCACAACACGATGGAGGGGCGAAGTGTTGACTTCATTAGACGTGACTTTTCCAACTTCACGTTAAGGTTCAGTTTGCCTCTCACCATTCGGTGATCGCTGCCTAAGTATAGCAGCTATTCAGCGAGGAAACGCACCCAGCGTTCTTTTTTACGGTACCACTGGTACGGTACGATTATTTATGTTTTTAGTTTTATTTAATTATGCTTTTTTAATTAATACGAATAAATAAAATTTCTAAATGCATATGGAAGAACATACTTATATAAAAAAATATTTATGTTTTTTGTACTCCTTTTTGCTTCGATGCTGCTTGATGAACTTAGGTACATTTTAATAAATGGAATAGGGTACTTTGCAAAAAAATTAAAACCCGTGAAAATGATTCACTTGAACCAAATGAGATTCAACTAGTAAAGTATAATAATAAATTTCTAAAAATTATTCTATGCGAGCGAAGTTGCGGGCAGAGCTAGTATTGTATATATTTTAATGTTATGTGCATAAAAAAGAACAATATTAGTATCCAAAATATATTTTGAACTAATAAGACGCACTTGCAATCAACAATTTCATTAGTGCTGGTGGTGTCGCAATCGACTCGCGTACTATGATATTTTAAGCACTTATGAAAACTACGCTAGTGAGGCTTTTGAGCAAAGAAAGTTGATGTGAATGCTTTCAAAATAAATTACTCTCTTTATTTCGACAATTTTTCTAAGATTAATCGTGTTACTGAAATTATCTGATGTAAATCCGTACCTTAATTTTGATTGTATTTGTAAGATGTTATATCCAACAGAAAACATCTTCAGTTTCATCAATCAAATTTGATCAGATGGGCATCGTTATCAAGGTGTAATTTTAAAAACATATGTAAATTTAAAAAAACCCGAAAAGATACTATTTGATTCCTGGTTTTTGTGTATTAATTCACCATTTTCAAAATGGGTTATTTGATACCGTAGCCAATTAAAACACATTTTAGAGTTGCTAAAACAAACATTTCTTAAGAAATTATATGAGAAAAATTGGGTGTAGTAAAAGGTGCTCTAGTAAAACAAACCAGGAGGTAGGCAACAATGTCTTCATAATAAGAACTAATAGAAAACACTGCGGTCGCACAACCTGCGTGTAAAGAATGGCAACTATAGTGAACATCCTCCCAATAAACCATTTTATGAAAACTTTGAATAATCTGTAAGAGATTTAAAAAGTGATGTCATGGTTTTTATGGTCAACTAATCATCTATTTTATTTATTTTTAAAAACTGAAAATCTAATTATCTTATCTTACTTTATCTTAAATTGGATAATCATCGATATTAGAATCAAAATTTAAGACAGTAAAAATTAACAAAAACAAATATTTGAATTAGTTATTAACTGATGTTGTTTTGAGGTAGTCAAGTAAACAACAAAAAAATATAAATAAAAATAAATAAAATAATTTAGGAATGATATTTCGTGGTTGTTGGTTGCTCACGGATCGGTAAATAAACATTTTTCATTCATTTTTCACTTAATGTAAACTCATTAGTCACGTAGGCAATAAAAGTGTTACCGATTTAACCGAGATATTTTTTTTCTGAATAAAGGATCGTATTTTTGTGACGCAAAGATAAGTTACGGTGAAAAAATTAATTCCATTACCTCATCGTTATGAGTCCATCTAATGGCAGGTGGTGGCTCGGGGGAGTGCTGCACCACGCACGTTAAGTTAATGGTGCTTCCCATGTTGATGAATAGTTCAGGTCCTCCCAGAATTGTCGTGAGTGGTTCTGATTTCAAATAAATAAGCTATATTATTTTCGAGTAGTATTTTCTTTGAGGTGAGACAGTTTTCAAAGCAATTTTTTCACAAAATAAGATCGGATCGTTAAACTTAAGTGGCAATTGACCGATCATAACGATAGCATGAAGAAATATCAACCTATGCGGAAGAAAATAGGGCGGCCCTCCATAGGTGGAGTGATGACCCGGTGAGGTCTACGATTAGCGGTGAACTTGTGAAGGACTGTAATGATGATGAAGGTTGTAAAAACTTCCACTTGACCGCATACAGCGCAGAGCGCCTCGAATCGTCGACGACCGAGTGCTTTCCGATCGGCTTGATTCACTGGCACTGCGAAGAGATGTTGCATCTCTTTGCATTTCATTTCGCATATACCATGGAGAGTGCTCTGAAGAATTGTTCGGATTAATCCCAGCCGCCAAATTTCGTGAACGCACTACGCGGCAAACGTACCGATACCATCCACACCATCTGGATGCTTGGCGGTCCACCACTGTACGTTTCAAGAGGAGTTTTCTTCCGCGTGCAACCTCTCTGTGGAATAGTTTACCACCGGCGATTTTTCCGGACCGATACGACCTGGGGACCTTCAAGAAAAGAGCTTACTCCTTTCTAAAGGGCCGGCAACGCACCTGCAATTCCCCTGGTGTTGCGGTTGATCATGGGCGGCGGTAATCACTTAACATCAGGTGAGCCGCATGCTCGTTTGCCCCCTCTTCTATAAAAAAAATATATTTTTAACTAGAAATAATTAAAGATAAAAATTAAAGTTGAATTAGTATTACCGTAAATAGAGATGCTTACACCTTAACATAGGCTTTTGTTTCTGTTTTACTATTAAAGCTCTAGCTTACTGTATAATACTCGATGTATTCGTGTCTATGATTCCTGACAATTTACATAATCATTAATTCCAAGAATCGAAATAATTTAATTGTACATTAAATATTTTAGCTTCGTCCTTAATTTTGCACTTATTGTATAAGATACGCGTCCACATACTCGCATCGTACGCATCGAATGGATCGTATCAAACGGTAGAAGTCATACGGATATCGTATTGTCACTTAAGTTTATCAGTGGGCGCTGGACGCACTTTCGCCGGCCGGTGATATGCTATTATATCCGTATGATATTCACCAGAGGGAAACTGAAATAGGAGATGCGAGCAGAATCCTCCTAAAATAATAAAAAATAATAAAAAAGCCAACTATGAGGCAATCTATAGAGGAGGCCTATGTTCGATAGTGTACTTATATATGCTCTGATGGATGGATAATATTCTCCATGTTTTGATCTCTTTAATATTATGTGATGTATCCACATAATATTGTTTGCTTTTTTCCTATTTCGCTACTTTTGCTAACAAACAGCCTATGGACGCATAAGTGTGATTACATAATTTTAAAAGTATTCCTCTTAAGTAAACGAAGATACCTTTTCCACAAAGTGTAAATACTTTTTGCATGCTCTTTCTAAAGCGTCAATGTAACAAGCACGTTTTTAATGAATTTTTGTTCAGTTGCCAAATTTCAAAAAGCTTGCTTTGGAAACTAAACACATACCAACGTTAGTAAATTCAAGTCTTTCGTTAAGGTATTATAAAGCAATTTACCGACGACAGAGAGGTACATGCGGTGGCCGATGGGTGGCGTTGTCCCCACTTGGCACTCGTAGATACCGGAGTCACGCCGCTGTGGGAACCTTATCTGGACAATAAACATTCTGCATTTTAGTAATGGTTAGCGACCTACTTTAGGTACGTTTATGTGCCAAGTAATTTGAATTTGGTTAAGTCATTGGGCTTGATACCAAACATACAGATAAAACAATGTTATAGTAGGAATAAATAGAAAAATAAATGTGGAAAGGAACAATGTTACAAAGAATGTTTTCGAACATTAAAATGAACAAAAAAAGACTGATTTAATTTTTTTTATTAAAGGATGCTTTAGAATTACATTATTTTATTAAATAGCCTCTATAAACAATTACTTTAAAGCAGTTCATTAGGATCAATAGGCAATGGCCAAATAAGTTTTGTTAAAGGCCGAAATTGACGCCATAATACGAAGTTTTTGTTAATTTAAAGGTAATATATGTTATGGAAATGTATATTGTATAATATTATATATTTCAACATAATATATTTGATAGCCTATTACTATTGTTAAATGAACAAATAAGGCGCAAATCTGTCAAGCTCCAATCAAGAATACTCATTATTCATATATATACGAGTAAGTAATTAACAGCATTACAGGCTTGTATAGTCCGATAATCTGCGTGGGTTCATGATACTAGCTGCACTAAAAGTATCGGGAATGGAATATTTCCACTGTTCCTGTCATATTTAAATATTTTTTAATTGAAAACTCCTTGGTTTTAAAAATCGAATACCATTAATTTATTTAAAAAAAATTCTAGGTCTTGTCACAAGGTTTTGTCAAACTTGTTTAGTCGTTCGAGAATTCAGAGCGATGGTTTATTATGACTTTCGATGTGGTTTAACACAAAAACAGTATGTTCACCGGATGATTTCTGCATTTGGTGATGAAGCCCCATCCAAAACCACAATTTATCGCTGGTTTGCTGAATTTCGACGTGAACGATATGTCAAGCTCAGTGATGATCCCCGTCAAGGTCGTCCAAAAACTGCAGTCACCCAAGAAAACGTTGATGCTGTGCGTAAGCTGATTGAGGAAGATCAACATGTGACATACCGCGAAATTCAGGCAACTTTAGACATTGGCATGAGTCAAATACAAATAATTTTTCATGCACAATTAGGTGTAAAAAAAGTTGTTTTCCCGATGGATACCGCATTTGCTCTGTGAAGAGCAAAAAGCAACTCGCGTTACTTGGTGCGTCAGAACTCTCGAAAAATTCCACGCAGGATCCTTAAATGCTGTATACAAAATCGTATTAGGTGACGAATCCTGGATATATGCGTACCCGAAACAAAAAACCATTCACGAGTGTGGGTGTCCGAAACTGAGTTGAAGCCAACAAAAATTGGTCGTTCACGGAGTGTTGCAAAAAAAATGGTGGCCACGTTTGTCTCCAAAACCGGTCATGTTACGACTATTCCTCTTGAGGGACAAAGAACGGTTAATGCAAAATGGTATGCTAGCATTTGTTTGCCACAGGTCGTTTCTGAACTCCGTAAAGAGAACTGCAACCGCCGCATCATCCTCCATCACGACAATGCGAGTTTTCATACCACACAGAGAACAAAAGAGTTTTTAGAGCAAGAAAACATAGAATTATTAGACCATCCGCCGTACAGCCCCGACCTAAACCCTAATGATTTCTATACTTTCCCTAAAATAAAGAATAAATTGCGTGGACAGAGATTTTCATCACCTGAAGAAGCTGTGGACGCCTACAAAACGGCCATTTTGGAGACCCCAACTTCCGACTGGAATGGTTGCTTCAATGATTGGTTCCATCGTATGGAATAATGTGTCAAATTTCGCGGAGAATACTTCGAAAAACAATAAATACATTTTTAAATAGTAATGTTGTGTCACTTCCTTGATTCCCGAAATTTTTAGTGCTCGTACGATGCCATTTTATTTTCATTGATTTGTCCAATAAACAAACTGTGACTTCTGTTGATATATTAAAAACACGAAAGCAAGTATCCAGCAACTTAAGGTTATGACGTGGGTCACCTCGAAGCTACGCACATATAAATTTTATATAAATTAGGCGCAAAGTGCTTTATATAAAATAATCTAAAAAACGTTTGATCATCCATGAGGTCATCTCTGAAACTTCCCGCTATGTTAGATTAAGACGCTCGACAAATACAATTTGAAAGATCTAATTTGTATTTCATTTCTTGTACCTCAAAAATATATTTAGATAAGAAGCCCTCTACTGGCAGTGAGATGTTAGCTGTGGACTTTGGGCTGGTTTTGTCAGTTATGATAAGACCTTACCTCTGGACTTGATGGAGTGACTTGAAGGTTAAATTAGGTGACTAATGCTGCAGCTCCTCGACGAGTAGAACTAAGTGCGCCGAGTTTGGGATCGTTTTGTTAGTTGTGATGACACCTTACCTCCGGTCCTGATGAAGTGACCTGAAGGTGTACTTTGGTGGCTGCTACTGAAACTCGTCAAGGAACTATGTGTGCCGAGTTTGGGCTCGTTTTGTTAGTTGTGATGACACCTTACCTCCAGACTTGATGGAGTGACCTAAAGGTGTACTTTTTTGCTCGCTATTGGAACTCGTCACCGAGTAGACCTATGTGTGGTGAGTTTGGGCTCGTTTTGATAAGTCCTTACCTCCGGACTTGGAGTAATCTGAAAGCGTACTTTGTTGACCGCTATTAGAACGCATCACTCAGTAGAACTAGGTGTGCTGAGTTTGGGCTCATTTTGTTAGTTATGATGAGTCCTTACCATCGGACTTGATGGTGTGACCTGGAGATGTGTTTTTTTGATCACTATTGGAACTCACCACCAAGCAAAACTAGGTCTGCTGAGTTTGAGCTCGTTTAGTTAGTTATGATGAGTCTCTGGCCGGTGGTAGGAAAAGGGGAGATCTCCCGCCGGGCAAGGTGTTCTGCTCGGGGAGCGGGCAACACTCCGTGTGTTCGGACCGTGATAGTTCGGAGATGTTCTATATATACTGTTTATGATTCGGAATATTGATAGCGTGATTTAGGCTTCGGTGTGTTTCGCTTGCGGCGCGACGACAGCGCCGCTACATTACCCCCCTGCTCAGACCGGAGGTCGTTAGTGCAGCCTCGTTTCCGACGAATGTGCAAATGCCAGTTGATTGCCTTGTAGTCTGCGGTGAGTCGAGAAGAAGGCAAGTAATCTGCGAGAGTGCCGTGAAGCAGAGGCGAGTAGTAAGGCTCAGAGTCATGCTGAGCACTGTATAGCGCAGAGAGTAGCTTGAAGGAACAGGAAGAATTATTATTCCAGTGCTGCGATGAACCTTGTGAAGCTAGATGGCTTGCAGGATATGAAGACTGCAGACGATATATGCTCGGGAGTGAATGGGTGGGGTATTTTTATGACGATGATGAAGCTTGAAGTTTCAGAAAGTTGTTGGTTGCGTGTTCAGATTACGTCGGGTGGTCACCACTGTAATAGTGGGGATAAGCGGTCCACTATTAACTGACTCCGAGTGGTCTAGTGGCGGAGAAATGAAACTACTATTTTATGTACAGCCGAATGGAGAATGGAATGTGGAGTATTGAATGTGAATGAATGAAATGATGTAGCGAAATGATGTAGCGGCGCTGTCGTCGCGCCGCAAGCGAAACACACCGAAGCCTAAATCACGCTATCAATATTCCGAATCATTAACAATATATATAGAACATCTCAGAACTATCCAACGGAGTGTTGGCCGCTCCCCGGGCAGAACACCTTGCCCGGCGGGAGATCTCCCCTTTTCCTACCACCGGCCAGAGTGGTGACCAACCGACGTGATCTGAACACGCAACCAAACAACCTTCGAAAACTTCAAGCTTCATCATCGTAATAAAATACCCCCGAGCAGATATCGTCTGCAGTCTTCATATCCTGCATGCCATCTAGCTTCCCAAGGTTCCTCGCAGCACTGGAATAATAATGCTTCCTGTTCCTTCAAGCTTCTCTCTGCGCTCTACAGTGTTCGGCACGGCTCTGAGCCTTACTACTCGCCTTTGCTTCAACGCACTCTCGCAGATTACTTGCCTTCTTCTCGACTCACCGCAGACTACAAGGCAATCTCCTGGCACTTGCACATTCGTCGACAATGAGACTGCACTATCGACCTCCGGTCTGAGCAGGGGTTTGATGTGGCGGCGCTGTCGTCGCGCCACAAGCGAAAACACACCGAAACCTAAATCGTGCTATCAACATTCCGAATCATAAACAGTATATATAGAACATCTCCGAACTATCACCTGGAGTGTTGGCCGCTCCCCGGGTAGAACACCTTGCCCGGCGGTACATCTCCCCTTTTCCTTCCACCGCCACAAGTCCTTACCTTCGAAATTGATGGAGTGAGCTGAAGGTGTATTTTGTTGACCGCTATTGAAACTACTTATGATGAGTCCTTACCTCCGGACTTGATGAATTGACCTGAAAGTGTACTTTGTTGATCGCTATTGGAATGCGTCACCAAGTAGAACTAGGTGTGCTGAGTTTGGGCTCGTTTTGTTAGTTATGATGAGTCCTTACCTTCGAAATTGATGGAGTGACCTGAAGGTGTACTTTGTTGACTGCTATTGAAACTAGGTATGGCGAGCTTAGGTTCGTTTTATTAGTTATAATGAATCCTTACCTCCGGACTTGATGAAGTGACCTGAAAGTGTACTTTATTGATCGCTATTGGAACGCGTCACCAACTATAACTAGATGTGCCGAGTTTGGGTTCGTTTTGCTAGTTATTATGAGACCTTACATCTGGTCTTTATGAAGTGACTTGCAATAAGGGCTTTATTGCAATATATTATGATTTATCCGTATTAGCAAAATATGTGACTATTTGTGACATTTTTACAAAGTAAACACTAGTTTTTATTGAATAAGTCTGCTTACTTCCAATATTTGTAGAAATTTTAAAATGTGTAGTAGACCGAAAATGGTTAGAGGACCAAAAATGTACCGAAACTCGAGCTGGTATCTTTAATTTTGTAGAAAATGGCAACGGAAGTTCGTAACAGTACAAAAAAAACTAGAATTGTCAACAAAAAGTCATTGCCATTTGCAGATGAAGAACTAATCTATCTAAAAAGTATTCGTAGTTTTTAGTTATATTTGATTTGATTTAGTTTTGTCACAGAATGTACCCAAAAACGGCATAATTTTGCTCGATTTGCAAACGCGTCTTTAAATTATTACATCAAAAACAATCCGAGCAGTAATTTAGAAGTTAGCCAAAAACCCACTTTTAAATTTTATTGACAATGATAACTTTCACATAATCGATAACTAATGCAAATCGATTACTAACACACACACACACACACACATACGCGCACACGCACACGCACACGCACACGCACACGCACACGCACACGCACACGCACACGCACACGCACACGCACACGCACACGCACACGCACACGCACACGCACACGCACACGCACACGCACACGCACAAGCACACGCACACGCACGAGCACACACACACACACACACACACACACACACACACACACACACACACACGCCTCGCACACTCGCGCACACGCACGTACACGCACACACACGCGCGTGCGCACGCTATTTTTAAAAAATGTGCGTTTAATTGTGTACACACATACGAATTGAAGCTTTTTTTATGACAAAGTAGGTTAAATAGTACCATACTCATACAGCTTCCGCTGTAAATGGTTACAAGTAAACTTCACTAGAAAACGTGACGTTTTTTAATAACGTACTAAATTTCTCCTCTACGTCAATAAAGAAGTTTCATTTCAATATATTATTTGATTGTATTGAAAATAAAACCTTTGTATACCCTCCCCCATCAGTTATGTTGTAACCAACATAAGGCATATACGCTTTGGGTGTAGAGCTACATCATGATATAGATACTTTCTGGCCTTCGCAATAAGCAACTTTTATGATTCTTAGGAGATAAGCATTTACTTAGCAAAATCTCCTTATGAGGCAATCCAAGGGGAGGCCTTGTTTCAGCAGTAGAATTTTAGAGGCTGTAATAGATTGAAGGATGAATGGAAAATAATAAAAAAGAAACTCACTTTTAATATCCAATCCTCAGTGTGTGGATTATGGACGCTGATAAACCTCTGATCTGAGGTATATGTCATACGGCCTGATGTAAGTAAATGTATATCGCGATGTCGTATCCAAGATACCTGCGATAAAAGATTCAGAATTTGTCATAGCCACAAGAGACACGGGGATGAGTGAAGAAATTGTCAACGGCATATTTGCACTATTAGAGCTGCTTCGTTGGTTTAGTAGTCGTAAGCGTGACCTCTGATCATGTAGTCTAGGGTTCGAATCGCGAGGATTAATTATTAGACTAAAGGCATACACGAGCATAATCTTTCTGGCATTTTCAATAGTCGCCTTTTAGAACATCAAAAGATCAAAATACTGCGATGGATTCTCTTACTACGCTGCCTCGACACCACATAGTAATACAGGTACATTATTTTTGTATAAGTATGAATAGTTCTCACCGTTCTGTTTCCAAGATCATGAACTCTACAGTTTAATTGAGCAGTCTTTCCCACTAAAGCAGTTACGTTTTTGGAGTAAGCCAAATCAAAATGTGGACCTCGTTGCGCAAGTCCCAAATCTACATCTGGATAATCCATTTCTCCAACACCATTCATGCTTGCTCCATTTGTATTGCCAGTACAGCCTGTTAAGGAAAATGAAACTTTACTAATCTTATAATATTTAAATACCTGAAAAACTATTTATTTTTACAATTCTGTTAATAATACACATTGAACAATAACTAGGTAATTTATAATATTTTATATTGTATACTAAATGGTTGATTGCACCACGACTGAATCTTTTCCTTTTAAACCACCTAGTAAACAGTCAATAACAATAAAATTTCGCAAATCCTACCGACAATGGTTTGCTTGGTTATTGAAATTAAAGAACATCTGCAGAAAATGGGTGCAACTATCTTCTATATATATATATATATACAGTCTTATATATACAATATATATAATATATATATATATATATATATATATATATATATATATATATATATATATATATATATATATATATATATATATATATATATATATAGTCTGTTTGCAAATAATATGGTTTTATAAAATCAAATGCCTTCTGTTCTTTTTCACTCCATAGGAACTTACATTCCTTTTTTAGTAAATCATATATAGCTATTATGCTCGCACTATAACTTGGAATGAACCTTGTATAAAAGTTGCAAACACTTAAAAATGCGCTCAATTGCTAAATCTTTTGGGTGCTGGAAACTCTTGAATTGCAAATTATATATATATATATATATATATATATATATATATATATATATATATATATATGTATATATATATATATATATATATATATATATATATATATATATATTTTCGGTTTTTATTTTATCATCATCGTAATCATTACAGCCCTTCACAAGTCCACTGCTGAACATAGCCCCCCCCCCCCAAGCAATGCCACAAAGCACGGTCCTGAGCCACCTGCATAATTCGACTTCCTGCATGTCTTACCAGGTCGTGACTCTAGCTAGTATGGGTCGCCCTACTTTACGCCTACCGCTACGAAGCTGCCACTCGAAAACTTTTATCTCCATCGGTTATCTGTTCTTCAAGCTCTATGACAGGCCCATTGCCACTTCAGCTCACAAATCTGTTGGGCTATGTCGGTCACTCTGGTTCTACTGCCGATATCCTCATTTCTAGTTTATGACGCAGAGAAACTCCGAGCATGGCCATCTTCATAGCTCGCTGAGCGACCTTGAGCGTCCTCATATGACCAGCAGTGAAGGTCCACGTCTCAGTTCCCTAGGTTATTACTGGCAACACGCGATGGTTGTGCAATCTAGTTTTCAGAGTTTGAGGTATACCTGACGTGAAGATGTGTCGTAATTTCCCGAACGCTGCCCAGCCGAGTTGAATTCGTTGATTGACCTCTCGGCTAAAGTTGAACTTACCTGGTCGGACTATTTGTACCAGGTAAACGTACTCGTCAACAACTTTGAGTATAGTGCTACCAACAACCACCGACATAGGTGTGACATGGACATTAAACATGATCTTAGTTTTTTCCATGTCCATGTCGTCGACATTCACCATCGAACATTGACTTGAATTCGACAGTGAGAAGGCTCGTGGTTTGTTCTTTCAAGTATTGTGTTCTCATGATGCGTGTGTTTTGTAATTAGTTAGCGTGATAGACAGAATGTAATGTATGAAGAATTGGAAGGATTTGATTTAATTATTGAATTGATCTTAAAACCTGGGTAAAATGAGGTGTTTAACCGAAAGCTATTCAAGTTATAAATATTCTCTCATTCTTGCAGAGTATATTGCAAGTGGGTGCGGCAATTTTTTATTTGAAGGATGATTGCAGCCGCTAAGGCATTAATAACAAATAATAATAATGACTACCAATAAAAGAGAATTACGCGAAAAAAATCGATTTAATTTAAATCGATTCTACAAACGTGCGAATTTCTCGTGGAAGTTAATGAACTACTAATTGTATCTTCGAGTGTAGCAAGATGTTATATAATAATGATCTGACTTTACTTCAAGAAGTCGGTTTATTGAATACATATTTATTGAAGCGATAGCCTTTTGATTTTTTGATCACATAAGTTTGAGAATCCTATTTAGCAAGAATCTCCATACATTTCTTGTAATATTTATAGAAGTCACCCAATATATAGAAAATAATTCAGGTCACGTGTCCCGACCCCAACACAATGTTGGTTGCAATAAATAATAGTCAACCACAAAATGGAGCGAGTTTAATATTAAACATTGTGGCGTTTACTAAGCGGCTACTTTTGTCTCCTTCGAGTATTATGGACGCTATTCAAGGCAAAGACAGGCATTGTACGCTCCACTGAGTTACGGGCGTAATATATCCAGCTATTATACTGCGATCCATTTCTATACTTGCTTTCACTTTAACCATTTGTACAAATGAAACTTCACAGAAGTAAGGCAAAGTTCAATGGTGTAAAATCAAGAGCATTTCGTGCATTACATTTTTAAATATATTGTGAATGAAGAGTTTAATTAAATTAATTCATTGAGAAAATGTATTCATTTATTGAACAATTTATGTACACACAAAGCATTGTGTACGAACAAAGTTATGTAATATTCGAATAAATATTAGAAATAATTGTCACGTTGAGTGTTAGCTCCTTTATGTCCAGAAAATCTCCACAAATATATCGCTAGTATGGAATTTTAAATTGCTCGGATCAGACGCAACGTTTTTTTACAGAATCTTTGATTGATTATAGCCTAGTGGATGCTGTGGAACACAGACACCTACATCTATCATATATTTGGTGAGGAAAGTTCTCTAATAGATGAAGTGACGACTTAATGAGAGATGCAGGAAATCAACGGTTGCGATTGGCTCAGGCTGTGGTTTGTAGTACTCATTTTGGGTGGCCTATGTTGTTCGACAGAGGAATGGTTATGATGATAATGTGAATCTACCACGTAGGAGACTTACAAGTAAAAAACTAATTTATTAATAATCTAATAATTGAACGTGATAGAATCCTAAAAAAATTAGTATTTCCAATAATAAACGTAGGTATAATGTATACACCTGCTAAGGTTCAAACTCAGAATCTACAACGCAGAACTACCTTATCTGAATACTAAGACGTAGTTGTTGACAACGAAGCTCTAACAAAGGATCCTTATTATATTACAAATACTTTCAAACTCTATTAAAATTTATCGAAAACCTGAAAGTTCATATTTTGCTTTGGCCGGATATTGCCTGCGGCTAGGGATCAAATAATCAAACCGAATCAGACCGTTCAGTACTCAGGTACCCAAACCGCTACGTGATTATTTTTTAAAGTTTATGCTTTAATTCTAAATAGTAATACAAATACCACCGTTTTTATATTTTTGTAAAAAAATGTAAAGGGTAAATGTCACTTAATTATTATTGTTTGAATAATATTGCTGTCGAGATAATCTCTGCTCAAGTTGACATGATAAATGACTTTTCGTTCTGTATTTGGAAGTAAAAAATAAAATTAATACTCGTAAAAGATAATTGTAACACATTTTTTTATTATTGAAATAATATGACTGCCGAGATATTTTCCAACTTTAATAAATATTAATTATTCGATCCTAAAATATTGTATTTATCATTTAAAATGCAACTTTTAGTATTTTTAAATAACACTGTCGAGATAAACTGCATCAAAGTACAAAATTGAAAGTCTCAAACATATATATTTATTAAATATGCAAACATTTTATCAATTTGAATGAAGTAGCAAGAACAGGTAAATATTATTTGAAAAAAAAATATTTAAATTGGAATGGATACGAAACAAAACCTTAAGAAAATACGAAAAATCTCTAACTATCGTGTTACAAGCGAAATGTCTTAAAATTGATTGTTATAAAATTCTTCTACCACTTGCAATTAGATAGTAACTTTCTTGCATTCGATAGCAAAACACTTTATATTTACGTGGTGGAGCCACTCTGCAGCTATATTATTATTGTAGCACGAATGGGTCGTCTCAAACAGGGTAGAATAACGCTCTCACAGAATACCTGCGTAAAATAACAGCTTAATGTTGCTGTGCTTCGTACGGTGAGTATAGAGAATTGGAGACCCATACTACTGGAAACGATGCATTTCATCTTAGTTCTAAGAAGTGATAACGCATCTGCATTTTGATTCTTAAAGTTGCAGCCTATATACATTTATTACATACAATTTTATTGGTGCAGGCGGGGATCGAACCCGGTTTGCTCGCATACTGTGACATTTACAACGAGCGCCTATCTGAGCTACCACAGCTTTTGATTCCTAATCGAGGATAAATGTAGATGTCAATGGGCCACAGTATCCACTTACCATCAGATGGACTATATTCTCGATTGTCACGCTAATCCTATAAAATAAAAACTTTTTTATAATATGGGCATATCGACCAGTACATAAAATATTTACTGTACATCGACCAAGAATATACGTGATAGAGCAGCTATATTTTAGTTTTAGAACGAGGACCACGCTCTTGCGGAACACCGGCGTAAAATAGCAGTATAATGCTGCTGTCTCGTATAGTGTGTGTAGAGACTGGACACCTTTTATAACCGGAAACGAGGCATTCCATATTAGTCTTCAATAGTAATAATGACATAACAGAATATCAGCATAAAATAGCAGCCTATTGCTTCAAGGAACTCATCAAAAAGGTAGTTAAACCTTTATTTATGTCGTTCAAAACTAGCCCTTACAGGGTTTATTGTAAGCCTAAGCCTAAAATAAAAATTTTATTCATTAGCAAGTTTTAATTTGTTTCCAATACGCTAAGAAAGATCTTGTTTCTTTTATTTCAAAACTTAGAGGCGTATAATGTTGCCTGTTCACGATCACTATTAAAACTTTGGTAATAACTCATCGTAGTTTCACCTGTACGGCTCACTAGGGTGAGAATCCCCATCGCCCCAAATAGGAAAGCCATGATCACGGCTAAGCTACGTGACCGTTCATAACACCACTTTACCGCACCGATTCACCCTTTACTCGACCATCTGAAATGAAAAATAGCACGTGTTAACATGTCAGTGGTAAAAATTTGCGAATATTATGCAGCATAGTGATCAAGACATGTTATGTAGAAATTTTGCTACAATTTATTTGCATTACATTATGTTAATATTGGTTGAATTAAAGAAAATATTAAAAGGTTAAAGTAATCAGTGGATTAATATAAGAAATCAGTTAAATTTAATAAGACGCATTAAATAGTTAAATAGATTGTCATCGTAAAATTACTATCCATCAAACCTCTAATATTATAATAGATCATCATCATCACAATCATCATAATAACAATCATCGTTACAACTTGTGAAAGGTTGTAACGATGATTGTCCACCACTAATAATAAGAGATACTATTTAAACTCCTTGTTTCATTCGAAACATTTCATATTATTGAGTTGTTTATATTACGTCACAATATCAAAAAAGGAGGACCATAATCTTAAAGATAATCTGGAAACACGAAGAAAAGTTATGTAACTAAAGCCGATAAATACAGAAAGTTATGTATTATATAAATATAAAATTCAGGCCTTTATCAAGCCTGCTCTCATATGGAATATAGAAAATATTACTTTGAAATCCCTACTACTGTGTCACGTAATTAAAACAGTTTAAGGTATTGGTTAAAAGCAATGGGGGTGTTATTTAGTACTAAATAATACAAACTACTGTATAATTTATAGATTTCTTAATATATTTAATTTTAAATTTCATTAATTTTAAAATCAAAAGTTTATTATAGATTTATTTAAGTGTCGGAATCTTAAGTCAACTCAATTTAGTGTTTTTTAAACCAGATTTTACCAAAAATGGATCTGATGTAAAACGCAGACGCTCCCGGTTGTTTGAAGCCTATGACCATAATCGACGACTATTCCACGTCCCCGCCAATACATCAAATTTTGCCACAAAACCTCGCAAATGAACGTTGATTTCAACCGTGGCATATACGCGAGGCTACTGAACTAAAAAATTCTTTGCTTTAATGGCGGTAATAAAATTAAAAAATTATACTTAAAATAAATGCTAACACCATTTTAATTCCTTTATATGCAGGGAGTTATTTTGTGTAGGTCACGTTATAATTTTCATTAAAATCTTAAGGTAGCCTGGAACACAACTGTACTACTCGAAACTTTATGAATTAAAAATAATCTAAACTAAAATGAATTATATGTACTTGTATTCTAAGATGTTCTTACACCGCCTGTCTAAGAAAATCTACTATCCTAAGATGAAAGCCAAATCCCCTTTTTTTTTTTTTTTTTTTTTTTTTTTTTTTTTGCGGATGGAAAATCATCTAATGACCCCTTTCGCTCTGGGTGGAGCGTAAGGGAGTGTCAGACTTTTTACTGACTAAAAACCATCCGTGTTCCTTCAGTGCCCTTACGTTCCGGAGCCGCGGTATCTCTTTCGAATAGCCCGCAGCCCCGGCAGGCGTCGGCCCTTGCGGGCCCCATCACGCTGCTGACAGCTCTTTGAGGCGCGCGTGGAACAAAACGCGCCGTCGACACGGCCTGTCGTCGTTAGACGGACGGACGACGAGCTACCCATTGCTCGCCGTCCACAGGCAAGCCAAATCCCCTAAATGAGGGATTTCGCCTATAGGAACAACTTATGTCGGAGGCCTATGTTCAGCAGTAGACTTTTATATTCAATAATGGATGAATTTGTACTAAGACAAAAACAATAAAATACATAAAAACTGCTTTATTTATAACTTAAGTTAAGCTATTTATAAGTATTCCCGTAAATAAAAGAACTATTACAGGTTTGAGTACATTGCAGGAAAAGTTTAAAATTAAAAGTTGAAACGTCCTTTGATGTCTCGAACGAAGTCATCTCTACAAAAGCTACGTCTTCCGCCTATCCCTGCTAGTAAAAGACTTTTCATCACAGGAGTAGTTTACATTTCTCCTCCCTTATCCGTATTCTAAAGACAGTTGTTATATTACGAGCTTAAAGTAAATGTATGCATACTTTATGTTATTATGAATTTAGGTCACGCACACACGTAATAATAATTACATACTTCATAATATTTTATTCATAAACAGTTACAACTTTTTGAAGTTAAAATATACTGAGTATGAGTAAATAAAAAAATAAGTACTTATCGGATTATTGCATCGACAAAATATAAAATCAATGTAAGTGGGAGCTTAATGTTAGTAACTAAACATAAGTGGTAATTACAGGTAAAATGTTAGCCCAGTTTTATAGTCTCTTAACATAATTTGACCAGTTCAATCCCTGTCAGCACCCATCGGCACTAATGAAATTTCATTTGCAATTTTCTATTCTGTGCATGCTGAAAACATCAAACTGTCAAGGTATGTCAAAATATCAATTTTATTTAAATTTTATATAAAATATAGTGCCTTCTTAATCCTATACATTTAAACGAGCAATTCTTGTATATACATGTCGATTATCATAAATTTTTTTGTCCAGGGAGTTTCGAGGGCAATAAATCGATCTAGCTATGATTTATTTTTAGAAAATGTCTTTTCGTCCGTGTTTTCAGGCAATGAAAAACTGCTACAATATAAGAATTTTTTTTTTTTGTGTGAGGGAATCTTTGGGTTTTCTTTCCCCACGTTTTATGTTTCCATTTGGTAAATTTTGACACTGTGCTAATGATCGTAATACGATGTACGATGTGGATATCCAGCGGTCGTGAAACAGTAATGCCTTCGCGTCCTGTCTTCGGTCCGATTTTTTTTCCTTATTTTTCAAGTCCCTTCTTTTGTGAGAAAATCTATTATTTCGAGCCCTTTTTTAGTATTTTTTAAAAATACGAAAATTTTAATTAAACTAATTGCACTCATGATTTTTTTATTCAAATAACCAGTTCAGTTTTTTCTATTATGTCAGTAAGATCAAAAAATATTATTTATGTTTCATCAGTATGTATCTAAATGTAATTTAAAAAAAAAACGAGCAAAGCTCGGTCATCCGGGTACTATCTATATTAATTAGTAGAATTTAGTAAGAATACCTAGTCCCTTTTTCTTGTGGTAAAGTCACGATACAACTGTTTTCTGGTTGAAACACAAAACAAATAAAAGACCACGCTTTCATAGAATATCAGAGATAAAACTGTGTTTCATATGGTGAGTGTAGAAAATCGGAGACTCTTTTTTATGGAACTAAAGTGAAAAATGAACCTATAGTCCACCTGATGATAATTGAATAGTGCAGCATTCTTCATAAAAAGCCAACAGATGTGTTGTCATCCCTGATAATTAAGAAAGAACTCACAGCCTGTAGTTATAAAAGTTAAAGTTACAGTCTTTATACGTTCCACTGCTAGGCGCAGACCTCTTCTTATTTCTGAGAGTGTTTAAAGGCATTGAAATATTGACCGCGCTGATCTAAAGCGTGTTGGCGAACTTAATATGTCTTTGAAACATATTTTTTCTTATTTACCAGATATGCAGGTTGTTTTCACGATTGCTTATTTTCACGATATTTTTCTTCATCACTGAGCACGCGGTAAATCAGCACTTAAAATTGCAATTGACAATTCATTGGTGCCGGTGGGAATCGCATCCGGGCATCCGCACTATGAAATTTAGAATGAGCGCTTAGCTCCTGAGCTACCACGACGGTTATTATACTAGCTTTTAAGTACACTGAATGAAACACATTAATGTCAGCACTGCTATTTAGCCTCAGAAGTAGGTAATAGAGTGACGGACATTGAAGGAGTCATCATTATTAATGAGACATTCAATTCTAAACCTAAGAATTGGAAACTAATCAGTATTTTAATGCCTAATTAATAATATAAATACACGTAGATGTGAATGGACGATAACATCCAAAGTCTATTAGGTACATAGTTTTACTCAAGCGCCTTTCCCACCATTATTCAACAAAGCTTAATTAAGAAAGCACTTCAAAAATTATTTCAAGAAGCGAAAAAATAACAAAGATGATTATAGATATTCAAAGAGAGATTTAAAAACATATTAATAAGGAAGGAAAAAAGCTTGGTGCAATTATAACTTTTATCTGCATACATCCTACAACTCTACTTACTTATTCGGCAAGATAACAAAAGCAATGCAGACAAAGTCCTTTTAAAAGCAGATCTTGTTTACATTTGAAAATTTGTTTGTGCCGCAAACGCTTAAAGCATTCTTAAATTAAATATACAGGTTGAAGATCTCCAACTGATTCCGCAGAATCTATGTGAAGGGTCGTTTTATTTATGTAGTCAAGTATTGTTATAATTTAAGCTTACTTTAGTACAATTTACTTTTATTTCTTATTCTTATTTTTACTTTATTACAATGGTTCATAAAACCTGAGTATAGAGAGTTCTATCTGTGTTCAAATGAACTTGATAATTGAAATTATTGAAACTGATTTACAACCCGAATATTTAGTAAATGAAAAAATAGAAAATTGGTGAAAATTTTCTTTCTTTTAAATGTATTAAAAGCTTTTCTATTAATCATTTTTTTCCTTTGAACGTAGTAGTGCGACGCTGCACTGTACGTGACTGCAGCACGAATTGGTTGGCTATGTCAAGGGACGAACTCGGCATACATAGGGTGCGTTTGGCAGAAAAAAGCGCTAGCAAGCGCTTACAAGCGCTGAAATAGTTTTCATCCAGGACACGATTGCTACTTCAGTAGCGCTGACACAATCCGCCATTTTGCTTATTTAATTTGTTTGTTTTGAAGTAGAGTTTATAAGTTGTTTTGTGCAATATTAGTTTTAACTAATATAATGACGTGAATAAACATATACATGTTATTAAAAATTCATGATTGGTAAGTTTTTAATATGAATACTTTACAAACATATATTTAAATTAGGTTAGGTTCCCCGGTTAAAACTAACATCGTGTCCTGGAGGAAAATAGCTACTTACGATTTGACAGCGCTTACCGATTACGATCGCCATTTTGCTTACAAGCACTTGCTAGCGCTTTTTTCTGCCAAACGCACCCATAGATTACCTTCCTTCTCTATAATGAACTCTCTTCGGTCAAGTAAATTTGCTTTCAAATCCAACTGTAAGAGTATGGGAAAAGAGAGTGCACCCATACTTATATACACACTGGTGCAGTATAATCCTGTCCTGCAAGATGGCTAGTCTTCGTTGAAATTTACCACCGTGCCTAAAATTCGGTTTACTCCAACATTATATTAGGTTTAGTTGGTACCATATTGATTTATGATTACCCGAAGCATCGAGGTTCATTTTACGACATTCAATCATATTAAGTGACTACTGCTGACTACTACCTGATGATACGTGGTGATGAAGCTGAAGATGGTCAAACACCCTAACATACTACCCTTTGTCTTGAAGGCACCCACATTGTAATCGGATGGTAAGACAGATGCTGTCAAACTATTCTCCTTCATTATACCTTTTCTCACGGTTAAAGATGTGTTTTCATGACTGAAGATTAAGATGGAATACTTCACAAGTAGTAAAACTGGCTCTCTATAGCCCTCAGACCGGCACACAGCGGTATAGGTCCTGATATTTGGGGGTAACAATACGCAAGGAAGTGGTGGAAGTGGAATCCTAGACAGAAAAGAGTCCTACCACCTAACCTGGATTGCTCTTTGTAGTATCAGACATTCTGCACCTTTACTGCTTCTCCTCGTGATCCATTGATTATTCGTGCGTAAGGGATAAATCGGAAAAATCAGTGTGGTCAAACGTACACTATAATATAAATTATTAATTTCATATTTTTTTATTAATTATTTATCTTTATAATTATTAACTTATAATTTTAATCTGGAGGTAGTCGTGTTAACCATGACATTAGGACGTCGAATACCTCAGTCTCCCCGTAACCATGAGTGCTGTAAAAGTGTAAAGTAATCAAAATCTCAGACGAAATAAAAACAAAACATCGGGAATTTAAAATAAGTTAATAAACGTGATAAAATCCGTAAAAACTAGTTTTATTTAAATGTGTAGTGTTCGAGTAAATATAAGAAATCATGGAACATTATCATTACTTTTATTATAAGTAAATTTAATGTAAAATGACAAATAAGTACATACATAAATAAGATAAAACATATATACTTAAACATGTTTCTTATAATTTTTATCCAAAAAATACTCGCTACTACAAATTGTATATCTAATAAAAGAATTATTTGAAAGTCTAATAAAAACTTATCGCAATATCGAAGTGCTTTCAAGAGATTTATTTTCGGTCTACGCAAGTGTGAAAATATTGTCTTTTATCGTTCCAATTTAGACTTAAAGGTTGTCTATTCGATAAAGGACGGAGAGAGAAAAACGTAAGCAAATTTTGTTTTTTGAAACACTATTATATTTAACGAAATTTTTTAAAAAATTTGTTCTTTCCTTCACTTTATTTACCATATTTTTTATTTAAACTACTTTTACGGATTTTATCGCGTTTATTTTACTTTTAATTACTTTTATTTTTAATTCCCGACGTTTCGGGCGCTTTCCAGTACCCATGGTCAGGGGGGCCGAGATGATTGACGTCCCGATGTCATTGTTAAACCCGGAGTACCTTCAGCTTTTTTAATTATTGTTTATGGTCCGATCTATGCAAAATGAACTGACTATGTCCTGAGGTCCTGCAGTGGTATGCTTGGGTTTAATTTTAATTTTATTGAATATAGGATCCCAAACAGGTGGTTTTATTGATTATAGGATCCCTAGCAGGTGGTACTACCACCTGCTTGGCTGCGGGACGAAACGTCGGGATTTAAAAATAAAAGTAATTAAAAGTAAAATAAACTCGATAAAATCCGTAAAAGTAGTTTTTATTAACTCACTTTCTAATATATCTGGACGAGTCAAATTTAGTAATTTCAAACTGACTTCCCGATGAGCTAGATACTTGAAATTTTGAACATACCTCAGATTTGGATGACAATGTAATAATGTAAAAAAAAAACAAAAGAACTTTCTGATTTTTAGTCCGTTTTAAAAACGTAATACTCATATATTTAAAAAAATCCATAAACATATTCTCTTTTTGTTTATAGTCTGTAGAGTTTGCTGCATTTTATTCTGTGAACTCTATTTTTTTTGTTTTGCCTTGCTTTAAAAATAAGTTACAATCTTAGTAACTCTCAATGCAGGGCAGATACCAATCCGATATTTATGAGAGTAGAGGCATTTTAAGTAAAATTTATTGTAATGAGCGTTTGCTTTAAGCTTTTCAATAGAGTTTGATTCTCAGCAGCACTTCAGAATCTGTGTAAAGGGTCGTTTTATTTATGTGGTCAAGTACTTTTATAATTTCACTTTACGTTATCGAAATGAAATTATTGCGTGAATACGAAAACTCGAAATTAAAAATAGATAATTTTATTATAATGAATCTTGGTCTTGTAGGTGATAAGAATCCGCCTTAATAATTCAAAAAACCTGAGCAAAGAGAGTCCTATCCGTGTTTCAATGAACTTGTTAATTAAAAATATTGGCAAACTGATTGGAAAAATTGAACTGATGATGACTATTATTAGAGTTACAACCTCTCAATACTGGGCAGATACCGATTCGACATAATATTTAGGAGTAGAGGCATTTTAATCAAAATTTATTGTCATGAGCGTTTGCTTTAAGTTTTTTAGGTAGAGTTCGATCCTCAGCAGCACCGATTATGGTTTCCTTCTTTGCCATCAACACCCCGCATCCCTGGCTGCTAAATAATCGCCACGTGTTTTTTTTATAAAGTGAAAATGACACCTAAACTTACAGTCTACCTATAGGTAATAACTACCACATTTGTAAATTAGACTATAAGTGCGTTTTCACGCCAGAATCATAGGATGGAATGCATACACCCATTAATTTGTTTTATAGAATAGGGTGTATCTTCGATTACAAATCAAAATGCAGATGCGTTGTCACCCGTGAGGACTATCCGATCCGATTCTCTACACTCACCATACAAAACACAGCAGCATTAAGCTATTATTTTACGCTGGTATTCAGTAAGAGCGTGGTCTTTCTTCGGTCGAGCCGACCCATTCGTGCTACAAATATATTACTATTATAAAAATACATAAATTACATATAAAAATGTCACGTATAAAATAACGTAATTATACTGATTTCTTATATTTACGCGAACACTACACATTGAAATAATACTAGTTTTTACGGAATTTATCGCGTGTATTTAACTTTTTAATTACCCAAAGTTTCGAACGCTTTACAGCACTCATGGTCACGGGCAGGACTGAGATGTTCAACGTCCTCAACCAAAGGCCTCAACTTTGCAATTACACCCCGCAAATTACCGTACTAAGAAATTATCTGTAGTGTCGAGGACTGTTTATTTAAAAACAATATGCGGAAAGAAGATTTGGAGGCGATACGTCAAGACATCTCGTCTATGTGACGTCGATGGTCAGTGCCTAAACCGAATCTTCCCAAAGACGGATTTATAGCGTTAAAGAACCTACGCAATAAACACGAACTTACGATTCTCCGCGCAGATAAGGGAAACGCCACGGTAGTTATGGATACGTCAGATTATAATTCTAAAATACAAGAACTTTTGTCGGATGTAAGTACTTATAAAAAAGGTTAAAAACGACCCAACAAATAGCACACTAAAAACAACTAGTGATCTCATAAAGAAACACTCCGAAAAAATTAAATCTGGACGTAAAATGGATAATACCTACGTGCGCCAAATCACCAAAATTGTATGGGTTACCAAAAATACACAAGCCCAATGCTCCATTACGTCCCATAGTGAGCCAAATCGATTCACCAACTTACAGATTGGCTCAACACTTAGCGAAAATACTCTCACCTCTCAGGGGACATACAAGAGCACACATAAAGGATTCCTACCATTTTGTCAGCGAGATTAAAAACTTACATCTATCTGGCAGACAATGAAACTATGGTCAGTTTTGATGTGCAGTCATTGTTTACATGCTTACCTGTTGAAGACTGCATCTCAATTGTAACTAGAAGGCTGGAAGAAAACAACATGCCCGTAGAATATGCAGTATTACTCAGACACTGCCTTACATCTGGCTACCTATTGTGGAAGGAGGAGTTCTACAAGCAAGTAGATGGTGTGGCGATGGGCTCACCTGTATCTCCCATTGTCGCCGACATATTCATGGAAGACTTTGAGGAGAAAGCCCTGCTTAGTACTCCCATAAATCCAAGGTTCTACAAGCGGTACGTAGACGACACTTTCACAATTCTACCTTTAGATAAAGTAACTGCATTTTTAGACCATCTTAACTCTATAAATTCTAAAATTCAGTTCACAATGGAGTTAGAGGCAAACAATTCCTTAGCGTTTCTAGATGTGTTAGTAATTCGGAATCCTGATAATACCTTGAGCCATACTGTGTATAGAAAAAAGACCCATACAGATAGATATTTAAACGGTGATTCTCACCACCATCCTTCACAGCTAGCTTCCGTGGGTAAATCTTTGTTTCAGAGAGCACGAGTGATCTGTGACAGTAAACACCTGGCTGCAGAGCTCCACCATGTCAAGCAAGTTTTGCATGACAACAAGCTTCGAGTCCCGCGCCTACGTCACAGTGAACGAGTGAAGCCGGCCACAGTCGAGCGTGTACCTGCTGTACTGCCATATGTTAGAGGAGTCACTGACAAGATTGGCTACATCTTGAAGCGCGCTTCCATCAAAACATAATTCAAGCCGCTGAAGAAGATTGGTCAGTTTTTACCATCGGTCAAGTGTAATGTCCCTCTGCAAGATGCAGGAGTGTACAAGCTTGATTGTGAATGTGGTCTCTCCTACATAGGACAAACTAAAAGATCAATAAAAACCCGCGTTAAAGAACATATAGCTGATGTGAAGAATCGACGCTCCGGGAAGTCTGCAGTCTGTGAACATGTACAGGATCGCCCCCGTCACTACATCAGATTTGATAGACCGCAGATCCTCGCTAAAGAACACCGATTCCTTCCAAGGATGATTCGCGAGGCTATTGAAATCAAAAAACATCCTAATTTCAATAGAGAAGATGGCTGGGTGCTACCATCTGCTTGGGATCCTATAATAAATAAAATTAAATCCCAACCCAAGCATACAACTGCAAGACTTCAAGATACCATAAGTTCATACTGCACAGATCGGAACAAAAGTTAAATTTTAATCTATGGTAACCGCGGTTAACTATGACATATGGACGTTGAACTTCTCAGTCCTGCCCGTGACCATGAGTGCTGTAAAGCGTTCGAAACGTCGGGTAATTAAAAAGTTAAATACACGCGATAAATTCCGTAAAAACTAGTATTATTTCATAATGATTTCTTAAATTTACGCGAACACTACACATTGAATAAAACTATTATTTACGGATTTTATCGCGTTTGATTACTTTAATTTATTTTTATTATTATCCCGACGTTTCGGGTGCTTTACAGCGCCCATGGTCCGGGGGGACTGAGATGTTTGACGTCCCAATGTCATAGTTAGTCCGGCTACCTTCAGTTTTTTTATATTAATTTTTGGTCCGATTTACGCAAAACGAGCTTATAGTATCATGAAGTCTTGCAGTGGTATGCTTGGGTTTGGGTTTAATTTTGTTAATTATAGGATCCCAAGCAGATGGTAGCACCCAACCATCTTCTCTATTGAAATTTGGATGTTTTTTAATTTCAATAGCCTCGCGTATCATCCTTGGTAGGAATCGGTGTTCTTTTGTGAGAATTTGTGGTTTATCAAATCTAATGTAATGGGTGGGGACGATCTTGAACATGTTCGCAGACTGCAGAATTCTCGGAGCGTCGGTGCTTCACATCAGCTATATGTTCCTTCACGCGGGTTTTTATAGATCTCTTTGTTTGACCTATGTAAGAGAGACCACATTCACAATCTAGCTTGTACACACCTGCATCTTGTAGAGGAATATTACATTTTAACATTTTTAAATGTAATATTCCTTGTACACACCTGCATCTTGTAGAGGAATATTACATTTTTACATTTTTAAATGTAATATTCCTCTACAAGATGCAGGTGTGTACAAGCTAGATTGTGAATGTGGTCTCTCTTACATAGGTCAAACAAAGAGATCTATAAAAACCCGCGTGAAGGAACATATAGCTGATGTGAAGCACCGACGCTCCGGGAAGTCTGCAGTCTGTGAACATGTTCAAGATCGTCTCCACCATTACATTAGATTTGATAAACCACAAATTCTCGCAAAAGAACACCGATTCCTACCAAGGATGATACGCGAGGCTATTGAAATTAAAAAACATCCAAATTTCAATAGAGAAGATGGTTGGGTGCTACCATCTGCTTGGGAACCTATAATTAACAAAATTAAACCCAAACCCAAGCATACCACTGCAAGACTTCATGATACTATAAGCTCGTTTTGCGTTAATCGGACCAAAAAATTAATATTAAAAAAACTGAAGGTAGCCGGACTAACTATGACATTGGGACGTCAAACATCTCAGTCCCCAACGTGACCATGGGCGCTGTAAAGCACCCGAAACGTCGGGATAATAATAAAAATAAATTAAAGTAATTAAACGCGATAAAATCCGTAAATAATAGTTTTATTCAATAGTATTATTTCAATAATTATACTGGCTCCACAAACCATTCATACTGGAACGCAGCAGTGCAGGAACTGCTATTTGACGTTAAGGATGGACTACTTGTATCTATCTAGAAGAACTCCTAGGAAAAAAAGAATCGTACTACCTAACCTGCGTTGTCCGTTAAAATGCCAGACATTTGCGCCTTTGATGCTTCTCTGATCACTGATTTATTATTCCGTCATAAATTGGACAAAAGGTAAGGTGAAACCGACATCTATCAGAAATCACATTATAAACGTGGTGGAGCCATGGTGTAGCTATATTATGGTTGTGACGCGAATGCACAGTTTGGCTGGGGTAGGACGGAATATCAGCGTAAAATAGCAGCTTAATGGTGCTATGTCCCTTATGTTGAGTTTACAGAATGGAAGAATATTTTTACTGGAAACGAGGTATTTCGTCTTAGGCATCACGCATCTATATTTTAGTTCTTAATCAAGGATAAATGTGGATGTTTATGGACCATAGCTTCCACTAACCATCAGGTGGACTATGTATTTATGTGGAACATGTGATTTATGTGTGATTTTTGAATAAAATGCGCACACAGGTTATCAATGTCAGTAAGCGGATGCCCTTGCACATACAAACCTACGTCTATCCTCGATTAAGAATTGAAATTGAGTCTGAGATAGAATATCTCGTTCAGTTCTCTACACTCACCATACGAAACACAGCAGTTTTTTCTATAGTGACCTTTTTACAACACACATGGAATGAAATGGGTTGATGTATTGTTTTAGTTTCCTTCACTGAAGTTGTTTATTTGATTTTATGTAGTGATTTATAACTGGTATCTCTATTTAAAACTAGAAGGGTCGGGGAACATGCCATATCTTCAAAGAACGCGATCGTCAAATTGACGGTATATTGGATGTTTGTGATTGAATCAAAATTATGAATTTTAAATATTGGTTTTAGTTACTTAAATACTTTGATTACATCGAATAATAACAAACAATTCTTTTCGACTTTGTTACGCATTGACCACAAAGAGCTTTTTGGAAAACAGTGCATATATTCCAGGAGTGTTTTTTTTAATTTCGAATTAATTTGATATTGACGTCTTCTTTTTAAGTGGGAGGCTGTTCTGCAGTAATATCTATATTATCTACACTTTTAGTTGGGTTGAACATTGTTATTTACTTACTTAATCAGCTCAAAGTTCACTTACGAATTGGAGAATATAATTATGGCTAGAAATGTATTCACATGTTACTTTCCTATAAAAAATCCATGAATTTATAGCGAATTAATCCAGAATATTGAGACAGACTGGCTAACTTCGAGTTCCAGCTCTTGCGGTGTAGCTTCTTGCCATTTGGTCAACTTTGTCCACGCCCACCTTGGTTTCGTTATAAAACTGTACTACAGTTTCATGAAGTTTTTTTGAATTAGTATCAATATGAAAATTTTGATGAAGAGTACTCAAGATAATGACTTATTTTAACTTGACAAACGGTTAGGGTTGCATTTGTTGCCGATTTCAAAATAAAGGTTTCATCCGTGTACGAATGTTTTTACAAATTTCTCGTCTTGCTCGTCTCATTGTTTTTTTTTTTTTCGTTGTGGGTAGTTGGCTAAACAACATGCTTAAATCTTGCTCTTATTTAGATTTTAAAGTTTAATGGTTTTTGTGTAATTTGTCTCATAATAACTAGTACCACCCACCTCATGAGTGTTTTTTCAAGTTCATAACCTACATAACAGCATTTATCACCACTGGCACAATCTTGTATTTTCTATCCAACATCAGTGTTTTACTACGTAAATGGAGTATTCAATTAAGGATAGCATGACCGAACTTATGGAGGTTTTCCATAAGAGAATGACGAACTTCGAAGAAGAGTTACGTAAATCTCCTCATTCAACGTCCAACACTGCATCACTTGCTGCGGAGTTCACTTCATTCAAGGCTTTTGTGGTCCAAGCACTGAGCAGTCTACAACAGCAAATGGAGCTCCTGACCCATACTGTCGATCAGTTAGAAGTAAGAAGTCGTAGAAAAATGCTTCTATTTCATGGTGTACCAGAGAACTCTAAGGAAGATACTGCTCTGGTAGTTACAAGGGTTCTCAATGAACAACTAAAGATAAGTGACTGCTCAACCAGTGATATACGAAGGTGCCATCGAATGGGCCGTCATGCTACCGCAGGCAGACCACGACCTATTCTTGTAAAGTTCCAAAATCTCATATTACGGAATAAAGTCTGGTTTTCCAAGACTCTGCTTAAGGGATCAGGTGTCACAGTTTCCGAATTTCTAATTAAATCAAGACACGATGCTTTCATGGCTGCTCGAGATAAGTTCGGAATTTCTAGTTGCTGGACTAAGGATGGATCTGTTTATATTCTCAGGCCTAACGGCTCTCGTCTTCGAGTTCTTACAGTGAGCGAAGTTCATAAGTTAGATCAGTGCCCAGATGCTTCAGCTAAAGTGACTGAAAAGAAGCCAGCAACAGCAAAGACCAAGAGAGGGGCCGCAGTTAAGAAATGATTATGCATGCTTAATTTCTTTATCCCTACTTTAACGTAACTTATGCAATGATTCTTTTAAATTACAATTTAGATAAGTTCCGCTGCAATTAATTTACACTATTTGAAACTAGGTAAATCATTTTATTCTAAACCTTAGCACATCATGAATTGACTGTTACATTGACCCTATTACGTGTAGAAACTGTTTTATATACATTTTTAATTAGTATTCTTATTTATTATTATTTCTAATTGGTATTATAGTTTATTAATTAGTACTCTTTCAATCTTGTGCACGTAAAAGTAAATTAATATGTTTACAATACCAATAGTCTTTGTGTATATACTTTTTCAACAACACCGTGGCAGTCACATAGATTAGTAAATAATCAGACATATTATATACAGTAATCTATGGCGGACAGAGGCAGCGGCTGCTTTCTTTTTCACAGATTATTAAATATTTATTTTAGTAAGTTATGGTCACATCGGCTACCAGTCTTTCAGCCAAAAGCTGTAATATGAAGACTGACAACTTTATTAATTCTGCCACCTTAGATTTAATACTATAAACGTTTGTAAGTATTGTATTTGTGTAGCGGTATTACCAATTTGTATTTTTTTTATATTATCTGATTTTGAAATGTGTTTTTTTTTTGGTTTTTTGTTTTTAATTATGTTGTAATTTGTAATAACACTCGATTGGTGTTAACACCTATTACAATCTTCCTGGCTTCCAATTAATTCGAAACGATCGCTTAGTAGGTGGCGGTGGAGGTGTTGCCATTTATCTACGTTCACACATTCCTTTCACTATTGTCGATATGTCTGCACAATGCGCCGCTAAATGCCGGTGAGCATCTTTTCATTGAAGCCACACTATCACACTCAAAAGTTCTTCTTGGTGTTTATTACTGCCCTTCTATGCGTATTGACTTCTTTAACTCATTCCAAAATATCATTGATAAGCTTACTCCCTCCTATTCACAAACGATTATTATGGGTGATTTTAACACGTGCCTCCTTAAACAAGATAGCAGGGCTTTTTCTCTTCAGTCAATCGTATATTCTAGTAATCTCTCTATTTTACCACTAAATGCCACGCATCATTTTCCAAACTCGAATCCCTCTCTCCTTGACCTTATTTTAGTTTCCTCTTGCAACTTAGTCACGAAGCACGGCCAATATGCGGCCGATGCCTTCTCCTATCATGACCTTATCTTTCTATCCTATAATACCCGATCTCCCAAATTCAAACCAAAAATTCTACTGCAGCGTAATTTTGGTGGCATGGATATAGACAGTCTTTGATAGGATGCGCTACTATGGGACTGGTCAAATATTTTTAACGCAGATAACCTACATAGTAAAGTTTCAATCTTTACTTCAGCCCTTATAAAAATCTATGATGTTCATGCACCTGTACGCGCAGTCAAAATTAAACATCGTCCATCACCTTGGCTTACCGATGATATTAAACATATTATTAATAAAAAAGCGATAGCTAAGGCTAAGTATAAACGTAACCCAAATGCTTTTAATATGGAAAAGTATATTAACATTCGCAATCACTGCAATAAGGTGTGTAGGGATGCTCAACGCCTTCATATTCATAAGTCAGTTGAAAATGGGGATACAGCAAAGGTCTGGAAATTTCTTAGATCATTGGGTGTTGGGAAATCTAAGAATACTCCAACGACAAATGATTTAAACGTTAATCTTTTAAATAAACATTTCTCTTCTTCATCCTGCTTAGATAGTACTGCTAAGGCTAATACACTAACATTTCTTTCAACTATTCCCACTCCCAGTCACTCCTCTTTTATTTTTAAACCATTCACTGCTTGTGGCGTTGAGAAGAGCGTTTTATCTATTACTTCCAATGCAGTGGGAAGTGATTGTGTCAGTCGTAATATGATTCTTCCTATTCTTGATATTATTCTTCCTATTATTTGTCATATCCTTAACTTCTCCATTTCTACAAATAGTTTTCCATCATCTTGGAAAAATGCTGAAGTTATTCCTATCCCAAAGAAAATTAATCCTGCGTCCTTTTCTGAATATCGTCCCATCTCTTTACTGCCCTTCTTATCAAAAGTCCTTGAACGCCTTGTTTATATCCAGTTCAACAGCTTTCTTTGTGCTAATTCTCTCCTTAATCCTTTACAGTCAGGATTTCGACCTGGACACAGTACTACCACAGCATTGGTGAACATTACCGATGACATCCGATTAGGAATGGAACGCGGCGAAGTAACTGTTCTTTGTTTATTAGATTTCAGTAATGCCTTTAATACCGTTGACCATGATGTCCTACTTGGTATAATGCGCTCTCTTAACGTATCTCCAACAGCGATTGGTTGGTTTCGAAGTTACCTGTCTGGGCGCCAGCAACGTATACGCATCGATGATACATTATCATCATGGTGTAACGTATGTGTTGGTGTGCCGCAGAGAGGCGTTTTATCTCCTTTACTTTTTGCAGTTTTTATAAACTCAATATCTAATAATTTAACTTCTTCCTACCACCTTTATGAAGATGATCTGCAAATATATACTAAAGCTTGTCCCAACGATCTCCCCAAAGCTATCAATGTCATTAATGCAGATCTCGAACGAATTCTCGAGTGGATTAAAGCATACGGCCTTCACGTTAACCCAGCTAAATCACAAACCATTATCATCGGTAGCGCGCAAATGCTGAATAAGTTATCAGTTGATCACCTACACCAAATTGTATTTAATAAAACTAATATCCCTTACAGAGATTCAGTGAAGAACTTGGGGATTCACATAGATAAAAATCTGTCATGGGACCATCAAATCAAAGAGATCCACCGTAAAGTTTATGCCTCTGCAGCCTCCTTGCGTAGATTACGTAACTTTCTTCCAATATACACCAAAACTGTGCTTGCCAAGTCCCTTCTTTTCCCTATTTTCGACTATGCGGACGTCAGCTATCTAGATCTCACCGAAGCTCAGCTTGATAAACTTGAGCGAATTCAGAATTTCTGTATAAGGTTTATATTTGGATTACGTAAATATGACCATGTCTCTCTTTTTCGTACTAAGCTCAAGTGGTTGTCGATACGTCTTCATCGGAATGCTCACATACTTCATCTTCTCTATAGTATTCTCTTTAATCCTTCTTACCCTTCTTACCTCAAAAATCGGTTTGTGTTTCTTCGTGATTCCCATTCGCGTAACCTGAGATCAGCAGAGAGCTTGAAATTGTATATGCCACAACATACTAGTAAATTTATGAACAAGTTTTTTACTGTACAGGCCGTTCGTTTATGGAATGAACTCCCATTGGCAGTCAAACGCGCTCCATCCCTACCGGTTTTTAAAAAACTAGTAAAGAACCATTACCTTGCACTTCGCTCCCACACTAGTCGTTTAATATAATATAATATAATATATATGTAGTATATTGATTGCATTTAGTTAAATAATTAAATATATATTTTTTGTATGTATATATGTTTGTAGTCTATGTATGTTTTGTTATATTTATATATATATATATATATATATATATATATATATATATATATATATATATATATATATATGAAATGTGTATTCTATTTTTTATCACACCAATGTGCCCTACCCTTGTAATTTTTGTGTAATCCTGTCCATTCACTGGTTGTCTGGAAGAAATTGCTATCAGCAATAAGACCGCCCATTGCATACTTCTTTTGTATATATAATTAGTAATTTTTTTATATATGGTGTGCAATAAAGAATATTAAATAAAAAAATAAAATAAAAATTGTTTCAAAAATACTTGTATTTTCGCATCTTAGATTTTCTGCTAATTTAAGAGATGTGAAAACATTGTCCGTTGTAACGTTTCGACCTTTTTTGAGATAGCGTTGTGAAAATGTCATAACTACATGTTCTGGTAATAGAATATCACTTAGGTGCTGAACATTTTTTCCTAAATAATGAAAGCCACCACACAGACATTTGCTCTCAACATCCAATAATAACTATCAAATTTATCAGGTTTATTTCCAATGTATTGCCAAAAAAGGACAACGTGTTTTCGATGGAAATAACCGTTTGTCAACAGCATATTTTCACCAGAAATATAACACATTTGACAGTTTTCTACAAATTTATTCTATATATCAGAAACCATTATAAATTTGTCTGTAGATAAACGCGTATTACGCGTGGTTCTCAAATAAAATCGCAAATATGTCATTTTTTGTATCTATATTTACTCATAGTGTTTTTGAAAACAGGGACCGTAAAATTTCTCAATCTAAATGGCTCATGTTGTAAAATCTACGTGCATGGATCAAGGCAGTGGACACATCTAACTTATCTTAAGAAATTTCCCACGAGTTGTATTGACTTTTGATACATGCTTCAGTTTTGGTGCATAACTTTTTGCGTCGTAATACACATTCTTGAATAAAAAGTCACCAGGAGGATAGAACTTTTTTGTTTTTTACATACTGCTTAGCATATGGAGTACAACCTGAAACTTCTCTCAGTACGTTTTGCTGACTTCGACTGCCCGTTCCACCACCACTTAAATACACGTCCATTCAGTGCTATCACTAGGTACTTGACTCATATCTACTTCTGGCAATGATAACGTTCTTACTAGCCTCTCACCATGGGTTATGCTTTCAGAGTGTTGTGCTATTTTGCCAGGTCCAGGTCTGGTGCCACAAATTCTTCGTCTGCCACGTTAGCTGTTTAAATTCCTGTCCTGCATTACAATGTCAAAAAGATTTTGAGTTTGAGTATCAGTTTCAGGATCCTCCGATGTGAAACTTTCTTCTTCTGGCTGAAAGTGCCCATCCGCGTTTTTTTCAATACTCCACTCATAATTTATTGTCATTTTTATCACCTGAGACATCATAGTATAATAACCATTAAGTATAATAACGAAGTAGAATAAACATTTTTCTTTTACCTTAGCAACAAAATACTTAAACTAATGTAAATGTACCTAAGTATATATATTTGTAATTATTTTGAGTTTTTAATTAACCTTGATAACTAAGTTCTTAAACTAATGTAAGTATACCTCAGTAATTTTGAGTCAGCGCTAAACAAGAAAATTAATTAATTACGTAATGTGTGATGCCTGCCCGACACGACATGCACCTTTGCCGGAAAATGCCGAGGTTTCACGAAGTTAATATCAGCGAAACAACAACCCGAATGGGTACACAAGTAAGGGCACACGTCGTTGCGAGCGTTCGTGCGGAAGGAGTATTTTTTGAAATGTTATGTTTATCGCTGAAGATTTCACGATGTATTGTTAACGCGACACCGTGAAAAAATGCACCTCCTTTCATCGAATCGTATAGGACTATGACACCACTAACGAAATTGGAATTTTGATATAGGTAAATTCATGTCTTTATCTTGAATTTGATTGTTCAAAAACACGATTGTATAATTTTGAATCGATAATTATTTGCGAAAACACCTCTAAAAATCACTATAGTTGAATTACAACGAAATTACATAATCTATATGCTTGGGAATCACTCAAATATATTCATAAAATCAATATTCATAATTTACTTGCTCATTATTTTGATTACTTATATTAATAATTTTATAAAAAATATTTTAAGATTCTGACAATTTCTAAGAGGTTTTACTTGTCGCGGGCGCTACGGAACTTTAGACCTTATGACGGCGTTTTTTCAAGTTTTTATAGAAATTATGTATTCACTCGGATCAGTACGGCGATAGCCTTTGGTTGCCGGAGCCGGTTTTGGCTTGGTTCTTTCTTCTCTTGAAATGTACATAATGCTCTGTCTTTCTTTTTTATTTACTCTGAGATAAATACTTGATTCATTCAGGATTTCAACCCACGGCCTGAAGCGTCGCAACCGGCAAATGGCAGTAGTAAACTAATTTTGAAATTCACATTGATATAAATATTTTATAACTTTCTCTCACCCAGGACTTATTTTTTCATTATAAGATTACCAGTAATGCTATAAAGATTACTAATACTCAAGAAAAACAATTTAAATAAGCTTATTATTTAATTATTTCTATTAGGAGGAGTTCACCGAAGTAATCGAACAGCGAACCACATTGACATTCCATTCTGAATTCCACATTGACATTCTGAGTTCGTAGGTCGAGGCCCTATTATTAAGGTACTGTCACTTTCATTCGGTGTTTTTCTCGATCAAAATTTTTACAGTCGATTCTAGTCGTAAAACTTCATTCGTAATTCGAGTGTTATCGTTATTATTACGCGCAAGAAGATAGTGTAGAATACTTTATCGTTGTCCGTTATGCCTGATGAAATGTAATATATTTTATGAGCAAAAAAATGACAAGAAATATCATTTGGCTATTTATTCCGAGGCGGTCGACTTATTTCATACCACAGAAATACTATAAAGTATGTAATTTTTCAAAACTGAGATAAATTCGCGGCCTTATTGCCTTCTACGAAAGGATGTTTGTGAACTTGTATATTATTATGATTTATTTTAATGATTTGCGTTTTGGTAGTTGATCTGGAGAATTTATTTACTATAATTAGCTCAATTATTAAATCATTGAGGCCTACAAAAGTTTACTGATGAACATAGGCCTCATAAATTACTACATAGGGAGCAGAGGTTGTCCATCATCTATCTTATTTTCCTCTTTCGCCTCTTTTGAAGCCTGTGGGATAGTATGGAGTAGTGGCCGCCTTACGCACCTTAACATTCATTATAAATAAGTGCATTACCACGCTACGGGTTGATTGCCAGAGAATTTCGACGGGAATTAAATTTGTCCATTGTTAACTTAGCTGTATATTGTAAAGAACAAATATTAAAGTAAATCATTAACAATTAAATATAAAATTGAAAACATAAAATCGATAATATAAAATCCTAAGAAGTTAAATAAATATATTGTATATAAATGTACAAAGTATAAGCAAACTGCACCATCAATGTGGTAGAGCCATGCTGCAGTTATATTAGTAGCATAGCTGTAGCACTAATGGGTCGGCTCGACCGGGGAAGGACCACGCTCTCACAGAATACCAGCGTCAAATAGTAGCTTAATGCTGCTGTGTTTCGTATGGTGACTGTAGACAATCGGAGACCCTTTTTTACTGGAAACGAGGCATTCCATCTTGGTCCTCACGGGTGACAACGCATCTGCATTTTAATTCGTAGTCGAGGACAGATGTAGATGTCTATGGGCCACAGCAACCACTTACCTCATGGTAACCACCTCATGGTGGACTGTGTGCTCGTTTATCACCCTCCTCCATCCTATATAAAAAATCAATATAACTTAATAGCATCTAAAGTCAACGCTCAAATTCTTCTATATACTATTTCTTAGCACCGACAATAATAGCGCTATACATAAATACATACATAAACACTCACGCCTGTCACCCAGAGGGGTAGGCAGAGACTACAGACTTCCATTTAGCACGATCCTGACATACCTTTCTCGCCTCTTCCACATCCATATACCTACGCATACATGCTCGTCGGTTAAGGGTACTCTTAATTTGGCCCATTTTTAGTATATCGCCAATTTGGTTGACAAACTTCCGCCTAGGACGTCCCTTTCCGACTCTTCCATTCACTTCTGCAACATATATTTGCTTTGTCAGTCTTTCCGCATTCATTCTTTCTACATGACCAAACCACCGATGCATTCCTTTCTTAATCCTGGTCACCGCATCATCTTGCAAACCACACTCTTCTTTTATCACACAGTTTCTCACCCTGTCACTCAGATTCAGCCCTAACATACTCCTTAGCGACCGTATTTCTACTGCATTTATTCTACTCTCGTGCTTCTTCTGCCACACCCAACTTTCACTACCATACGTTAAAGTAGGGACTAATACAGCACTGTGAATTGCCATACGTGCCTTTTTTGACACATTCTGACTTTTCACAATAGAGTGTAGAGCCCCATTTACTTTATTTCCTGCATTCACTCGTCGTTCAATGTCCTTATCATATCTCCCATCCCTGCTGAATACACATCCCAAATATACGAACTCATCCACTTGCTCAATTAACTCTCCTTCTATTCTTATTTCACATACCGTTTTGCTTTCATCTCTTTCAAAAACCATCACTTTCGTCTTACTTGCGTTCACATTCATTCCCCTTTCTTTTAATGACCTGTTCATTAATGTAACCATCATTTGCAACTCGGCCGCCGACGATGCAAGTATGACTTGATCATCGGCGTACAAAAGGCATTTGATGGTTAACTCACCCATTCTTAACCCGCATTCTTCAACTTTCAAATTTTCCAAACAGCTGTCCATAAATAGGTTGAACAGCCACGGGGAAGCTACACAGCCCTGTCTGACACCTTTATGGATGCCAAACCAGTCCGAGTAGACCCCGTTGATTCTAACACAAGCACTCGAGTCCCTATACAGAGACTTTAATGCCTGTATCAAACCAGCGCTCAACCTAAATGCGTTCAGCGTTTGCCATAACACATCCCTGTCCACTCTGTCATAAGCCTTTTCCAAGTCCATGAACGCACAAAAAACTTTTTGGTTTTTCGCCAAAAACTTCTCCGCGATCATGCGCATGGAAAAGACTTGATCTGTACACCCCATTCCCTTTCTAAATCCCGCTTGCACATCCCAAATTTTTTCATCAGTTTCTTTCATAACTCTTTCAATTAGTACCTTAGCATACAGTTTTCCCACAATGCTAAGAAGGCTGATACCACGGTAGTTTTTACAGTCCTGCTGTGACCCTTTTCCCTTATATATTGGGACTATCACGGCTTTGCACCAGTCTCCCGGTACCCGCTTTAGTTCCCAACATAAATTAAACAAGGTGTACAGCAGGCCTGCCACCACGTCCTCTCCAGCCCTTAGCATTTCGAGTGAAACTCTATCATATCCGGCTGCCTTACCTACTTTCATACTTTTCATTGCTTTCATTATTTCATCTATACTTATCTCCCTATCTCTTTCATCTTCTTTCGGAATTTCTATTTCATTTAGTTCACACTTCTCCTCACTCATAAATTCGCTTTCAAAATATTCCTTCCATCTCTTTAGACTCAACACTTCATCATTCAGGATACAGCCATTCTCGTCTCGTATCGCATTCAATCTAGGCTGTTTTGAAAGTCCCCTGGTATTTCTTACTTTTCTTATTTCTTCTATATTTCGTAAGAAATATAGCGCTATCTAGGAATAAATTTATTTTATTTTAAAATTTTTGACGTCGGAAATTTTTTTTTATTAAAAATTTTATTTTTTGAACCCTTTTTGAAGAAGACAGAAATATGACAAGCTAAGGGCGACTAGAATTTCATTTTAATAGTTAAATTAAAACGGCGATAACTCAATGTGTGTGACGACCGCGGACAATAAGGTGGGTTCGAATCCGGCATTAGACTAACTGTCGGGAACCAATAAAAGCAATTGAAATATTACCCGTAAATAATTAAATGTAAGAAACTGTACTAATATTTATAAAAAAATTTACACTTCGCCTAATTACCACACAAATGAGTTGAATTTTTTTAATATTTTTTTAAAGACCACCCTAAAGTTAATTCTACTTAATAAAAAGAAATCATTTAAATCAATTCACTTGGAGCGAAGATATTTTATAAAGAACAAGGGTGACAAATGAGAGACAAAATATCTGATGGTAAGTGCTTGCTGTGGTGGCCCATATATATCTATCTTCGGCCAGAAATCAAAATAGACATTTACACTTCTGACCAATGCCTCATTTCAAAAACGTTCTTTAGTTCTCTACACTTACCATACGAAACACATCAACATTAAGCTGACATTTTTAATCATCTTTAGAAAAAGAACATGCAGTTGAAATAAAAACTCCTCATTTTTAAAGTCGGGTGAAAAAAGCAAGTATCATTATTGAGAAAGAAAATTTCGGATTCAAATCATTTTATATTGCTCAATAAGCTACTAATAAAATTTCACATAAACAATTGAACTAGCTTTTGTTTGTCGTCAATATGGCTAGCCGTAAAATCTAATCAAATGTTTTATGTTGATGTCATGAGTGATAGACGAAGTGAAATGAAAGAAGGGGAAAATGAAAGGCAAAAATTTATTACCATTCTTCAGTAAATCTAGGAGTTTATGTTTTTAATATTTTTTGAGTTTACTACTTAAAAATCGATTTTCACAAATTAGATGGGAGGGAGTGTTATCAAAAAGTGAGGAAGTTATGATGTTCCTGTACAGAAATGGCTAGTGTTAATAGTTGAATTTATTTAATGTTAAAGCTATCCGACAAAAAAATAACTAATAATTTTAATGATTAAAAATATTGGTTATTTTTTTAATCAAACACGAAAATACTTGTTGATATTGTTGTGAATGTATGCGTTTGTTTCAATTGTTAATACTTGAACAAATTTTTTCATCAATATAAATCAACATAAACCAGTATTCCCTATTCAAAATATTTCTTTCTTCATGCATTATCTCGTTAAGAATAAAATAATAAGCAACATGGTGTGAATAAATAATTAATCTAAAATAGACCTTCCACAACTTATTAATCAGTGAACTCCAGTCGCGAATACGATTTGAAACGCACTATTTTTATCTCTATTATTTTATATTCAGTAAGCTTATTCTTCAGAGATCTGATAAAAGTTACAAAGGAAATCTAAAGTAAAATTAGTTCAGTTGACTATTACAACTATGTGCATGAGTCCCAATGTATTTTTTTCTACATTTTTTCACGATCATATGAGAACTTGCTGTCGTGTACTTTTATTGGCGTTTGACATAAAATTATCGGAATGTTAAAAGTATTAATAATAAGGTTATTTTTGTGAAAACGCTTAAGGCATGCACATTTGAATTTACCAAAAGTTTTTTTTTATCTAATTTTGTCTTAATATTAATTCGAAAACTTGTTTCATGTATGCAAAATTTCTCCGAGGTTGTATTTTATTATTCAGTAATTAGTAGCAGTTTGAGCATCACCATCATGATTACAGATCATCACATATCTAAAGCTTAACATAAGCATCCCTCAAGGAATGCCACAAAGTACGGGTCTGGGCCACCTGTATATCTTAAAAGGTCATCACCTAATAGGGGTCTGTCCTACACTAAATCTGCCTACTAGTCTGCCACAGGTTTCCAGTTTCAGTACGAAACGTCTCTTTTTCTCTTGTATTACGAAACACAGGAGTATAAGTCTGCTCTTTTAAACGTTCATGCAAAAAAATAACATACATTTGAATTGGCACAAAAATCAGCAGTATTAATATTGAGAACGAAAATTTCTGATTGATATCATTTAATTTCAGAGTTTGCTCCTTAAGAATCGATTTTCAAGTAAATGCTCGTACTCTTTCGCGGTACAGAAATAAGATTGGAGGGAGTGTTATCAAAAAGTGAAGACGTTATGTTGTCCTTCTGCGTAAAGATGGCGATAGTGCTAATGGTTGAATTTATTTAATAGCTAAAAATTATTCGTTAAAAAATAACTAATAATATTATTGGTTGAACATATACATTAAATTCTTAATCAAACACGAAATTACTAGTTGATATTGTTATGTTTGTTTCAACTAGTTGAATGACTTCTTTTCTTAAACAAAATAAACCAATATAAGCCAGTATCCCCTTTATTTTTTTTATTTAGCCTTTTTTATTCAGATCAAAAATTACATAAAAAGGAGAAGTACATGCAAAGCTTAATACTACTGTTATCCTTAATCTAGTCTTTTATTTGAGGTTTTCTTATTTTTTGAAGATCTGTTTGCCAGTCGGCAAAGGCCTCCTCCAACCTTTTCCACTCACGTCTTTCTTGAGCCACCCTGTTCCATGTTACGCCTGCCACTTGCCTGATGTCATCATCCCACTTTTTTTGTGGTCTCCCTCTTTTCCTTTTTCCTTCTCTTGGATACCATTGCGTCACATTTTTGCTCCATTTATCTCTTCCTCTTATCATGTGCCCCGCCCATCGCCACTTCAGTCTTCTAATTTTGTGCGTTATGTCTGTAACCTTTGTTTTGCTTCTTATTACACAGTTTCTCAGTCGGTCCGATTTTTTCACATTCATCATGCTTCTTTCCATTGCGTGCTGGCATGTTGCAAGTTTGTTAGTCAGGTTTTGTGACAAGGTCCATGTTTGACTGCCGTACATGAGAACTGGCAGTATGCACGTGTTAAAAAAGTTTGCTTTTTATATTAATATGCTGATTTTTATCCTTCATAATCTCTTTCAAAGTCCAGTACCTTTTCCAGGCGTTGGTTATTCTTCTTTCAGCTTCTTTGCGCATGGGGTTATCATTCGTTATTAGTTGTCCCAGATAAACATATTCTTCCGCATACTCGATTTGATTACTCCCTAAGTTTATAGCTGTTCTCTCTCCATTGGTCAGCACCCTAGTTTTTTCTGGGTTCAGTTGTAAACCCACCTTCTTGCTTTCCATTGCTAAGTCGTTTATCATTTTTGTTAAATCTTCGGGAGTTTTTGCAAATAGCACAATGTCATCCGCGAATCTCAGATGAGTTAGTGAACGACCATCTACGTTGATACCGAGATTTTCCCAATGAAGACCTCTGAATATTGACTCAAGCACCGCCGAGAATAATTTTGGTGACAGAGGGTCTCCTTGTCGTACGCCTTTGCCGATTTTGAAACATTCGCCTTTCTTTTCCAGTTGTATTCTCGCTGTACTCTTGTTGTAAACGTTTTTAATTAAGCGGATATACTTGTGATCAATTCCTTGTTCTTTTAATGACTCCCATATCTTTGCGTGAAATAAAGAATCGAACGCCTTGCTGTAGTCGATGAATCCAATATAGTAGGTCAGTTGGTATTCTTTATACTTCTCCATAACTTGGCGTACTACGTGAATGTGGTCGAGCACTGAGTAGTCTTTACGAAAACCCGCCTGCTCAATGGGTTGGTGTTCGTCTAATGTTTTCTCAATCCGATTTAGTAAGATCTTAGCAAATACTTTATATAAATTGGACATTAGGCTGATGGGGCGATAGTTCCCGATTTCATATTTGTCTCCTTTTTTATATAGAAGAATAATGTTTGATTGTGTCCATTGCTGTGGGATAATTTCGGTGGTTAGTATCTCGTTGAATATGTCAATAAGGACTGGTGCTATAACTTCTTTACTTTCTTTTAAGATTTCATTGTTTATGCCATCTGGTCCTGGTGCCTTGTCTTTCTTTTGGCTATCTATAGCATTTATTACTTCACTCATAAGGATGTTAGGGACGTTTGAGGTTTCCTCTAAGTCGTCTTCGTCTTGAGCGATGTTGTGTTCGTATATCTTTCTGTAATAAGATGTGGCAATTTGTAAGATGTTTTTTCTGTGGTGGCTGTATTCTCCGCTGAGGTTTTTAATTTTTGCGATCCAGTCTTTTGAGTTTGTTAATTCTTTGTTAGCTTTTTTAACACCTCCTGTTTTGATTACATATTTTTCGATAATTTCCATTCTTCTTCTTTTGCTGTCTTTTCTTATGCTTTCATTGATGTCTTTACTGATTTTCGCTATGTGCTTTCTTCTGTCGTTTATATCTTTTGTGTTGATTAGCTGGTTTCTTTGTTCTAGCAATTTTATAGTACTAGTTGATAACACGTTCCTGGGATCAGGTTTTATCTTATTAATGTGTTGTAGTTGAACTTTAATAGTAGTCTCTATCCAGTTGTATTTTTCCTGAGTTCCTGCCATCTTTGCGTACTCTTCTAGGTCTGTAAATTTGTCCTTTAGGGTGAGTACTAGTTGCTCGCTTTGTTGCTTGCTGAGCTTGATAGTTGGTAGTTCCTGCCTCGGTCTAGAGTTTTTCGGTTGTACTGATTTTATTTCAGCTCGAATTAGTCTGTGGTTGGTATTGAAGTTGAGCTTGTTGATGACATCAAAATTTGTAAAGCAGTTGTTTCTGTTAGTAATCATGTAATCAATTTGGTTCTTTGTTTTCCCATCTGGTGAAACCCATGTCCACATCTTCTTTTTTGTTTTTCTTGTATACTGAGTTTAAAATAGTTAGGTTATTTTCCAGTGTGAAGTTTATAAGTTTTTCTCCATTTCTGCTCCTTCTTTTATTTCTGTAGATGAATGGTCCTAGTGTTGTTTCTTCACCCGGGCGCCTAGTTCCAATTTGGCCGTTGAAGTCACCCATGATGATTAAGTTTTTGTAGGCCTGTTCTTGGATAGTGTTATTTAGATCGAGGTAGAATTTATCTATGGTTTCTAAGTCAGATTGTTCTGTTGGTGAATATATTTGTAAAATAGACCAAGGATCTTTATATCCCGGTAGTTTCAGGTTCATCATTGCTATGCGTTCCGAAATTCCGATAAATCCTTCAATAGATTTTTCAAGATATTTTTTGACGATGAAACCAACGCCATGAAGGCCTGGCGTCGTTCCTATATGATACATTAAGAAGTCTGGTTCCGAGGTAATTTTTTCTCCCATTCGTCTTACTTCACTGAGGCCGAGGATATCCCATTTAATTTGTTTTAACGCATTATTTAATTCTATAAGATTTTCTTCATTTTTCAGTGTGCGCACGTTGAGGGCTGCGACGTAAATGTTTGTTTCTTTGTAGTTGCTTCTCTGTGTTGTTGAAGGGTTATGGTCTTTGTCCCCCACGAGGACCAGTCGGCTTGGGGGAAGATGTGTTATTTCTGTTTGTTTGCTTTCATAGTTTGTTTGGGTTTTCCGTTTCTCGTTTAATTGCTAGTGTTTATTGGGTATAGGTTTGTTTGTCAGAGAGTTTGATCTAGGTCTTTTTGCATCGAAGGCATGCATCCTGTTATTTTTAGCAAAGTTTAGGGTAAGTTGTTTTTTAGGTTGAGTTTTGGATGGTGACGGTGAGGTAGTTGGCTCCCTTTTCCTTTTTTCTGCGTTGAGTTCTTTGACTACTAGTTTGTCGTAATTCAAAAAAGCTATATTTCCTTTCTCTCTCTCTTCTTTTAACCGTGGTAGCAGTGCTTTCCTTTTCTCCAAGACTTCCTTTGAGTAATCCTCTGATATATAAATGTTCTTTAGATTTTTCCTGTTCTTCATTATTTCATCTTTTTTTCCATGCATTTATAAGATAGCAAAGCACCGGTCTTGGTTTATTCTGGACTTTATTTTTTCCCAGTCTGTATAAATTGTTTATTTCAAATTGCTCCAAATTTATATTTAGGTCTTCCTTCAGGATCCCCTTGACACTTTCAAATAGCTCCGAAATCGAGTTTTCTCCCTCTTCTAGTCCGAAGATAATAATGTTGTTACCTTTCTTATCTCGTTTCAAAGATTCTACCTCTTTCTCTAGATCGCTAACTTTTTGTTTTAATTTTTCATTCTCTTCAATAATAGGGTTAAGTTTTTCATCCATCCTATCCATTAAGTTTTTTGTAAGTGATTCGTTTAGCTCCGCTATTTGTTTCTGCATTTCTGATTTCATGTTGTTAAATAATAATTGAAATTGTTCCTCCATATTTTTAGTATAAGTAGCGTAGAACGGAACTTACTATAAATCGTAGTAATTATTTTTCATGTACTTGCAACACTGATGGTCACCCTATCGTTCGCTCGCAGGTATACCAACTTAATGACCCGACCCGAGGTTAATTATCATTCATTCATTCATTGGCGATAATCATAGATAAATAAAGCAAGCTAGCGGTAATGCCAACTTAGTAAATGAACGTTAGGTTCGCTCCAACGTCAGTTTCTCTATCTAGTCTGTGGTTCGCTCTTTGAAGGTAATGTCAACTTGACAGGGTGAAGTATTTTGACAGAATGAATTTCGAATTATGTGAAATGTTCTAACCTTAAATGTTATTTTGGATTTTATTCTGCACTATACTGGATATATCTTGCTCGTAGCCCAGAGTTTTCTTGCTTCTGTGTCACCGGAGTGCCACTTTGTGATTTATATTAGTTTTGACGGCTAAGGCGGCTTCGAACTATTTATTTTAAATTATTTGTTACGGATAGAATCACAGTGATGTTAATGTTACAATGACCGGAAACGGAACCCCCCAGTATCCCCTATTCGAAAAAAAAAAATGATTCGTTCAACATAGTATGAATACATAATTAAACCAAAATAGTCCCACAGATTCTTGAGCAGTAAACTCCAATCCAAAAAAGATGACACGCAACATTTCTTTTTTCTATTACTTTATGTAAGTAAAAGTAGTATGAGATAACTATTAAACTTATGTAAGTCCATATTATATATATATATATATATATATATATATATATATATATATATATATATTCTAATGAATATACTAATTTCAGTAGAACTAATATACTACTAGGTATACTGAATTACTGAGTAAAAACCTATCTAGTGCTGTAGTGATCGAATTAATCAGACGAACTAGTGGAGACTAGTCACTATGTTATCTTTCCGTTGTATTTTAACTGAATTAGTATTTTCTAGATAATATACGAGTATATAAGTCTTGTTATATTCAAGATAAAACCAATCTTGTATATTACTCAAACGGCATTCTATTTCACTATATTATCGTTTTTGTCAATTCCTTTACGTTATGTGAGTACGTTCCAATTTTCAATTGAAATATGATAACCCATGCGGGTGCTTTTATGTCTGCAAAATTGCGTAGTTCTATGTGCTATATCACTTCAAACGAATGGTATGGAAGACTGTATCTGTAACAAGAAATATATTGTTATATTATATTACAATACATAATAATAATTTTTGACACATTTATATCATACTTCACTTGCTTTCCTTTAGTCGTTGTTGTCGAAATACGCCAGTAGGGGAATCATTAACAAATCACATTTCGGAAAAAAAATCCTATTAGGTACTATTTTTTAACTAATAAATGAAAAAAATAAGTATATAAAATTACTGCGTTTTATAAATTATAATCCCTGGATCAGGAATCGATGATTTCTGTAATATGATTTATATACATTTTTAGCTTTTTTCAGATTGTTTATGTCCTCAATTTGATGAATATTACTCAATGAAAATAATTTTGTTACTTTAGTTGAATACTACTGCTAAGTAAAGCTTCCAACTTTGTAATTAAAGTAAAGCACGTTAGTAAAGTAGTAGTCAATTAATTACGCATTATTATAGATCAAAAACTACTGATCAGATCTTGATCAAATTTGTATGGTACATGAGAAGTACCAGCTTTCAAATAAAAAAGGAATCATCAAAAATACTATGTAGGTAGAATATAGCAATAAAAACTCTGTGAGCATTTCAAGCGTCTACTTGTTGCCATTATTATGATCTCCAAAGGAGAACTAACTTGGTGAGTTCGAGTTTCACTTCGTCATGCGCATATGCGCATTTGGTATTGTTGTTGTGTTTGTGAATATTTTTCGTGTTTTTACTTTCAAGGATTAATTTAACTTGACCATTGGCTTTTTTCTCGAATTAGAGGAAAGTAGGTTATTGCGCCTACATAATGACAATAATGTGTTCTTTGGGTTTTGAGAGGAATAGAACAGATAATTTACAGCCTACGTCTGCTTTTCTATATGACGTTTATTAATAATTTTAGTAAATAATTAAACAATTAAAAATATTGAGCTTTATTTTATTTTATTTAATAATAACTACAAAACTGCATTATTTTGTGTCCTTTTCAATTTATATAAACAAATTATCCTCAAGAACGAATGATTTCCTTACTTAACCTAAGCTTGAATGCATGAATTAAAGCATAAAATAAAAAAAACCCAGGTCCTATAAAAATATCAGTTTTTGATTTAAGAATCAAAAAATTAATTTTAAAAATAAGTCATATTTTAACTTTGTTTACGCCGAGTCCAAGCGTGTTCCACTCCAAGTTCATCTCCTTTTGGTCGATCGAAGATATCAATGATAATGAGGAGATGTCATCCGAAGACAGTCAATTTCTTTAAAAGTACCAAGAGACTACTTTTTGCCAACTTAATGAAAGATAATATCGTCACTGGAAAGCCAATACTACTTAAACGCCAAAAAGGCATTTTACAGTAGAGCCATTTTAAGTTTTTTTTACAAAACCGGGCTTAACTTTTTTCTAATTAAGAAATCGAAATACAATGAAAGCAAAAAACAAAAAAATCGTGACGTACTGGAATCGAGATATTCTGCATATTTCTTGTGATTCAGAAAAGTCACTTTAGTACATTTGCTCTGTACACTTTGTAAGGAGAAACTACTTATCTCCATAATATATTTTTTTTTATATTAACAACTAACGTCCTTTGCATTGTATGAAAGGAAAAGTACTAACACACATTATAGGTTGATAATGACGTCAATGACTCAAACTACTATTTTGAGTTTCTGAACTAAATTGGGGTTGGCTATAGACATCCGGTACTTGATTTTGATAATGTTTTTCATCTAGGAGGCTTGATAGGGTTAAGCTTGAACCTATTACACTATTTCAGATGGCGGAAATGCGTTTTGAATTAATTACGATAAAAACAAATTTCAATAAAAATTGTGTAATAACGAAACGCAAATATTTAAATTTGTTCACGTATTATGAAGTAGATGTCTGGTACTTGATTTTTAATTTTGTTTTCAATTTATGAGGATTGTCAGGGATAAGCTTGAACCATTTACACTGTTATTGGATTTCAGAAATGCCTTTTGAGTTAATTACGATAAAAATAAATTTCACTAAAAATTGCAATAACGAAACGCAAATATGTCAATTTGTTTTTTTAACACAGATAAACTCATAAAAAAGTTAATCACTCGGACCAAGACAATCCAATGTGGCTTGGAGACGGGACTTATATACAACAAATTGAGTCGCAGTGGAGAGCAATCAAGGGATCTTTCAGAAAACAAAATTATTACAATTGACATTACATTATTTCATTTACCACTATCATACCAGAGTTTAAGACAACCAGACTTTATATGTGATTTTCTACGCAAGGGCGAAGGGGCTGCACTTCCCGCAGTGCCGAAGCAGTTGCAGAAGTAACTTTGCGTCAATATTCCTGTATAAAAAGTGAGGTTATGATTTACAAAAAAATATTATTCATAAACTATACATTTCCACAACGGGGGAAGGGTAGGGGGTGTTTGTGTAGTGGGGGGTGCTTCCCACGAAACGAAACGCGAATGAAATTTTCCATGGACTTGGAACGTCACAAATTAAATCTATCGGCATGTTGCGTACGACGTTGTGTGTTGATAGTGTAACGCTACCACCCGCATGAGGTCGACACATATGCTCCACCAACCAATACAACGGCAGATATAGCCAAAAGGCAGTTATAAGATAAGAGTAATAATTCGCCATCAGAAAGGGTTTGTGTCACTGACGTTGAGTAAATGCATTTTCGATCATGTTTGTCTTACCCACCAACAAGTTGCCTTCAATCATTCAAAGGTGGGAAAGTTACAGAGATATAATATTATGTTGTTATATAAAACATCGTGGAGGGCAGACAGTCTGCAGCCCCGCAATGAAGGGACCCAACTTGGGCAAAGCTACTTAAGTGTGAGTCAAACCAAGACGCAGAGAGCGCCATTGAAAATAGCGTCCCACCAAACAACCATCGCAGAGACGCAATGCTACAGAACGCAACAAGCATCAACACGACTATCGTCGGGCTTACACCGTCCCAAGGTCCCCCATACATCCCAGCAGACATCACCACCCGCATACCTCCATCGATCAGAACCACAAGGATGTGTCGAATCAAGGCGCAGCACACCCGCAGATCCATCACAAGGCGCAATACCACAAGAAGCAGTAAGCATCAATGCAACTATCATACGGATGGCACCCCCTCACAACATACCTACATGATCCCTATCGACTTTGGTATCAAAGTTTGTATTATTGTTAACTAAAAAATATCACCAACGTATTATAGTAGCACGCTACTTAGACTCCAGTGAACAAAACTCCACCTATCATAGCGCTAATGCACTACGACATGAAGTTGAGTATGCCTGTAACACTTAAAAGTGCTACCAAACACACTCATCCCAATCCGAAAGATAGACGACGCATCGCTATGCGCTACGACGCCGCCCACAAACGGTATGGAGTGTGCGATGTCCACGGGAAAGCCATATTGCTACAATAAACCCGCTTACCACCGGCACTAAGATGTTAATTGTATACCTCCATCGACCAGAACCACAGGAATGCGTCGAATTAGGCGCAGCACAACCGCAGATCCATCACAAAACGCAATACCGCAAGTAGCAGTAAGCATCAATGCAACTATTATACGGGTGGCGCCCCCTCACAACACACCACATGATCTCTATCGAATTTGGTAACAATGTTTGTATTGTTGTTAACTAAAAAAAATATCACCAACGTATCATAGTAGTACGCTACTAAGACGCCAGTGAACAAAACTCCACGTATCATAGCGCTAATGCACTAAGACATGAAGTTGAGTTGACATCCGAAAGATAGACGACGAATCGCTATGCGCTACGACGCCGCCCTCAAACGGTATGGGTGTGCGATGTCCACGGGAAAGCCATATTGCTACAACAAACCCGCTTACCACTAGCACTCAGATGATATGTCTAGGACACATCGGTTAGCGAGTCCAAGTTTACCTCGGAATAATTGCTCGTGAAGCAGCATACACGCCACCATAATATTCCTTTTCAAGTCCCTAATAAGGACTAGTCATTTTGCTATAGTACTAGGAGCAGTCGGTCACCCGACCACCCCATACAATGCTTATGCATCAAAGAGACCTTCTATATAATACTTTTGTATCATAGACCCTACTTCCATAAGTTATTCATATATAGGGCTCAAACCCACGACCCTACTATTGTAATGCAAATTCATCAAAGAGACCTTCTATAGATTGCTTTGTATCATACATTACTTTCATAAGTCATTCATATATAGGGAAATACTATTAAGTATTGCTTTGTATCATAGACCTTACTTTCATAAGTCATTAATATATAGGACTTCAACCCACGACCCCACTATTGTAATGCAAATTCATCATGGAGACCTTCCATAGTATTGCTTTTGTATCATTGAGTTTATTATCATAAGTCCCTAATATAGGACTAGTCATTGTGCTACAGTACTTCAAGCAGTCGGGCTCCCGACCACCCCATATATATTTACAACTGCAGGTATGCATCTCCGGCAACTCCTCCATACAAGACATCTGTACATGAACTCCTTCCACAACTTAAAAAATTTTCTTTTATACATGAACTGCTTCCGTAACTTAGACAATTTTTAACAAATTTTCTAAATATCTTATAAATGTTATTTATCTTTATTTTATAATATTTTCGACTTGTATTTCTATTATTTATCTTATTTTAAATACTTTTTCAAGTTTTTTAATTTATTTATTATGAAATACAATATTTTTGCCTTTAATTTACTATGTTATTGGCCTTATATCTGAAATGTATTTATATTAACTTAATGTTTATTAATGTAATTTTATTGCTTAATATATATCTTTTAAGACTATTATTGACGCCCCTTCATATTGAATTTAATTATTAATAATAATATTGGGCCGTTACAATAGCAACAATTATAAGGACGTTTTATTTTATATTGTGCCTAAAAATAGTATACCCTATACCATTATTCTGGGTCAGCAGTTCCTCGAAAATGTTGTTATGATTCTTGAGTGTAACCATGTTGTTTTTTTGCCATCTAATGAGCAATGGATGCAAAACCTTACATGTGTGGTGTCTGATTTTGATGTTGTAGGTACCGAAGTAAGTATGAGTGCGTAGCAACAAGCTAGGTGCCTAATGGAGAACTACAAGCCGGTAAGGACAAAGGGGGCGCCGATTAAGTTGAGAATCGTGTTAAAAGACGACGTTCCTGTCGCTCAACGAGCAAGGAGGTTAGCGTTGAAGGAAGAAGACGAGGTGAATCAAGAAATAGCTAAATGGATTGAAGATGGAATTGTACGGGTAAGTCACTCTGAATACGCTAGTCCTTTAGTGTTGGTGAGGAAAAGAGACGGTAGTATAAGAGGCTGTGTGGATTATAGACTTTTAAATAAGAAGATGATTAAAGACGAATATACTTTACCTCTTATTGATGACTTGATAGACAAACGCAAGGCTGGTAAATATTTAGTGCAATAGACTTAAAAAACGGGTACTTTCATTTAAAAGTTCATGAGGACTCTATAAAGTACACAGCCTTTGTAACATCAACGGGGCAGTATGAGTTTTGTCGAGCTCCATTTGGTTTATCGATCTGTCCAAAAGTTTTCACTCGTTTCATCAATATTATATTCCGAGATCTTGTCGGGAAAGGTGTTGTTTTGATATTCATCGACGACCAAGTCATCATCATCTCATTCCAGCTGAAAATGAAATTGAAGCGATCGAGTGGTTGTCAATGGTGCTACAGACTGCTTCAGAATACGGACTTGAAATCAACTGGAAGAAAAGTCAGCTGTTGGTAAAGAGAGTACAGTATCTTGGTCACATAATCGAAAATGGTGAAGTAAAACCATCCTTAGATAAGATAGAAGCTGTCAAGAGATTCCCAGAACCAAGAACAATGAAAAAATTTCAGAGTTTTCACGGGTTGTGCTCATATTTTCGCAAATTCATACAGAATTTTTCAATAATAGCTAAGCCGTTAACGGATTTATTAAAGAAGGACACAGAGTTTAAAGCGCTGAACGATGAACAGGTGAAAAGTTCCCAAGAGAATTGAAAAAAATGTTAGCCACAAGGCCTGTCTTAAAAATATATGATCCAAGATTGGAAACAGAGTTGCATACAGATGCATCAAGCGCAGCTCCTGCCGCTATTCTAATGCACAGAGACGCCGTGGACGGTGAACTGCATCCTGTGCATTATATGAGCCAGAAGATTTCTAAACAACAAAGTCGGTACTCGAGTTACGATCTGGAGGCGTTGGCTGTAATTGATGACATAAAGAAGTTCAGACATTATTTGTTTGGAAAGAAATTTAAAATTGTGACTGACTTTAAAGCATTTCAAATGACAATCAACAAAAAAAATTTAGCCATGTCAACAAGGGTGGCTAGATGGATCATGTTTCTACAGGATTATGATTTTACAATAGAGCATAGAGAAGAGAGTAAGATGAGACACACAGATGCTCTTAGCAGAAGCCCGATAGAAGTTAATTCAATATCTTCAACATTACATGATAACCTCAAATATGCCCAAGATCAAGATGAAAATTTGAATGCCATAAGAGAGATATTGAAGTCACAACCATATCAAGATTACTTTTTAGATTCTGGTTTACTATACAAGGGTGAAGATAAGAAGTTACTTGTACCCAAGAGTATGGAAAATAACATTTTTAAAGAAGTGCATAGTAATGGACATTTTTCAAAAAATAAAATGCTAGACTTGATTGGAAAAGATTACTACATAGAAAACCTGAATAAGAAGACTGATGATTTTATAGTTACGTGCATACCATGTTTATTGGCTATACGCAAATAAGGCAAGCAGGAGGGTTTCCTTAACCCCATAGATAAACAAGAGGTGCCATTACATACTATTCACATAGATCATATTGGACCATTAAAAGAAACCAAGAAGATGTATAATTATATACTTACCATCATTGATGCATTCATAAAGTTCACTTGGATTTTCCCTTCTAAGGTACCCACAAGCAAAGAATCTTTGGAGAAACTGAAGGTTTTTCAGCAGCACTTTGGAAACCCGTACAGAATCATCTCTGACATAGGTACTGCTTTTACGAGTAAAAAGTTCAAAGAGTTCTGTGAGGAGGAAGGTATTCAACATGTTACCACAACCACAGGTGTGCCTCGCGAAAATGGACAAGTAGAGCGAGTGCATAAAACAATTATATCAGTATTGACTAAGTTAAGCGTGGAAAATCCTAACCTGTGGTATAGACTTGTTAGCCGTTTGCAAAGAGCACTAAATAGCACATACCACAGAGGTAATGATTGGTACAACAATGAGAATGAAACAAGATTTGGATTTATATAATTTATTGTTACAATAAGATAGAGAAAATTTTGTAGAAAACAGAGAAGAGTTACGCGTTAAAGCAAAACAACAGATTTTGAAAATTCAGGAGGAAAATATGCGGAATTTCAATAAGAAAAAAAAAGTTGTCAGTACAAACCTGGTGATGTGGTGGCTCTCAAAAAGAACGCAGTTTGGAGTGGGAATGAAGTTAAAGCCGAAGTTTCTTGGCCCATACAAAGTAGTGAAAGTCAAAGGCAGAGACAGATATGACGTGGAAAAGCTGGTACAGCTGTACTGAAGGCCCGAGGAAGACGTCGACTTCTGCTGACTACATGAAGACGTGGCCTGCTCTCAGAGGACCCACGTAAGTTTTTGCATTCCATCGCTCTATTCATTTTGATTAATTTTATGTCACAGCCATGAAACATTTTTGTGAACTGCTGACACCAGTATTAATAATTTGTTTGTAATAAATTAAGAATGCGTATTAAGTAAAGCGTAGTGATGTGTTCTGTTTCTATGTATAGAGTTGTACTCCATACTTAGTATTTGTTAAAGTTAAGGATGTATTTATTGTGTTTATTGTAGTATTAGCTGTAATATTGTGCAAAAGTTAGTTTTGTTGATCATCCTGAGGACAGACTGATTGCAGGAAGGAATGTGGGACGGAACGTAAAGGAATGATGTGACAGAATGAATGTGTGATAAAGATAGCAAGATGACAGTATGAAAGTGAGTGAAAGAGCAAGTATTTAAAATGAGTGAACAATGAGCGAGTGACTGAATAAGAAGTAAGAATGAAGGGAAGTTAGATTTTAAGGACTAGCAAACGGGAAGCCATTGTGACAAGACGATATACCTGTGAAGAGAGAGATTAAACCTGCAAGTCAAACACCAAGCTGTGTTTCATTCTCAACAAAACAAATTCCCCATATATTTTAATTAAATGTAGAAATGTCTTGAATTTGTTTATAAAATAATATATAAACTTTTACCCCGACCTTATATTATGATTGTAGCACGAATAGGTCGGCTTGACCGAGGCTGGCCACGCTCTTACAAAATATCTGCGTAACAGAAGAAGTGACAACGCATCTACATTTTGAATGTTAATCCAGGGTAGATATAGATAGATTTCTACGGGCAACATCATCTATTAACCATCATTTTTTATAGGATAAGGGTGACAAACGAGCACACGGTCCACCTGATGGAAAATGAATGCTGTGGCCCATAGACATCTACATTTAACCTTGATTAAGAATCAAAATGCAGATGCTTTGTCACCTTTGAGGACTAAGATGGAATGCCTCGATTACGGTAAAACGGGTGTCCGGTTCTTTACACTCACCATACACAGCAGCATTTAACTGCTGTTTTACGCTGGTGTTCATCGTGCGGAATGTCGTTTGTCCCCTTATTAATTTAAAAAATGAAAATACAGCAAAATACCCACATAAGGCATTACTTTTGTTCTAATTTAAGGATGTATGTTGCATATTTCTATAGACTACGATTTATAACCGTAATCAAATCACAAAACACAATATTAATGTCGTTGCCCTCAAAGCATTTTTATCGTTGTTCTGAATATTATCGAGCACTATGTGCTCGGGACGTTTATAAGCGAATCTACGGTTTATGACTGCGGTCGTTAACGATGATATACTGAGCACACCCCCTTTGTCCGCCGCAGTCTATGTCCCGTTGGAATTTGTTTTTGTTACGCTCTATATCGATTCGTAAAACTTTTTTCTGTATTATTTTAGGTGTGGAGTTCTTTATCTTCTTACATTATAACACTTATTTAATCTCTTTAAAACAAAAGTAAAAATATATTAGAAAGAATAATTTGGTTAGGTTGGAGGTTAATTTTTAAAAATAATAAAATTGTGTGAGCGGATGTTCAACTGGCTCTCTTGCTAACGCAATTAATCAATATCTGGAATAAAACAGCGTACTGCACGATACATTCAGTATAGAGCAAATGCAGTTCGACCATACCGCAGTATGTCCCCGTCACAATCACACAGTAGTGTAACGTGAGGGAACCAAAGTATGCAAACCGACAGCAACAATACCCATCTCAGTGCAGCGTCTCAGCAACATTATCTTTCTTGCCTACTAGTAGAATTATTACACCGAACATAACCACGATACTGTGACTGTGTGTACTTTCCAAACTGCGAAACAGTTTAAAAACCCCTTCCAAATATCCCACTCGGTTGGACATTATACCACATCCATTAGAAATAATCTCCAATATTCCGGATTTAGGTCAAGCAGACTAGCGCAAACTCTCAAGCACACAAGATTAAGCTGAGCAAAAAAAAACCAAAATCAGACTACATTTAAAATATCATCTCCTATATTATAATATATAATTTTTCCCTGTATTTATATAGGACTTAGACTGAAGTATAACTTATGTAATATAAAAAGAATCACTTAAATCGTTTCACAATTGACATCGTTATTCCGTATTATATACAAAAAGAAACATATAAGTCTTCTTTTTTGAAGTCGACTATAAAGCTATTAATTAAGAAAATATTTAAGATTTTTTTAAATATGATATATGTTGACATGACGGACGCTATCCGTTATTTACTATTGTATAACCCGACATATTCGCAACGAGTCTTTGTACCAGGTTGGTGCTGCCACCTTAAACATCAAATATATCTTTCTTTTGCGCACTACGCTATAAAAATCTGCTACATGCGTATTAGGGAACATCTCCGATGCACTTTGTAGCGAAGCAGTCTTAACACTAGTAAATTGCTATTAAAACATTGTCATAAAACAAATGCAATTCAGAATTAAAATATATTTATAATCCAATTATTATATTAGTATTATTATTAAATATTATAGCTTTGTTAGGACCCATTTCTAAACTTTTAATAAACCTGTGATTACGGAGAGGGTTATAAAACGATTACGATTCATAGTTCGCGGCGCTGCTTCAACGCGTGTCGACTGAGCACATGTTTTCTCAAAATATTTTAGATTAGGCTTTCAGACTTCCTCATTATTATAAATTATAATAAAAAAATTTTATTCAATACAGATTACAATAATAATAATTAAAATTCGTTTGTGTTATCATCAGGGATTTGAAAAATTGATTTCCTTCTTGAACTACGAGTACTTGGCAAATTAGCATTAAAATGTGCCAGCGGGAATCGAAAAATAATATTTGCATAATATCCATTTTGAGTACAATTTCGGTGAAACTTTTATTAAACACAATATAATGGTTGTTTTGATGTAATTTTCTATGGAGAATAATAAAATAAGTTGCTAAGTCCAGATCAAATAACGATTGACAATTGAACCTCGATAATCACGTATAGTGTTAAAGGCATAAAGGTTTATGGGTATCCTTTTTTTTCCAATTTATCACATCGTAAAATTTTCCACCCTATTTCATCTCGAAAATGAGTTTAGTGACTGTTACAGAAAACGTCGTAAAATAGTTGTCAACATGGAAAAGTCCTATAATGTGACATCCTTATGATATTTATAGGGTAAAAATTAACCTTACTACACATCACAAATCTTCAAGTGAACTTAATGAAAAATATTTTTTTTTTATTGAAGAGGAGGCAAACGAGCATATGATTCACTTGATGGTTAGTGATGACCGTCACCCATGAACAATGAAACATGAAAACTGGAGGAATCTAAACATGTTACACTTATGTATGTAGGTATATTACAGTTGTAGCACGAATATGTCAGCTCGTCCGGGGAAAGACCACATTCTCACAGAATACTAGCGTAAAATAGAAGCTTTATGCTGCTGCTTTGTTTCGTATATGTAGTGAGTTTAGGGAATCGGATAACCTTTTTACTAGATACGAGGTATTCCATCTTAGCTCTAAAGGGGTGACACCGCAACTGCATTTTGACAATCGAGGATAAATTTAGATGTCTATGGGCCACAGGATCCACTCACCATCTTTTACGCTACCTATTTTCGAAAATTAGTAATTTATATTACAAAGATAACCACACATACATACATCTTACTATTGAGCATAGACTTCTTATTATTACAACATTCTGAAATAAAGGAAAGTCCTTCGCGGTACCCAAATGTATGTGCAAGTTATTCATATCCTTTAAATATTTTGTGTATCTAGCGCGTCGTAAATCAACACTAACAATTTCACTGGTGTGGACGGGAATTGAACTCGCTTTGCGCGCATAGCACTTATGTCACCCATCTAAATTTAGGCAGCTACAACTGGGAGCGATTGTGATCGATTAAACTTCATATTTTTGTCTAGTTTAATTTAAGTCATAGTCATTTTAATTATTATTCCCACTTTGCTGTACCTAGTTTTACCCGAAAGCAACCGGCCACACCTAGTATTAGCCACCATATTTTTGCCAGCAACAGACAGCAGTGCTTGCATAGCTGTGTTGCAGCCTGAATCCACTTTAGTCCTCAGAAGTGACAATGCGTCTGTTTAATTCGTTGCAGTTGTCTACGGGCTGCCGTAGGTTTTTCTCATTAGTTGCACTATAAGTTCGTTTTGTACTTTCAAAACAAGCAAGCTTTTGACTAATTTAAATAATAACTGACTGCGTAAAAAACACTAAAGATGCCAATTATATGATTATTTATGAATTTTTTCAAAACTTTATTATAAAATTTGAACATTTACGCGATAATGGCCGCTAACCAAATTTAAATTGTTATAGATCCTGAATAGTTATTCAAAATGAACAATGACTAGAAAAACCTGAATATGATTTTCAAAAACCTAATTCACACTTGACGTAGTTCACCGACTTTCATTTTTCCTTCTAAGCAATATAATGTCCGTCTATCGTTTTATTGAATTTTGATTACTGTCTTGTCTTTTGTGAGACAAGATATAGGCAAATCGATTGACGTATCAAAATAGCCCCCATGCGTTTGGCCGCTAGAGCGCCACAAAGGAACAAATATATATATATATATATATATATATATATATATATATACATATATACACACGTACATACATATTTAAATGTGCTAATATACACATTACTCTCCGCAATCGGATGAAAAAAAATCTCCTGTTCTTGTCACTAATAATTTGTAGCTTATGAGTGATAACCATTCGTTCTGAACGATCCATTCAAGCTACAGCCTTGTAAAGTTAAAGTTAAAAAAAGTAAAGAGCCATATTAAAGTTTTAGTATGGCTCTATATGATTTGAATTTTAAAATGAAAATTCTTGATTAATTAACTTGACATGGAATGCAAAAAAAATCAATTTTGATAACAGATTACTGTTTCAAGGGTTTACTTTTTTGTTTGTTTGTTCCGTGAAATATAAAACTGTTAAGCTGTAACTTAGTTATTTATTCCGGCAGCGGAATTCACCAGCAGGTACCCTACATGCATGCCACCACAACTACATCAATGCTTCATATGTATGTACGTTGTACACTGCCTTCGCAATATAATGAAAGCCCTAGGTAGTAAAATAAGCCATTCAAAATCATAATTTGTACAAAAATCAAAATTCCCTCTTTCTTGATATTTGTGGAAGAAATATAAAAAGCAAAACCTTGTAAACCTTAAATAATACAATTTGCAAAATACTCGTAAGCTCGACAGCGTAAAGAAATATCGTTAGTGAAATAAAGTATTGTTTCATAAATACGAAACAACGTTTTATTTTTTATATAAATTCTGAATACCAGATGTTTGAGCCATCAGGTCCCTTCGGTACTAGCATGTATTTGATTTTATATTTAAATGCATTGTTATTTGATATACGAGTATTATATCATAATTAAAGGTTTAATAAAAGTAAAACCGCTTCTAAAATTAAAAAAGTAAAATAATTACATTTGATTAAATGTTTAATCATAAAATAAAATATTTTTATTGAATGTTCAATAATTTTACGTACTTGAGTGATATAAGGAATATCACGTTAACAATTATTATAGTAGTTATTTCCTAGTTTTCCATCCTTATGGATATATTTAAATTTTTTTCTTTCATATTTTTATATCAACCACCACTGAAGTATTCTGTATAATATTATATATTGTTGTAACATATAATTAAAGAAATTATTGGAATCAGTTCAGCCATTTCCAAAAAACCTCTCAAATACATAACTTTGAAAAAAAGTATCGACTTCATAACTTTCTCTTTTTTAGCTCAGTTAATAACAAGCGTAATATAATATATTGGTTACACGGTGCTTCGAACGCGTCAATTAAGCAATAATTGTTCTATCTTTATGAATAAAATAAAATAATTACTTTGGTAGAATATTTTCATTAAAAAAATTAATTTAACCTGATAGATGTTTGCATGATAAACTTGAAAAATTGTCAATATAAGTTATTACGTACATCGGAAAGTGCATTAGGATTATTTTTATTAATAATAATAGGCGATGTTTAACTTGATCTCTTGCTTACGCAATCAAGCATTATCAGCAATAACACAGCAATATAATTAAGTATAGCGCGAATACCATTCGACCACACCGTAATACGCGCTCGTCACAATCATGTCATTACATGAATTTACGTAATAGACGTAATTATATGATAACACCAAAATAGATCGAAAATGCAAACAACCAACATGGCTTGTTATCGCGATAAAACAATGGTCATTTTTACCGAATAATACTCTTCTTAGCTTCTTGCAGCGGCATTTGTACTAAACAAAGAACAGGATCGCAATAAACAAGACAATTGCTTGAACTACTTAAACGGAATAATGCGGCATGTCGTCTGCGTTTTTATACTGCTCGAACGAGTTGGTTTTGGGTTCTATCCTCCATCCGTTCATTACAGCGCATAAAGACTTCCAAACATAGGGCTTCTCCGTATATTGCCTCATAGGTTAACCGCAGTGTTTTTATAATGTTGGGTCTTTATCAGAAAGATGCTGCTACCATCACCTGTTACAGATTTCCTCTGTCGCCTATTACGATGAGTACTCACTCTACCCTCTATCCTAGATAGAAAAAAGTGGATTTCATATTATAACAATACATTAATATATTATAACAATATAGTATATCACTTCAACAGCCTTCATAAGTTCACAGCTGGACGACTTACGATAATGCACCGGCTGGCAAACATTTACTGGAAAGATTTGGGTGCAGTTCAGTCCTCGTTACTGATTTTATTACGATCGTGCCCTTCTCCAAAGCTCCGTAAGTAATTTAGCATTTAAGCATCCTTATAGGACAAACAGAGTAGAATCATATCTAGTTTCAGTGAGTTATCACTAGTATGGGATCTACACTTATTTTAAAGTCCTAACAGTCGACTTCACACAGCACAGCGTATAGGCAAATGTTAACACTAAGTTTAGGGCAAGACATTGTAAAATTCGCTGTCCCAATTTCTTCATATTTTTTTAATTCATCAGACATGCATGCTTTCCTTCACCGCCGAGCACGTGGCAAACATACAGCACCGCGAGCCAATTTCATAAATATTCTTTAGGGCTAATCATACTTTAATATTAGATATTAGTTATCAAAAAAGTTTATATAGGATTTTTGTTAAAAATTAAAAACCGTTGCGTGGAGAAGAACAAAAATTTCATTTAATGTGAGGTATTAGAATAATACAGCAAAATAAAGTCTTCTGCTAGGTTACAATCAAATGGAGAATACATATAATTTTACTCGATTACGTTGTCCTTTGTTTAAATTAAGAATGGCCTGAAGCGAATTTTAACTTATATAATAACATTAAAATGAAAGTTAATCATCTTTAAATAGCAGCCTAGAGAATGCGATATCACGCATTTCATTTAATTAAGACAACGTGCTATGTCAATGATATAAAGTGGTAATGATCATAATAATTATCATAGCTCACGTTATTTACTTATCATCATACGTAGTATTCATGCTGCAGCTACATTATGGTTTAAGCACAAATGGGTCAGCTCAACTGGGAAAGGACGCTCTTACCAAATACCAGCAAAAATAGCAGCTTAACGCTGCTGTGTTTTAAATAGTAAGTTTAGAGAAGCATAAACTCTTTTTACAGAAAACGAGGCATTCTATTTTAGTCCTTAAGGGTGATAACGCATCTGCATTTTGATTCTTAAGCGAGGATACATGTCTGTGGGTCATAGCTGTTTCTTACCACCAGCTGGACTGAGTGTTCGCGTATTATTTTATTAAAAGTGGTGTCTACGTTGATGATGTTGATAAATATGACGATGATTCCAACAACTTCAGCGGACTTTAAAACCTCCAGAGAGGAGGTTCTCAATTTGAATTCTGAATTACTCTAATAATTAAGTGCTATTAATTAGACTGTGTGTGTTTGTCTGTAATTCTGCATGTTCACCACATGTTTATACTACTTATGTTGTTACTAGAATAAAGTGATAATATTTTCTAAAAAACGATTTCACCACGCGCGCTTATGTTTTCATTTATATAGATCCTCTTTTCTTTTTTAAGGAAAAACTAACTAAATCACCTAACCTAAAAATATATGTTACTTTGTATTATTTAGTTTGATATTATCAAATTTTATAGTGTAAAAGACGATCTTTTGATTTGCGGTTTTTCTTTTTAGTTCGTGTTGGGAAGGTGTACTATTAACATCCTATTTGGCGACCTAATTTAGGGCAGACCAGATCGCTCCTACACTCCTATTGTGTTTTAAATACAATACATACGATCGATACAAGTAGAAGAAATGAAATTTAATTTTATCACATCACACATTTTATTATATCACGTAATGGAAGTGATAACTTCTTTAGGTATGTTAAGTACCTTTGGGATGGGGAAAAAGCACTTAACTCGCGTGACCATCACGCTCTTAAACATAAGATGGGTTTATTAATGTATTAATATTTTATAGATAGTAATCATTATTTTTTATGTAAAATATAAAATAAATAAAATAAATTTGTTTTATACGCTAAGAAAAATATTGTCTAATAAAAATACTTCCAAAAAAATATTTTATGAACCCAAAAATAACGTTAACAAGTTTATGATCCAAGGAAATTTCACTTTTGATATGCAGTCGTACGACTGACAGTATTTTTTCAATTAGAAAATAAGAAGACGGAATTAATTAAGGTCGCAAACATAGTCATGAACGGAAATAATCTCCAAACTCAGGTCGTGTATGTCGTAAAAATTATCGAATTCGGAATTATTCTTTAACGTGCACTTGCCTACTGCTATAAAACAACTAAGGACACTAGGGGCCAAGGCGCGCTTGTCATTGGGCACTCGTCCAAGTATTTTACGCTTGAACCGCGTTTATTTGAGTAAACGATTTCCACGCGATATAACAATTAAAATGTTTTCACGACACAACACCTCCTTTATCTGGAAGAAAAATACATTTCAGTGAGTTTATATTATTTTAACAAACTTGGATAAGCAAGTTATGAATTCAAAGGATATAAAAAATAAAAATCTACCTAGTGCGGATCAAAAATGAATATTCTAAAAATTAAGGTATCCGGGCTACCTATGAGATCAGAACATGAAGCACTTCAGTCCCCCCTCTCCCACCCCGTGACCATAAGTTGCTTTAAAGTACCCGCAGCTCGGTCAGCAGTCGGTAAATAAAAAGTTACAATTAAGCGCGATAAAATTCGAAAATTTTGTTTCATTTAATGTCTAGTACGAATTTGCGTAAATATTGAAATGTTTATGATAATTGACGCCAAAATACACAGAAAAAAATATTATTGACGTAACGAACTTTCTGATTTTCATTAACATTTTGAGACGTTTTCAATAAATATTTCATTAAGTTATTTACTTAACGTAATAAAACTAAAATTTATTTAATATTTACGTTATATTGCCTAAAAATATTACAATATTTTTAACAAAAAAAGTTAAAGTTAAAGCTACAGCCTATATACGTCTCACTGCTGGGCACAGTCCTTCCTCATTTCTGAGAGAGTTTTAGGGCAAGTAACTGTGGGCCGCACTGCCCTTATGCGTGTTGGTGAACTTCACATATCTTTCCAATATGTTTTTTCTTATTTATCAGACATCGATTTCGTCAAGGTGTTTTCGTTCACCGCCGAACACGTGATAAATCAGGACTTAAAATTGCAATTCACAGTTGAAAATTATCATCTGCACTACAAATATAATAGTCAATATAATATCTTCTTTACGATGAATACAGAATCAAATAGGACACGTCTGAATTTTGTTCATATCAACTTGATTTTACAAATCCATTTTAATGAAAAAATTGTGTTTCAGTGAAAATAAAAAAAAAACGTGAAGCGTGTTTTGCATAAACAAAACCTACCTATTTATAATTTATTTTTTATGTGAGAGTTCTATGTTTAACCTAAATCGTAGGAAACATTGGCGCTATCCTTAAATCGTTGGTTTTTGGATGTTGGCTTTATTGCGATTACTCTTTTATCTCGTCCCAGGCGCCGTGTCGTGTCTTAAGTCTAATCCTATTGGTTTTACTGTTTCATCACATTCGGGAAAGTGAGGACAAATGGATTTTCTCTATGTAGCTCAAACGCTTACGTCGCTATATCTTAAGGTCATGTCGACAAAAGAAAAATAATGGGGCTACAGTCCCACAGTTTTATGGCTAACATCAATATAAAAAATCAAGTTACAAAGCCTGCTCCTATGTAGTCGAATATGACTTTTTTATAGTGTAATATAAAAATAAATTTTATATGTAAGCATATGAAAATACTAAATTATTAATTATAAATAATAAATATAGCATAAGTATATTGTTTATCTTATTTTGATTAGGACTGAGAAATAAAATAACTATTGTATATTATGTTGCACTGTAAATAGAGTTTTGTTACTTAAATATAGTCCTATTATTAAACTAATATAATACCTCTATTTACAAAAAATCTTGCATGTAATTAATGAAACGATAATAAAGCTTATTATTATTCATAATATGTCAATTATCTTTAACGATCTGTCATATTTTTACTCATCAAATATAATTTTCTTTTTTACGTTATCATAAAAATGTAATTTGTCATCCAAAATATCATTTCTATGCTTTTTATTATCAAAAATAACCTACGTGAAGCGCAGCAAAATTAAAAATAAATAAAATGTATACATAATAAATAACGTCAAAAAATCATCATGACTTTCGATAGATAATGCCTCGTCTATCTCGTTTATGTCTGACGTAAAATACAAAGACAGTAACAGACAGCATTGGTAAAGATGCGAATTCTGGTACAGCGATTGCAAATCCGCCAGCCAACTTGGTTAAGGCAGGGAGGATTTGCCTTTTGTAATAGAAGCTCATGCTTAGTAATGAATTTTACTAGCTGACAAAGAAGAAGGAAACCACACGAATACTAGTCAAAATTACTACTATTGAAGTCAATACATCAACTGTTAACTTTTATTTATTATCAAGCGAATATTGTATTTGTATTAGGCCCAAGGTACTCGAAGCATTACATAATTAAAAAAAAAAAACTTAAACAACACCCTCTTTACTATTTCTATCGCCTAGTAGCAACGGTTGTTCTGCTTTGTTCAGGTCTGAAGGGTATAGAAAATCAGTATAATTATAGACTGTGAGGCATTCCATTTTCCAAGAGCAGTGGTAGCTCACATTGTTAGCGCTCGTTGTAAATTTCACAGTACGCGAGCAGTCCGGGTTCAATCCCCGCCGGCACCAATGAAATTGTTAATTGCAATTTCAAGTGCCGCGTGCTCGGCGTTGAAGGAAAACATCGTCTAAGAAATAAGAATTTTTCGAAGACATGTAAAGTTCGCTAACAAGCATTGGGGCAGCGTGGACACTATCCTGCCCTAAAAACCCTCTTCGAAAAATGAGAAGTAGCCTGTGCCCAGCAGTGGGGTGTATATATGCTGAACTTAACTTTTCTTACTTTATGCATTGCATTTTAGTCCTCAGAAGTGATAACGCATCTGTAGCCTCCTTTGTATGAAGTTGTTTGCAGGTATCCACGGGCTATACTAGCAACTTATCACCAGGGGGATCGTAAGTTAAAACGTCACTTCAATTTTGTATAAAAAAAAAAAACAATGAATAAAAACGTTCAGTTTGAGTGAGTGCAACAATGCAACTAGCTCCCTAATGATGTGAACGAATGTAGCATTGCTGCATTATTCAAAAGTTCAAGTGCCTACTCATATTTTCTTTCTTATATTTGTTAGTTTTAAGTAACTTTTATTGTTCTTATATGATAATTTTATATCTTGAAGCAAAAATCGAAGAATGTGCTCTTGACATGATTTTTAAGTTAAAGATGTTTTAGTTTAGTTTGAAACATATTTTTTAATCATCATTGGTACCAAGAGTTCCTTTTTTGCAATATTTTTGTAACAAGGTAATAATTAAATACTATCTTATTATAGGTAAGATATTGAACGTGTTTTAACATGTTCTGAACCTATCAATCCCCTAACGGTGTCATGAGACCGCGGCCATATTCCGTCAAATCCCTAGCGGTCTCATGAGACCGCACCCATCCACAGCACTTTAACCCATACAAACTAATATATAGAGACTACTTTTCTATAAAGAAGTTTGGCATTATAGAATCAATAAGAAATTTTCTATCCCTAGTGCAATAAAAAACAGTTACACTATGGATATTTATTTATAATCTACGTTCATTTCGTTCGCTATATTTGCGTGAATGTTATTGTGTTGATTTTTGTATTTTTCTAGTGTTTTATTATTGTTTTATTATAGTGTTTATTACAAAATCGCAACGAAAGTTATTTTGTTGACATAATTTATCTTTTTATATAAATTATTCAAGTTCCTAAATAATTTCGAGTAATATATATATTGAAATAATTATGATTTTCTCGCTGCCGACATTCGCTTTGTATGTTTTTTTTTTTGTTTACAATAAAACCTTTTTGTAATGAAGTAAAACCTAACTTTTGTTTAGTCCACAGGATAGAAAATTTAGAATAGATTTTATAATGCCCAACTTCTTTATAGAAAAGTAGTCTCTATATATAAGTTTTAATGGTTTTAAGTGCCGTGGGTAGGTTCGGACGCATGCGCCCGGCAAATCCCGAGCGGACTGCATGGGATTTTTATTGCGATTGAAGGGTTGAATCAATAAAGGAGATAACAGGTATTCTTTAAATTCTTTAGATTGAAATAATTCAATCAAATAAAAATCTAAGTTGTAGTATGCTTAATGCTCAAGAATCAAACCAAAAGTTAACTGAATGCAATCATGTATTAACAAATAACGTGACGGCGGAAAAAAATTTACCGCCATTTTATCCCACGGGTCTCGTAAGACGCAAAAGTATGAAACTGAAATAGGTGATAAGCTACAGCATCTTCCTGATAACATATTAATTTTTATACTTTTTTTTCAATATAAATTACAAGAATACTTATTTCGTTCTTTAACTTTTTCCAATGGTGCGGAAAAAAACTCCTGTGTTGTGAAGGACCGGGAAGAAACTCAGCAGGCCTTTTTTAAATATTAATTTACAATAAAAGATTTATATACTGCATACACATATACTAAATATATTTGAATTTTCTTCAAGAAGATAGTGCTGACTGTCTCCTATTTCAATCCCATATGGCACTTTTCAAGAATGATAAGGTACGTACGCCTAAGAAGATATGGGGTAAGACTACTACACGGCGATAATATTACAACTAGAAATTTTAAAACAATACCATGATAATTAGTAGGTATTTCAATTTATTCCAAAATTTTAATTTAAATTTTAAAAAATATTTGCAAAATACGCTATCAAATAATAATGAATTAATTTATAGCACACTTCAACAATCAGTATTTTCAACGGAAAGTTTTTCATTGAACTGAAAACTTATAATGAATTGAAAATGGATTTTGAGTTTTCGTAACACGCCTATAAAGACAATGGAGCAGAAGTTTGAATAATTAAAACTTTTAAGTGATAAATAATAAATAAAATTAGAATTTAACGTTACACTGGGTTTTAACCAAGAATATTGCCTATCGTGTAATTTACAAACAGATGCGTTCAAGGTGTGATAAGTATTTGGTTCAATTTAACCAGAGCTTCAAAATTTCTAACTGCATACCACAATACTAATTATTTCACAATGAGAAGTCGGTGTAAAAAAATATGAAATGATTAATACTATAGTTGAGTGTAGTATACATAGAGTTTTTTTTTTTGATAATAAATCATCTCGAAGTTTAGTATAACACAGAAAATAACGAGCGAGGAAATAGTTTTAGATTCAGAACTTCAATTTAACTTTATTACATAAGTTCCCAAAATTATAATTTTGATAAAAACACAAATATTAATCAAACTCATTAAATTAATTTAATTTAAAATAGTTGTATGGTTCTAGCACGAATGGTTTGCCTCGACTAAGGTTGAAGCTTGGTCGGACCGGGGTCACATAATAGCTTTAATAGCCATAATAGCTGCTCAGTCCTGTTTCACATGGTAAGTATAGAGATCCAGAGAACCATTTTAATGGAAACAAGACATTTCTCTTAGTCGTTAAGGATGACAACGCATCAGAATTTCGATTCTTAATCGAGGATAAATGCAGATGTCTACGGGCCACATCACGCATTTAATATCAGATAGAATGTTTGCTCGTTTACACCCAGTTGAAGTTAATTAATACTTGTTAAAAATATAATAACCGGTTACATGTAACGTAATAATTTATATCAGGTTTGAACGATTTCAATTCTTTTTATTATTCTGATAATTTAGCAAATATTGAGTCATCAACAAGTAAAGTGGCAAAGCGTACAAAAGTTAATCAATCATTACGCGCTAGCCTGCGTTACTGAAATCACGCGACAAAAACATTAACCAACCATTAGTTAAGCTTTCTTCACGTAATACCTCAAGTAATCGTACTTAAAACACTGACAATTTAATTAATTAGACGACAAACAGACTAGTTCCCTTTATGTAATATCCTTGTGGCTTTGATTATTTATTATGACTGATGATTCGTAAAACACAAATAAAATTTCCCGTATATGAATCGAAATTTGATTTAATAGTTTGGTTGTAAAGAATCGAGACAAAGACGAATCCTTAAAACACATGTCGAGTCTACAGACGAAAACCCGCATAGCGCTACGAGTGTTTCTTTATCCAGACGCACGTTTTCTCAGGGGCTTTTTTAGATTTTCACGATTTTCGTGGTAAAAAATAAAAAGAATTCGTAATAAACACGACCATGAAAACGTCGATGTGAACAAGCTACTAATGCTTTATATAAATAAAGCCTTATTAATATTGACTCTCTGACTGTGCCTTCCTACAACCAATATAATTTGATTTAATAAATTTTAAACACATTCTAATTTAATAATTATGTACTTATTTATGATTAGGTGATTTAAATTTTGACATTTGTACATGCGTTATAGAACTACGCTGTTGCTATATTATCGTAGCAGCATGAATGTGCCGGATTGACCACGCCCTTACAGATCAAATGAAATACCAGTGTAAAATAGCAGATTAATGCTGATAGTTTCGTTTATTGAGTCTTGAGAATCGGACACTCTTTTAACTGATATTGAGACATGTATGTTAAGTCCTCAGGGGTGGTAACGCCTATACATTTTGATTCTTAATCGAGGATGCATGTAGAATATATGCGTATATAGGCCAAAGTAACTTATTCCAAAAATAATTATTGTTTTTCACGTATTAAAATAAAAAACAGTATTTAAAAATCTTGGCTTTTTCTCTTCACCGCTTATCGAGTTACAAATCAGGAATATTAACGTCAATACTCGTAATAACGGTCTTTTGAATGTTGAGTGGCAGGAATAAAATGATTAAACTTTAAATATTAACTTCAGGACTTTAGTGGAATAAACTCCTCTCCGCAGAAATAATTAGGCCTTGGTAAGGACGGAGAGATTATATTAAGAGTATTCATATTCATATTATTTATTGCATCCATAATGTTAGAGTCAAGGTGTTGAGAAGATTTTAACTTAAAATTATGAGATCATTATGGGCCCTGCAGGCCACGGCAATTAAGAGAGAGGAGGGCCATTATAATGAAACAATAATGATAAATACACTATGTAATATTGCAACTGTAGGTAGTTTTAAGATAAATAGAATTGAATTATTAGGAAGGCATTTAAAAATTATATTATTAAAATATTCCTTAAGTGTGTAGTATGTAGTGTTTACAAATTAAAAATCCTTTTATTTATTTATTAAAAACCATTTATTTATCAATAATTTTATGGAGTCTGGGGAGTTTGTTAAAATTTTTGATAGACATGACAAAGGGACTTGATAAATTTAATTTAAGGCGAGATATGAGTATATTCAGTTCTTTTTTTTGGCGTAATTGGTATCTAGTATTGTTCTCTACTCGTTTGATATAAAATTCTGGGTATTTTGTAAGGAACTTGCAGATTTCCAAAATGTATTTGCACGGTAAGGTGAAAATTTTATGTTTATATAATAACTACAAGAATGTGGCGAAGAGGTGAGGTGGATGCTGTGCTCTACAGACATTTGCATCTAACATCAATTAAGAATTAAAATTCAGATACGTCGCCACCCCCGATGATTAATGTGAAATGCTTAGTTTCCAATAAAAACTGCTTTCAATTTTTTTGTGTCACCATCCGAAACACAGCTGTTTTATGGCAGCCTCATACCGGTAGGCGTAGTGTAGGGCGACCCCCCACTAGATGGAGTGACGACCTGGTAAGATATGCAGGAAGTCGATGGATGCAGGTGGCTCAGGACCGTGCTTTGTGGCATTACTTGGGTGAGGCCTATGTTCAGCAGTGGACTTGTGAAGGGCTGTAATTATGATGATGATTATTATTATATATATTAATAATAATCACATTACGGGATGAAAGAAAAGATCAATGATAACTCTGAACGTCTTAAGATATAAGGAAATAACTATGATAATAACACAAAATGATAAATTAGTGCCTAGGACTGAGATACGATATTAATCCTGTTAAATAAGCCGATTAGTGAACCGATTTGACAACATGAAATAGATCGATTTAATAAACTTATGAAAAGCGGTTTTAGCTGTAAATATCTAAATTTCTTATGGATATGTAAGAAACATTTGTAAATTATAATCTCGGATGTATATGATGGTTAATAAAATGTACACGAATACTACACATTAAACAAAATTAATTTTACGGATTTTATCACGTATAACTCCAACTTAATGTAAGTTATTTTTAATTCCCGTTATTTTGTGATAGATGTAAAGCAACCGAAACTTCGGAAACTATGTACGTTAAGATTAAAAGCGTTAAAATCCGTAAAACTATTTTTATTTATTCAGACGCATGTGATTTGAAGATTATTGTCAATAATAATACGACTTTTGTTCTTTTACAATATTTGGAATTGGACATGTAATTAATATCAAAATGAGACAACTCTTTCTTAAATTAAACAATTAACAATAACTTATAAATATAAAATTTCCTGATTTTCAAGAACAACGATGTTTTTAGTTATAACTAATTACTTCTAATCGAAATCTGAAATCAAAAATCAATTATTTGTGATTTTTAACAGAAGGATATAGTTTTTTGAAATGTAGAGATTCTTCGAATGTACAGAGATAATAAATAAGGATATTTTGTTAAAATGTAGAGATGATTTTACGTAACTCACTTGATTTTCAAAAAATTCTTATTAAAAACTAATTTTTAATTAAAATATACATAATAAATATATAAAATATATAATAAAATAATTAAAAAATACTAAAGTGCCGAACCACTGCCAACATTTTTTTTATGTTTATGTTATATTTAAAAGTTATTAAATATTAAAATAAATGTATTCCAAATGAGACCTTTTTGATTGATTTCAACTAACAACTAGTAACTATAAAGAATTTTTTTTACTAACAAATCTTAAAAGTAATTCTATAAGAGATTTGTAACAAAAGTAATTAATTTTCAAAACCTTTAATTAATCGTAAACGGTTTTATTACCCATTTATTACTTAGCAGGAGGAAAAATCAATTACCCGGAACACATCAAAAGATTTTAGTGCCTTAATAAAGAATCGTGATGCGAGTTATTAAAAAGTTTTGACAACCGCTAATTAAGTCATACGGACTTCGAAAAAAGTATGCAATTAAAACCTGCAGCATTTTGGGGACACGGCCGTTTAAATAATAATTTTCATAAATAATCTCAATCTTAAAATTTTACTTACAACGTTTCCAGTTTTTCGCGGAACACTTACTCCACACAATACACACACACGCACACCAAGAACAAACTAAAAATCGATGTATTTTTGAGGTACCGATGAAAGTTGCTCGACGCACGTGCACTCAACCAGAGCGCGATGAAGAACTGCGGTTGAAGCGTAGAAACGGCGGCGCTGAAGTCGCACGGCATTCCAACCGATACGCCCGGGCTAAAGCGACGGCGTACCACGCTTTTACTTCTGCTTCTTATTTACCAAACTAATATTTATTTAATTTTTATTAATTTATTTATTATATAGACAACAAAATAGACAACAATCATGTTACCTAAAAACAGTTCTGTACCAAATTGTCTTCCTAAATATGTTGACATATCATTTTTATATTTATTACAGCACAGATTAACTCTTTGAAAGGCAGTGTTTTAAGGTACAATTAACTTTATAATACATATACTTAAAACCTATCTGATATGAAAAGGACTGTGTATAACTGTAGGCTGTTTTATTACTGGATACATATAAATGTATTAGTAAATATATTAGAAATAGAAATATAAACTTTTTGCAATTTGCTGATGATTTCCTTGCGTATACTATAAATAAAGATGTAACTAGAGCGGTAAACAATTTAAATTTAGCAATAGAACAAATTCATGATTTTATACAAATAATTTGACTCCACTTTTACTAGACATTAGTTCTAGTAAAAGTGGAGCTCTCATTTTTTCACAAAAAAATGATTCATGCGATATTTTTTAAAATATAATATTTTTATATTTACTACAGCAGAGATTAACTCTTTGAAAAGCAATGTTTATGGTACAAAAACACTTTATAATACATATACATAAAACCTATATGATATGAAAAGGTGTGTGTATAACTGTAGGCTGTTTTCTACACTTTTAAATATCTTGGATCTTGAGTCAAAAATATTCAAGTCGACACATTCTTAACTTTAATTATATTTATATCAGAGGTGTTCTTGAAATAAAGTTGTATTTTTTTTTTTTGAAGAACAAGGGTGATAACTGAGATAATCTATCACAAAGTCCGCCTAATGGCAAGTGGAGGTTGGGGCCCATAGTCATCTACGTTTATCCTCGACTAGGAAGTAAATGCAGATGCGTTGTCATCCTTGAGAATTAAGATGGAATGCCCACACTTAAAAGGATTCGTTTCCATTTAAAGGAATTTCCGACTATCTACTCTACGAAACTATACGAAACGCAGCAGCATTAAGATGCTACTTCAAGCTGGTGGTCTAATAGAGCTTGGTCTTTCTGCGGTTGAGTGGACCCATTCATACTACAACTATAATAATATAGCTGCGACATGGCTCCACGTAAAACATAATACATATTAATAAAACAAATGCAATAAAAAATAAAAGTTTTTTTTCTTATAACATTAAACTGTATAAAGCTTTTACATATAAAAGCTTTATAGAGTTTATACGATTATAGCCGTAGCATGGCTCTACCACGACTAATAAATTATATTTGTAATATTATATTACTCGTATTACATTTTACGACTATTTATTGGAAACAAATTTTATTAATCTTGAGTATGGAACAGTTTATTCAATCGACTGCTGAGTTACATCATTGTTGTAGGTCGGGTTTGTTATTTACGAATACATTTGAAAATAGAACTTTCAGTATTTAAACATGTATATTTAGATTTTTTTATTAATATCTGGCGGGAAACCGCTCGTAGTGATGGAGCTTAGGTCAATGTTATTTTCGCGCTTTGATTACAGTTATTTTTAAAGCCCCAAGAATGTTTTGAACTTTTAGCGAGTGTGCTTGTTAACTAATAACGGTTTTTAATTGGTTTGGGAACGTAGATGCTTTGAAAATGAAGTTTGTACAGGTAGACCGCTAACCGCGTTCTTTTATAAACTAAGGGTGATAATTGGGTTTACACTCCACCCTATGGTAAATGGATGCTGAGAATCGTAGAATCCCTCATATATGATTGATTAAGAGTAACAATGATGTTGCGTTGTCACCTCTGAGGACTAATATGGAGTGTCTCGTATCCATTAAAAAGAGTATCCGAGTCTTTGTATTTAACATAAGAAACAAATTAAGTTGCTATTTTAACCCTGGTATTCTGTTAGAGTATGATCCTTCCCCAATCCAGCCGATTCATTCGTGTAGCAACGATAATATCAGCGTTGCTCTATTACGTGCGTCGAAAGAAGTGTTCGAGAAAACCAACGAATTACACAATAAAGCAAGTTTGCTGCAAGTTCATGAGAGAGAAACTCGTGCAAAAAAAACACAGTCCTATGAGACAAAGTGACAGTCGACTAAAAGGCGATTTGAAGTTGATCCAATTGTCATCGCGCGGTACGCGGTAACATAAAATGGATAACTCATTTTGAAATAATACTAATTTTTACGGAAAATATATATATCAACATACATATAAGACATAAATATAAGAAATCATTATGGATAACTCATTTATTTATAACTTGGGTTGTTTGTTTGGTTACTACTGTGTTGTTAGAGAATCAAAGAACTATTAACTGGGAGTGTCCTAATTTTTTTAAATAAAACGTAACACCTAAATTCACAATAACTAACGGTAAAAATAATGCCACCTCAATAGTTTCAGAATTCGGTACTAAGACACTGTATAGTAAAATTGAAGCCCCGACTTCAGTAGCTAGTATATGGAAATATTTTTTTCTTTTTAGAACTTTTATATCGGTTTTTAACTATAAGTTTGATTTTGACATTTTTCTCAAGGTCACAACTACAATATCGTCTAAATAGTTGAATTAAATTATTATGTCATATTTTTAGTTTAATTTTCACTCCAAATTTAAATTACAAACATTTCACTCCGCACTATGAACTATTTACTAAAAAGAATCATTAAAATCTGTTAACGATTAACGGAGATATATTTACAAAAGAATTGTGCGTGTAATTGTGTACATATGTACGAAGTAAAAGTTATTTACGACGTGTCATTCTTCTATTAATTTACATTTTACATAAATGTGTTGAAGAATAGTACACTCATGCAGCCGCGAGCGGTGAAATATTACAAGAAAACGTGGCGGTTTTTTTAATACTGTACTTTTTATTATTTATATTTATACGTATTTCTCCACTACGTCAAATAGGTCAATTTTAAAGTTTCATCTTAATAAAAAGAACATACTCTATGTCTTTCTAGCCACCTTCGTAGGCCTTCTTATTTTTTTATAGAAGAGGCCAAAGCTTATTTTTTTACAGAGGGCGGCTCACCTAAAGGTAAGTGGCTACCGCCGCCCATGAACATTCGCAACACCAGGGGAATTTCAGGTGCGTTGCCAGCCTTTTAAAAAGGAGTAAGCTCTTTTCTGGAAGATCCCTAGGTCGTGTCGGTCAGCAAATATGTGTCCATCCGTATGGGTATTCCACTGAGGGTCGGCACAGCCTAAGAAGATAGTAGTTGTGTTGACGGATTGCATTTTAGCCACCATTAAAAAAAGGTAGATTTACAATTCGGCTGGGCGATGGGGCTTTATTTTTTCAATACAATAGCTTGCATGTAGGTCCAGTGATCGTAAACACGATTGTTGATCATGAGATCCCGGGTTTGAGTCCTAAGTTGGGCCAAAATCAGTTGGGTTTATCCGTAAATAAATTCTTAGTAGCACCACAGAGTCATGGAGTTTGAGATACTCGTATATCACCCCCGTGCCTTGGAAAGCGCGTAATGCTCTTTATCTTGTGCATGGTATTTCTCCGGTCATGTCGGATTACCGTCCTTTCGTATTATGAGAGTAAGAAAATAGAGACTGCACCTGTGCTTGCGCATAAACTCGTGCAATGTAATCTCGTCCTGCGCAAATTGCTAATCTCCTTTGATGACCGTGACCTAAATTCAACCTGTAAAAAAACTATACGTACCGCAAATATTTTGTAAACTTTATATTACGGTGAAACTTCAATTAACTCTGTTAATTATTGCAAGCACCAATTTAATAAACCTTCATCAAAATCAACAGTTACTCAAAGTAACACTTCTGTGATATATGTATGTTATGAAATTCATTAAGTACAACATATTGGAAATAACAGTAGCAAAGAACTAAAGTTCTATCAAATTTATGCAGTTCTGATTAATTTTCTTCGCTTGACTCAATCTCCTATTAATAGAAATATGTCAAATATTGGTTGGCGGGCCTTTAAAGCACTGAAGTGTGTTTCAAAGCGGTCTGTAATTATCGAAGTCAGTCAATATTAAAATTCAGTTGTTTAAAATATTAATATTAATATGCAAACATTTTAAATAACACTGGTAGATAATTTAAATACATATTTCATGACATTTTTAAAGATCGAATTGTACCATTAACAATTCCAGTATTATATTGTGATGTCTAAAACGTAATGATTATATACTCTTTGATGACGTATAAGGAACTATTTGAATGCATCATCGGGTGACGTGAGTGGTATGCCTCTATCTATCGTCATATGTCACAGCACTTTAATAACTTGTGATGCATATTGTATTTTGTCTCTATACGCTCTATAAAATAACTAAAAAATAACACAAGTTATTTGTACATTGAACATAGTAATATATTGTCTTTATTGCATTCCATGTGACAATTACGAATTAAAAAAAATACAAACCAACAGTCCCGTGCTATACATATAATGCATAGGCGTTTGTTCCACTATTGTGTCTGTAAACTGGATAGTGAATATGTTGAAGAATTCGAAAGAATAGAATAATCGAAAATAGTTGAAGTAATGATTTCTTAAATTTACGCGAACACTACACATTGAATAAAACTAAATTTACGGATTTTATCGCGTTTATTTAACTACTTTTACTTATTTCTAATTCCCGACGTTTCGGGTGCTTTACAGCAACCATGGTCACGGGGGCGACTGAGATGTTTGACGTCCCAATGTCATAGTGTCCGGCTACCTTCAGTTTTTGAATATTAATTTTTGGTCCGATTTACGCAAAACGAGCTTATAGTATCATGAAGTCTTGCAGTGGTATGCTTAGGTTTCGGTTTAATTTTGTTAATTATAGGATCCCAAGCAGGTGGCAGCACCCATCCATCTTCTCTATTGAAATTTGGATGTTTTTTAATTTCAATAGCCTCGCGTATCTTCCTTGGTAGGAATCGGTGTTCTTTTGCGAGAATTTGTGGTTTATCAAAACGAATGTAATGGTGGAGACGATCTTGAACATGTTCGCAGACTGCAGACTTCCCGGAGCGTCGGTGCTTCACGTCAGCTATATGTTCTTTCACGCGGGTTTTTATGGATCTTTTTGTTTGACCTATGTAAGAGAAACCACATTCACAATCTAACTTGTACACTCCTGCATCTTGTAGAGGGATATTACACTTGACGGATGGTAAAAATTGACTAATCTTCTTCGGCGGCTTGTAGTATGTTTTAATAGAAGCTCGCTTCAAGATGTAGCCAACCTTGTCTGTGACTCCTCTGACATATGGTAGTACAGCAGGTACACGCTCGACTGTGGCTGGCTTCACTCGGTCACTGTGACGTAGGCGCGGGACCCGAAGCTTGTTGTCTGGCAATACTTGCTTGACATGCTGAAGTTCGGCGGTCAAACAAAAAGATCCATAAAAACCCGCGTGAAAGAACATATAACTGACGTGAAGCACCGACGCTCCGGGAAGTCTGCAGTCTGCGAACATGTTCAAGATCGTCTCCACCATTACATTCGTTTTGATAAACCACAAATTCTCGCAAAAGAACACCGATTCCTACCAAGGATGATACGCGAGGCTATTGAAATTAAAAAACATCCAAATTTCAATGGAGAAGATGGATGGGTGCTGCCACCTGCTTGGAATCCTATAATTAACAAAATTAAACCCAAACCTAAGTATACCACTGCAAGACTTCATGATACTATAAGCTCGTTTTGCGTAAATCGGACCAAAAATTAATATTCAAAAACTGAAGGTAGCCGGACACTATGACATTGGGACGTCAAACATCTCAGTCCCCCCCGTGACCATGGTTGCTGTAAAGCACCCGAAACGTCGGGAATTAAAAATAAGTAAAAGTAGTTAAATAAACGCGATAAAATCCGTAAATTTAGTTTTATTCAATGTGTAGTGTTAGCGTAAATTTAAGAAATCATTATGTGAACCAGTACGGACTGATAATAGCAAATAAAATTCGCCGATTAGAAGATCTTAAAACCAAGCGCGCAAGATATATAACATCTTTAAATTTCCTGAAGAGATGCAGAGACCATAATCTCATTCCTGCGTGTGTCAAAATATCAACAAAAAAGGACATTCGAGGAAGCGCAAAGATCTTAAATCAGGCAAGTAAAAAGTTGTTACGAATGGCGATTCAGCAGAAACGGTTCGATTTACATTTCATAAACAACACCATAGACAATTTGTTCAGTGAACTAAAGACAGTTTTAACGACATTTGATTTTAATAATTGCATCGAAACTTTAAACAAACGAGAAACAGCAAAATACAATGAATGCGAAAATAAACAAATAGAAAAATACCAAAAATTAACAATCAAATCAAATGCCAACCATCTAAGTCAACGTCAGAACGAAACACAACCGTTGACCACAGACGCAAACAATAAACAACGCACGGTCTATAATCTGTCAAAACATACACTGGACGAACCAACAATAAAGGTGTTAGCGAAGGGAATGAATTTCGCATTAACACCGCGAAAAATCCCGTACGAAGAAATTATCTGCAGCGTTGAGGATTGTCTGTTTAAAAATAATATTGGTAAGGAAGATTTGGAGGCTATACGTCAAGATATTTCGTCCTTGTTACGTCGTTGTTCAGTGCCGAAACCAAACCTTCCTAAAGACGAATTTACAGCGTTGATTAACTTACGGAACAGACCAGATCTAACGATTCTCCGCGCGGATAAAGGAAATGCTACAGTAATAATGGACACGTCAGAGTATAATTTTAAAATACTACAGCTTTTATCGGACGAAAGTACATACAAAAAGGTCAAAACAGACCCCACAACTGACACGCTTAAAGCAACTAGCGATTTAATAAAGAAACACTCCGAAAAATTAAATCTCGACGTGAATTCGCTAATACCATCATGTACCAAACCACCAAGGTTGTATGGGTTACCAAAGATACACAAACCAAACGCTCTACTATGTCCTATAGTGAGCCAGATTGATTCACCAACTTATAAGCTGGCACAACTCTTGGCAAAAGTACTGTCACCACTGAGAGGACATACCAGAGCACACACAAAGGATTCATACCATTTTGTTAGTAAGATAGAAGACCTACATCTCGCTGACAATGAAACTATGGTCAGTTTTGATGTTCAGTCACTATTCACATACCTACCTATTGAAGACTGCATATCATTTGTAACTAGGAAGCTAGAATATAATAACATGCCTGCTGAATACGCAGTATTACTCAAACACTGCCTCACATCTGGCTATCTATTGTGGAAGGAGGAGTTCTACAAGCAAGTAGATGGTGTGGCGATGGGCTCACCTGTATCTCCCATAGTCGCTGACATATTCATGGAGGACTTCGAGGAGAAAGCCCTTCTTACTGCTCCTATAAATCCAAGATTCTACAAGCGGTACGTAGACGACACTTTCACAATTTTACCATCTGACAAAGTAACTGCATTTTTAAACCACCTTAACTCTATAAACTTTAAAATACAATTCACAATGGAGTTAGAGGCAAATAATTCTTTAGCTTTCTTAGATGTTTTAGTCATTCGAAATCCTAATAACACAATTGGTCACACTGTGTATAGAAAAAAGACCCATACCAACCGATATTTAAATAGTGAATCTCACCATCATCCTTCACAGGTTGCTACCGTGGGTAAATCTTTGTTTCAGAGAGCACGAGGGATCTGTGACAGAAAACATCTGGCCGCCGAACTTCAGCATGTCAAGCAAGTGTTGCAAGACAACAAGCTTCGGGTCCTGCGCCTACGTCACAGTGACCGAGTGAAGCCAGCCACAGTCGAGCGTGTACCTGCTGTACTACCATATGTCAGAGGAGTCACAGACAAGGTTGGCTACATCTTGAAGCGAGCTTCTATTAAAACATACTACAAGCCGCCGAAGAAGATTAGTCAATTTTTACCATCCGTCAAGTGTAATATCCCTCTACAAGAAGCAGGAGTGTACAAGTTAGATTGTGAATGTGGTCTCTCTTACATAGGTCAAACAAAAAGATCCATAAAAACCCGCGTGAAAGAACATATAGCTGACGTGAAGCACCGACGCTCCGGGAAGTCTGCAGTCTGCGAACATGTTCAAGATCGTCTCCACCATTACATTCGTTTTGATAAACCACAAATTCTCGCAAAAGAACACCGATTCCTACCAAGGATGATACGCGAGGCTATTGAAATTAAAAAACATCCAAATTTCAATAGAGAAGATGGATGGGTGCTGCCACCTGCTTGGGATCCTATAATTAACAAAATTAAACCCAAACCTAAGCATACCACTGCAAGACTTCATGATACTATAAGCTCGTTTTGCGTAAATCGGACCAAAAATTAATATTCAAAAACTGAAGGTAGCCGGACACTATGACATTGGGACGTCAAACATCTCCGTCCCCCCCGTGACCATGGTTGCTGTAAAGCACCCGAAACGTCGGGAATTAAAAATAAGTAAAAGTAGTTAAATAAACGCGATAAAATCCGTAAATTTAGTTTTATTCAATAGTTGAAGTAGTAAAGATTAATTCGCCCATAAGTCGCGCATCGCAATTTTAGAATCAAATTTTAACCAAATTCTTCCACCCAGAACCTTGACCACCCCGGAATTTTTTTAATAACAAAAACGAACCATTGAAATCAGATAACTTGATAAAGTATTATCACTGAACATACATTAGAAATCCGAATAACTGAGTACTTCCTCTTTTTTGAAGGTCGTTAAAAACAGGGTATAGAAAAGACGAGTTTAATACTTTTACGCATACTCTTCCCGTCAACTCACTGAACTACAAGAGTTGACGTAGTTAGAGAAAAGCTGAAAACTAAATAAATAATATGACTTTGTTTGTAAATATGCAAAACAAAACAATTATTATCCAAATATGGTTCTAGGCTAATAAAAAATAAAGAAAGAAGATGTTTATTTAAAACAAATCCTTGTTCCCATTTCCCAATCCTGTGCCCAGTAGTTCCATGTATATTTTTAGAAGCTCCTATTTTACTTTTACTTAAGGTGTCATCCTTTCGATGTCTTCTCTTTTTGTAGTGCGTAAAAATTCACTGTTTGAAATGCTAATTCCTTATCGGAAGGATTTGTCTTATGCCAGTTTCTCATATTTCTAACCGTTGGTTTTTATACGAGCTTTTTTTCAATAAATAGAGTGTATGAAAACCCCTTTTTTTAAATAAAGTACCACTTCAACATCGAAAATTAAAAAGTAAAATTAAAAGCGATAAAATCCGTAAATTAAGTTTCATTGAAAATACCAATTCAACTGTTTAAGAACCATCTTATTTTTATTTTAAGTCATTCTAAATTGCTGAATGAGTAATTTCTAATATAAACTACATGTAATATGAATTACAGGCACCTCGTATGTAATGAAACGGATCGTTACAGTGAACAAAACCTTTCTTGAATATAGGAATCTTGTATTATACCCCATACATGACAAGCGGATTGATGACATACCAGTACAAGGAGTCTCACACTTTTTATGCTGCTCCCCGTACCCAGACCGCATATATTAATCCTAGCGTAAACGAGATGGTTATACCGCCATCTGTCGCAATCTCTCGACTAACAAAAATTTATCATCATTTTTGTTGTGGATTAATTATATGATTCACTGTAAGACGTAGTGAAGTTCATAGAAGGTTTGGCTTATGCAGGGATCGGTGGCTAAGTCCTCATAAATCAACTACTGGAGTATTTATATATGTGATTGGACATATAATTTAAAAAAAGCGTAGAATTTAAGAAATTACTAGAGAATCCAGTGAAGTTACCATCTAGGGCTTTATCAGTACTTAACATCAGATGGAACTGCGTTCAAACATTAGCTTATAATAAGTAAAACAATGGGCGTGTCTCCAAATTTTCTTTGGCAAACGGAACTTTTCATTTGTAAAGATCGATGTAAGGCAATGAAACGTTAAGTGTTTAGAGTTATGTGTAAGTAGACTTGACACCCTTCCAGCTTTAAAATGATCATCCATGGAGCATCATTTGGTGAAATATTCGTTATATTCCCTCTTACATCCTCAAAATATTTTTGTGTTGTTAAAAACATATTTATTATTAAAATAATTAAGTCAAAAGGAGTGGTATAATTTACCAGCATCTGTTTTCCATCAAATTGTAATGTGAGTTCTTTAAAGGAAGAGAGCTCAGAATAGGCTTTTGTAAGGCTAAATCAGTGCGCTTTATCATATTTGATAATATTATAATAATTCAGAAATATCTGAGAGCAGAAAATAAAAGGATTTTGAAAAAAATGTTACAATATCTTTTTGTATGATAAATAAATATACTTATAACTAAATGTAAAGATATATTATTATGAAGAAAAACTAAGGTGAGATTCTGATTGTGTTAAAAAAATATTGTAAGTTATAAAAATATTTATGCCTATGTACGATAGTGAATTTATAATTAAAATTGCATTTCATTATTGGATATTGAGGTTAGATAAATATTTTTTTAATTTTTCATGTCGAAAAATAGAAAATTTTCATTTAAATTCTTCTCATTTAATTTTATTGTTTCGTATAATATGCGCCAGTGAACACCACATTTTTTTACAGATTAATGATGACAAGGGACCACCGGTCCATCTCATGGTAAGCGGATGCTTCGGCCCATAGACAATAGATCTAAATGTATCCTTTATTAGGAATCAAAATGCAGATTAGTTGTCACCCCTGAGGGCTAGGATAGAATGCATTGTTTTCAGTAAAAAATAAGTTTCCGGTCCTCTACGTTCACCATAAATAAAACACAGAATTTAGCTGTTATTTCACGGTGATATTCTGTGAGAGGGCGTTCCTCGGCGGTCGTTCATGCAATCAAATCATAAATAGTATAAAATAATACACGTATAAATTTAGATTGTACGTTAGAGAAGCTATGATTTATGACGATTTTCTTCTTCGTATATAAAATAAAAAATTTCAGACAAACTGATCTTCAAGTAAATGTTAGGAGACTTTGTAATACGATGTTGGTCATAAATAAGCAATTGAGCGGAACCAAGGCTCCAAACTATTGCCCGGAACTTTTTCAGAAAGTTTAAATTGAAACAGTAATAACAATAATATCCTCCAGACCGAATTTAGGACACGGTGGCCAGTCTCAACGGAGACTAACCATCGGCGCGTGTCAGGGTTATAGTTCCCCAGTGTATGCGAAAGCACAGGTGTACTCCCTATTCCCTCACTCTCACAGTTCGATGGACGGTAAACCATCACGACCGTTGAGAGTCTCCGAGTAAGACATACGGCTTTACGTGTGTTTCGAGCACGGGGGAGAGACACCGCCAACTTCCTGACTCTGGGCAGCTACTGATTTCGTGACGGTAAAACTCTATAAGTGATAATTTTTGGCCCGACCCGGGATTTAAACCCGTGAACTCATCTCTGAAACCGTGAACTGTCTCGTTTACAACCACTAGACCAACGAGGCAGTTAATTCATATTTCATAATTCATAATTCAACTAAAATAATTGAGGACCGATTGCAGTAGCGACATATTTAAACAGTAAATAATTTGAGTGAGATTGAAAGGTTTTTCCACACGGAATCACATTTGTTCCGGAATTGAAGCCGCGTAGCCACAGACAAACGCATACACTCTACCCTGCCGAACCTTTTATTACTTTACGCTTGAGGTTATTGACGATTATCTTTACATGTGTCATATTCTAATTAGGTAATTTCAACTTTAACCAAAAGGTCAAAAATTCAGAAAATATCAATATATTTCCCTGTATTTATCACACTTGTTGTTATTGACGACACATAAATCAGACATATTCACTGCTGGTCGTGAAAGGATGCTTGAAGTGTTTTAAAGTGCCTTAAACTTGACTTTGGTTGGAGTTTTTCTATGTGATTGTACTTTCAATTTTAGACAGTAGACGTCAGACAGTCCAATGTAAGACATAATGTGCTTCTTTAAAGGCGCACCACTAAGTTAGAATATGGTCGCTCCGCATAACTAAAACTGTAAGGATTATGATGGTTATTAGTTCCAACTGTGATTCTAACTCAGGGTTGAAGTCAGCATCCTATATACCAAGACAAATAAAGGTTGCCACTTAAGAAAAATACATCCCTTAAAATACTAAATCTTTCTACAACAAAGTAATCACTGCAGTGTCGGAATTATTCCCAGTAATATTTTCCCTTTCACTTTCTCGAACAACAGAAAAGCTACCTCCGTATTTTTCGCATTTAATTTACATAAAACTGGAAGGTAGATAAACTTAGATATTTTTTGCGTATACAAAAACGCGGACAATGTATTCCGATGGCATCTCCCCTATTGTTTCCGCTGAATATATAGGCGAAGCTATGAAAAATTTATGGTTGAACCAACAGCTGTCAGGTTTATTATCTGTCGGTTAAGGCGCGAGAAATAAAAAAGAAAACATTACATCAAACATCGACATATCGCATGTGTGAACAATCAATTGTGCGTTTATTACATACACTACATAATATCCGTTATATCGGGTATTTATAAGTGCTTATGAACTTTAAATAATAATAAAAGACAGGGATATTGATAGAATTCATTTTTTGTTATTATGATCTGATAGACAATTTTCATGGAATTTATTCTTTATATATGACTTCCGGCATATGTTTGTCGCGGCTACGAGTTACACACTATATTCGGTCAGTCCAATTTTTCACTACTCTTTCCAATGAATCTGGCTGTATGACGCCTATGGTGGCTTAAATATTGGCTTCTAATGCTTCGAGATTTGCTGGTTTGTCGGCATAAACCAGCTACTTAACATAGCCCCCTTAATGAGTAATCGAGAGGCGTTAAGTCGCACTAACGAGGGGCCAGTTAACAGGGTCACTTCTGGAAATAAAGTTGTCACCAATTGATTTTGCAATATAAATTGATGGTTAAGCGCGCTGTATGGCAAATTGCTATACACGGTCTTGTCGCAACCAAATGTCGTCGATGTGCATGGCTCGATAGCGCTCGCTATTCACCGTAACCGTGACACGTATTCACCGTAACTGAACTCCGTAAGGCCGCTCCTTCCTTATTTCGAAATAAATAACGACTGATGATGCCGCCGGCGAATAAACAGCACAAAACAGTCAATATTAATGAATGTAATGGTGATTCGTTAATAGCATTGTCTTCGTGCCATATATGGCAATTTTGCTTATTGACAAAGTCATTTACCCAGAAATGAGCTTCATCACTGAACACAATTCTTCGATAAAAATTCTCATTCAGCAAAAATGCGACGTAAACGATAGTCATATGGCTTTAATTATTGCACAAGCTGTATTTTGTAGGCACGTAAGCTAAGATACTTACGTAATATTCGAAGTATAGTCGAAGAACAAGGAAGGCCAACAAGTTGAGAACGGCGACAAATTGACATTTCGATGCTTTCTTCACCACTTCGCGCTAGAGCAGCAATATTCTCTTCGGTGCGCAAATTTCTTTGTCTTATTGATTGCTTTGCACCGAGAAGAGTAAAATTCGGGGAAAATGATCAATAACTTCAGGAATTCATTGCTTACTGGGCGATTATATTGACCGTAAAATAGACGAAGTGGTCTATCAACTTTGCGAACAAATTTATTAATTTTTTGAAGTAAATTTCAACAATTTGGAAACATTGTTCTGGCGTTAAACAAATTATGATAAAAAGTCAAACCTTACTGAATAGAAATGCCAACACAGTTTGACTTTCTCTATGGTTAAACAATGGATATCAACCATTGAAACTTCTCATGCAGCTAAAAGAGCAACCTATATGAAGGTTCTTTTATAAAATAAATATTTTCACAAACTACAAAATAAGTCAAGGAAATTACTATTCAATATTTGTGCCAGCCTCGGAAAGAAAAATGCAGGGCTGGGCGACTACTTCATAGCTAATAGATGGTATAATATTGTGTGTGTGTGTGTGTGTGTGTATGTGTGTGTGTGTGTGTGTGTGTGTGTGTGTGTGTGTGTGTGTGTGTGTGTGGCGTGCGTACATACGTGTGTGCATGCGTGCGCGCGTGCGAGCATACGTGGACATGTGCATGCCTAAGTGCATGCGTGCATACGAGCGTGCGTGCGTGCGTACAAGCATGCTTGATTGCGTGAGTGCACGTGTGTTTGTGCGTCTGTACGCGTGCGTGCGCGCGTGTATGTGCGTGCGTGCGTACGTGCATGCGTGGATTCGTGTGTGTGTGCGTGCGTGCGTGAGGGAGTGCGTATGTGTTTGTGCGTCCGTGAGTGTGTGTTTTAGGGCGAGCGTGCCCGATTTTGTAATTGTTTCGAAGTATAATTATTATTGAGGCCTTAACATGAACGGATAAATTGGTTTAATCAAAATTCCATATAATGATTTGACTCTTATTTCACTTCCAAATGAAATAAAGATCCTCCTTATATACTATATGAGGATATAAGAAGTGAGGCCAAAGTCTAGTGATAAAAATACAATTTTTTCTTCGTTTTTCTTGTGATGTTGTCAAATGACAAGGTATTGGTTTTATTTATTTAATAGGATTATATCTTTATTTGATTCCTCTTTTAAATGATACACAATAATCCTTCTTCTAACCATTACTTTGCTACGGGGTCTTTTTAAAGTTTATTATAATAATAATAATAATAATAATAATTTATTTATTTCTCACCACAAACGACATGGAAGATACATTAGAGTTACATCTCTATTTTAACAATATTTTGTCATTCATGGGAGACTGGTGCCCGTGTAGGTTCAAAGACCCGTATTACAGGTCACCAGGCCCCCCCAAATTTACTTGGCAACAAGTATAATATTATAAGGAGATCACTTATGTTATGGTTAGAAATAATAATATTTAGAGAAAAAATATAAAATAAAAGATACAAAAACCACGTATTTTTGTAGCGTAAGTATGAGAGTTTGTAACTGTTAGCATGTCTGCGTGTATGTCCGTGAATATTTATGAGATAATTTGGAGTAATTGTTCAGTATCTGTGTATGAAAGAGTCTGAAAATATTCCACAAGTCTATTTTTACATGACCATCTGTTGACTTCATAAATAGATAATTTTTGGTGTAATTTATTATATAAATACGGACCCAAAAAAAGTATAGAATTTCCTAGCAAAAGATGTGAAGAAAGGCACTGACTGAGCTACCAGATGATTACGGCGGCAATGTTCCTTTTGAGTTATTTTTGAAATTGCATGTTGTCTTAAAACTATATGTAGCAACATTATTACTAGGTTATTCTTTTAATTTTAACAAAGTTTGTGCGAGTTCCTCAACCAATTATATCAAATACAGTCATTTATGCTTCGGTACACCAATTATTAATAATTATATTAAGTCCACTGTTTCTTTTTTTACTCGCAGGCTATTTAATTTAATTCATAATCAAATAATAAAATTACGCGAATACACTGCTTGTCATATAAGTCAATTTATGAAGTATTATTACTTGTTGTATGGATGATAGTGGTAGCGAACTCTTCAGTCTACTCTACTACGTCATCATTAATTTAAATATAAAGAGATTGAGCATCAACTAATTCCAAAAAAACAGGTTTTTGTAATAAGCGTAAGCACTACTGAACATAAGTTACACCATAGAATGCCTCATAAGGGGAACATTTTATAGTTGCCACTCTTGGCAGGTAGGTTGGCAACTGCAGTTCTTTCTCTGATTTGTTTCTCTCTGTCGCTACTTAAAGCATTCATAGGACGCTATGGGATAGCGGATATTCTTAAACCACCACTACATGTTTTAAAAGCCCTTATAAAGCAATACAGCACAAAAAAAGCTATAAATACAGCAGAATATAAAAATACCACCAAGGTTTTAATTTGGATATGTTATTTAATCACTAAACATGTTTTTATATCATATTATGCTCCTATTTATTTTACGCTATTTTTTTAATTGATTTAATGTAGAAAACAAGTGGAGACATTTGCATACATAACTGCACATGTATAGATATCAGAATAATAACTCAGAATAATTATGTTATAAAAACCGCAGATTTAATGCCATACGATATTTTCCGCCAGTCAACCGGAAAGTTAGTAGGAGAAGTGTGTATTGCAATAGGTTAGGGTTGAAAAACTGATATGCTAAAATTGAAACAAACACACACACACACACACACACACACACACACACATATTTCTCATATATATATATATATATATATATATATATATATATATATATATATATATATATATATATATATATATATATATATAGGGGAAGTTGGAAAAAATAAAAAAAATAAACAAGCAAAATTATTTTTTATAACTGACTTTCACACGCAAAACTACACGCATAGAAAGATCTTTGTGTGTGCTCACAAGGGATAATCACAGCCTATGAAAAATTCTCTGCCGTAATTTCCTCCTCCATGATTCCTCCATAAAGGTTTGCTATGGTTGCCATGTTTTCCGTAAGTATTGACAACCATAGTTTATTAATATTTAATTAACAGTTGTTGTTGTCTCTTGTTTTAGTTACCTTCCATCGCCTCTTATGTCGTCCATAACCATACATAGGAATATCCATACCCATAGGAATAATGTTTGGTAGCGGATTCTCTTACGCCACTACGAAACATTACGCAACACTCATAAAAGCACATGCGAATAGGGATTAACTGCATATAAATCATTAATATCTATGTTGTGTAATGCCACAAAACATGGTCTTGAGTTACCAATATCCACCGATTTCCTGCATCTTTTACCAGGTCGCCTCTTCATCCAGTGGGTGCCGCCTTTCACTTCGCCTACCCGTATAGGGCTGCCGTGCATGGTTGCCTGTTCTTCGAGCTATATAGCCAGCGCATTGTCAAATTAGATTTATTTATATAGATAATTCCGTTACTCAGGTTCTCCTGCAGATATCCTCATTGCGAATTCTATCATCATGCAAAAAATAGGAATATATAACCCTTAATTGAAATCAAATGTATATTATTGATGTGAAACATCTATTGGCGTGTCTCGGCAGTAAAATCGCCGCGTATACTGTGATAGCAAAAAGTGTGACGCTTACTGATACTGTCATGCCCCTCTATATATTTTATTTATTTATTTCTAGTATTGATATGTCTTAACCAACAATGGAAAGTATGGTTTAGACTGTGAGATGTCTGGAACTGCGATTGTCCAATAGTTTATGTTCACCTGGTATTATGGAAGAGGGTGGTCCTACTCCGCTAGAGCCAACCCATTTGTGCTACAACTATATATATATATATATATATATATATATATATATATATTGTTACGAGCTTAGGGTTCGTGACAATAAAAACTGTCGATTGAACTACCAAAATTAACACTTTAATTCACTTTACACCAATTGAAATTTAAAACACTAATAATTAAGCACGCTGATTTACTTTGTTTTACTCCGAATCTTCGCTTGTCTCGCCAAATTCAACACTGCCCCGATCATGGCATGCAGCGGGTTTAAACACACTTTTACACCGAAACATTCAGAATACTCCCGTAGATACGGGCGCCGACCAACCAGACGCAGAAAGTTCGAGAGTGGACCTTCTAGAAAGCTTAATTCTTTTGTACGATACTAGATGGCGCTGTTGGTGTAAAGTGGGGCTTCCAGATGCTTAATTCTTCTGTTCGATTCTAGATGGCGCTGTTGGTCGAAAGTCAAGATTGACATTTTCTAGGAAGCCCTCCTCGCTCTTTACCCCGACACTAGTTGGCGCTAGTGCCAGGTACCTGACGTAAACTAAGGCGCGCAACACTGCCCTCTCCTAACACATCCTCGTCACGAGCTTTATCGACCCCATAATAACGCGCCAGGTGATCCACATAGACGATCTTAGGAGTACCTCTTGCGCCTTTCTGTAACGGCTCCACAATGTCAAGGGCTGTCCTATCCCATGGTGCACCAACATTGTACAATTTCGATGCTCCTCTACTACGTGTCTGAGGTCCCCTCACAGCCGCACAACTTGTACATATACGACAACAATCCTTGACATCGTCACGATAATGGACCCAGTAAAACTGTTCTCTGATCTTCAGTAGAGTTCATTTAACTCCCAGATGGACTCCTGAACAACCATTATGGTGCAGCTGTAGAACATTCGGCACTTTAGCTTTAGGGACAACCATTTGCAAATGACAGTTGTCTCCCCGAACATTTACGCCACAGAACTACATCCTGAAGCAGCAAGCTGTCCTATTGGGCCCAATAGCTTTTAGTGGTCGAACATATCGCTGAGACATCGCTCCACTTGGGCTTGGGAGCACTGGCCTTCATCCATTGCAGAATTGGCTTGATGTCCGGATCTTCCTATGAGTTTAAATACACTTTTACACCGAAACATCCAGAATGATCCCGTAGATACGGGCGCCGACCGACCAGACGCAGAAAGTTCGAGTGTGGGGCTTCTAGAAAGCTTAATTCTTCTGTTCGATACTAGATGGCGCTGTTGGTCGAAATTCAAGATTGACGTTTTCTAGGAAGCCCTCCTCGCTCTTTTCCCCGACACTAGATGGCGCTAGTGCCAGGTACCTGACGTAAACTTAGGCGCGCAACAATGTATATATAGAATATAGCTGCAGAGTGTCTACCAATAGTAGATATAATGTTAAATTGTATAAATTACTCAATATTATGTTAAACAATTGTGACGTCGAGTATTTTGCCTTGTTAGATAATGTAAATGTTGGAAATATTATGTAAATTGATCGTTGTTTAACAAAATCTGACGAGCGGCAATTAACGTAGGATAAAGATATGTTAGGCTAATTAAGCGTCCATTGAATCTGCTAAGAGAGTGAATTTGCAGGCGTTAAGCGAAAACATAATCTAAATTAATTGGATTTGTTGAGATTTTCTCACTTTACGAAAGTAGATTCCGATTTTGGCTATGTATAAAGTGTTTTTTTTGTGTATATCATGCAATATCTTCGTCAGTTATGAAAAAAATTTAATAACTCGTTTTTTATTTAAGTTAGTTATAAGTATTTCAGTGATGGTCTCATAAATTTAAAAGAAATAGAAAAGCCGATTTTAAGGAAATACAATAAAATTATTTACGCAAAATCGCTTCTTAAGTCGCTGCTAAGAAATTGTGAATGGAAGGAATAAAACCCCGACTTCAAGAGCTATTATGTGGAAACTATAGCCTTATTTTGAAATTTTAATTTTCAATACTCGGTAACGCATTGGCAAAGCGTTTGATTTCAGCACCTGCGGAGGCGGGTTTGAATTTAGTACGGAACAATTGTTTGTTTATGGCCTACAAATAATTGTTAAGCATCTACTGCGTTAACGTTTTATTTATTAATTTGACTACATTTGTTTAAACTAGTAGATAAATAGTTAATAATTATTATACATATTATTACAAAATCTAAGAGTAACAAGCACTTACAGAGAATATCCTATGTGACCATACATCTAAGTCTAATCTAAGGATAATAAAAAAAATTGTGATTTGGACAACTTTTTTCAAATGAAAGTGAAAATTTTTAACAGTTTTAAAACCATTTGAAATTATTTCACAATAAGGTTTCATTTTTAATACTTTGATATATATTTATGTGGGTAATTTTAACTAGAACTAAATAGAACTATAATTCATAATCTTCACAGCTGACAAACAATTTTCGTTTTAGTTCAGTTTCTTTTACATTCATTTTATTTTTAAAATATATCTTAAAAAAGTTATTGTTTAATATACTAAAGTAACAAATTTCCACCTTGAAAAGCAATTTTCGGGGAATCTAATACTCAGCAGTGACTTTGATACGCTTTAATGAATAAATTAAACATAAGATCTGGCATCTACTTCTTTTACTTATTATTGTATCCCTGTAACAACGCCATATATTTTCCTTAACAGATCCATGACAAAGATTGATTGGTTTTGTAGTCACGTGCCTAGATGACGGCAAGGAATTGAGAATAGTTTTACTACTTGATATAATAATTGTATGTGACAGTACAAGAAATGATTTGTATATACATATGAGTAAATGTCACACTGCGTAATCAACCTAGGTTTTTTCCTTGTCAGTATAATGAAATCCTTAATCGTAATTTTAAGCGCTGATTTGCCACGTGCCGGGCGATAAAGGAAAATATCGTAAGGAAACCTGCATGAGTGAGTAATTAAAAGCAATAAGTCGCAGATACGTGAAGTCTGTCAAAATACATTGGGATGACGTGGTGACACTTCTTTGGCCTAAAACCCTCTAAACGTAACTTTTTTTTCTCAGGTTGTTTTGTTAACGTTATTCTTATTACACATATTTATATATTTCAGGATAGACGTGCGTAAAAATTTGTTACTAGGAATTCATGAAGACGTCTTGCGCGCCCGGTCCGTGCTGCATTTTGCCTAGGGCGGTTGAATTAAGGAGATTCGGGCACCCGTTTCGTGATGCATGTCGCCTGGAGCAGCTGGACGAATGGGCTACGTGTGCCCGGTCCGAGGAGTATTATACGGTTTCTGGTGAGTGGAAGAAGCGGTTGCGGATGTCTGATACACAGTTCAAGTGACTTTTAATGACTAGGCCCCCCAAGGGGAGGGTCATGAATTCCCTACTTACTTTTTGAATGTCGGACAACTAAGTGATAGGGCTCGGCTAGCTAGCTAGTTGTAATACTAATTTTGTGCGCCCAGTTCGGCTTGATACAATTGACCTAAACAAAGTTAGGTATGACTGAGCATTGTAATATATAAAAAAGTAAGTGTAAATTTTTGTTTGCAAGCGGTAATAACTAATATACCTTATGATGACGGTTTACTGCCAACTATACAAGGACGTGCGATAGCCTGACTATATTGGCCGTAACGGTACGTCTATGAAATATCAGTTGGATCGAGAGTGGGTCAAAATAATTAACCTTTTCTAATATATATTCTGACATATTTATTAATTTTAAAATGGAAAATGGCTTATAAACAAGGAGTGTATTTTAATGACATTACAAATAAAGGAACGAATATTCGATTTACTAATATATTCTAGCAAAATTACGTAAAAGTATTGCAAAGTTTTTGCTGGACTAGTTGCGTAATTGCTTTATAAAGGCAAGTTGAATACCTAAATAACTTATTGATACACGTTCAATTATTTTTTCAAACGTTTTGAGGTCATTATAATCGTCTTTCTTTCTATATGGATATTCCTCTCTCTCTCTCTCTCTCTCTCTATGTCATACCGTTCGATAAATGATTGTATGACCACGTCACGGAGTAGTGTCATAGTAAAAACAAAATAGTAGGCTATCTTCGAACAAATGTACTGATCGCCAAAAAAGTGTGCGTGCCTGGCACGTGACAGAACAAACTCGTATGCACGAGCCACAGCACGCACACAACGACACTTGTTAAGTTTGAAAAATCGGGTCAAATCAGGAACGCCGACGACCGCGTTCTGCAATCACCTTTGTTTGAGACTTAGTTGATTTTTAAAAAATAATTTTAGCAGTCTTTTTTTTTCGTTTTATTTTCTTTTTTGTTTAAGTAAATTAGCTTTTCATTAATAGATTGTATTACTATATATATATATAGACACATACGTCATAAGTACATTAATTATCATATCACATCAGACCAAATTAATTTTGAACATTAAATCTGAGCTTACACCATATGCTGAGTGTTAATTTATTCGTATATTAGTTATTTGGCATTTTCGTAATGTAAAGATGGATTTTTTTGACAAACATTGATTCTTAGAGGGAAAACTAAAAGAAATGATCAACAAATGTGATGCATACGTACGTATCCGTATGTATTATGTTTTAAATAATATAAATACTTACAAAACTACATAAGACTTAGCTGTTAAACAAAAAGACAGTTACAACGCTGCAACAGTAGGCATTTAAGTCTTGCGCGGCGCGGGAGAAATCCTATTATTCTGTTTTTGCTATGGTAGCGTCAAAGTAATGAGATTTGTCTGGTATTGCGAACGTTAGTTTGCCTCACAAGAATTACCCTTCCAGGCGATCAACTATTATAATTGTGAAGGCCTACCTAAAACCTACAAAGTAGTCCATGTCCAGCAGTTGACTTTTTTGTTTGAAATCCGACATTATTATCCGAAATTAGCTGTCTAAAATAATATGTCACCACCACATGGCATTACCATTTACAGTTGCCTAATTCACTATTAAATAACAGGGTAACCTTTTTTATAAAGCAGTTTCTATAGAGTGACTATAAAAATTTGACTATATTTTTAGATAAAAAAACTATTTAAATATACCTACTACATAAAATCACTTAAACCATTTTCATATCACAGAGTTTTTGCATAATCTCTCTTCCCGTTTTCTAAATGAACGGTATGATATTGATGCCCGATCATGCACGCACATTTCATACTAATTCTGAGATACAGATGTAGCAGTCAGATTGACAATTCTCAACCTCATATGTAGACTAAATATTTATTGATACTTATTTATTTTATAGAGTAAGGGTGACAAACTAGCACACAGTCCGCCTGACGATAATCGACCCTTTAAGTAACTAATGACGTAAAATCCAAAATGGCCAAAATTAGTTTTTAACGCTTTTATAATCAGAAAATTACATATTCGCAAAAAAGTCTTTCGTATATGACTCGCCGCTATTAAGATTAAGAACATAGTTTGTTCTTATAATAAGTCATGATCAATTTTAAGAAGGATCTTTTTATAACCCCTCGTCTGTCCATACGCCATATTCTGGCGTCTCAAACAATATGTACATCTGTCAAACGCTATAATATGGCGTCGAGTGATAGCAAACTATTTGTATTATATATATGATATGATATAGATGATATGATATATAGGTATGTTATACATATATATATATATATATATATATATATATATATATATATATATAAAACTTATATATCTGTAATGCATAATCTGATAGCTTATTTAATGACGTTTCCATTGATATATGATTTTAATATACTTACTTAGTATATATATTATATACTTAGTATACTTGTTATATACTTACTTAGTACTTCAGAAAGTGCTATAATTAAAGTTGTAAAAGACGTTTTTTTTATCTGCATGGCTTTTCTACACAATTTTGTAGAATATTTTTAAGTCTTTGCGTATTTTCGTAGTAAAATTCACAGTATATTATCATATAAGGATATTACGACAATTTTCACATAATATTCCACGGAGGGTACTCCGATGAATTGTTTGAATTAATTATTACAGCTGTCAATATCCAGTATCTCACATAGTGACATAATTCACGAAGACCCATCACTGCTTGGCAGCCGACCACTGTGTTTTCTTCCACACCCGACTTTTTGTGGAAACAAATACATATCATCAGCAATTTTACCGAACCGATACGGCTTATAATCTAACCTTTAAAAGAGCTTACGCCTGTTTGAAAGGCAGGCGACGCATCTGCAATTTTCCTGGTGTTACAGTTGTTCAGATGTGACAGTCGTCACTTACCAGCAGGTAAACCCATGCTAGTTTGCCTTCTCTTCTGAAAAAATAAAACAATGTCTGTTTGTTAGACGATGAAGAATAAACTTAATGTTTTTGGATTTCTATACATTTTAAGTATGTTAAGCTTGAAAGGTGCTTATTTTATGCACGAATGCAGCATAATCAGCTGTAAACGAGGTCCATTGTTTAAGCGGCTATGTAATTACGTAAAATTGCGATTTTGTGTACAAAGAACGTCATATATTTCCTCGTAATTATTATGTTAAAATGCGTAGTTATAAGAAATGTGTTTTTATTATAAGATTACTGTAATTTTTGCTGTAAACTAAAACGTAGTAAATTCATGGTGCTAAAGACTAGAGCTCAAAATGCCATGTTGAACTAAATGTAACAAAATACAAGGTTTAGTCCTCGTATAGTCGACTAACTGTAAACACTTGTGAGTGAAGGTAAAAACCTCAAGCTCTAAATTTCACTTACTCTGTATTTTGGGAAAATTCAAATTGGTACAGAGGTTGCATAAATCCGAAAGCATCATTTTCTTTTGATTCTTAACAGCTTATCTTAATTTTGTATATTGCGGAATAAACGACTTCACCCAGCTCGGACATATCGATTGAAATTAATAGTACAGACGTTTCGCTGTTAAGACCTGACCCATTTCATTGCTGAAAACGTGATGCTGGCTTACAATGACGTAAGAAAATCTAGAAAAGTTTTGCGTGATTAAGTTTAGTTAAAAAAACTTCTATAACTGCCTACTGTGGGTATCGTAAAAGGTGATGTAGGGTAATGACATTTTAAAATAATAAAGAACTGAGGTTAGCAACCCGCCTGCCAAGGGAGAAGGTACTTAGTAGGACTTGCACAATGACTGCAGATCAAAACTGACCATAGTTTCATTGTCGGACAGATGTAGGTCTTTAGTCTCGCTCACAAAATGGTAGGAATATTTTATGTGTTCTCTTGTATGTAGGCTGAGCGTTGAATGAACGAACAGTTTTTATCGACAGTTTATTTTCCGTCGACTGTTAGACCGATCGAGCGTGCCGAAATTGTTTCGCTGGTCACTCTTCGATCAAGCATTGCGTTCTTTTCGCACCTGCTTGCTTAGACGATTATCTCTCTTTCTCCTCTCCTCTCAGAATAATTACTGGCTTGAGGTATTCAGGTGTTCCATCTTTTTAATTAGGGATAACAACGCATCTGAAGCCTTCCTTGTTTGAAGTTGGATGCAGGTGTCCATAGAGTGCAGAACCCTTTTACCAGCAGGTGAACTGTAACTCCATTTGAAACTTCTGTTTGATAAAAATATCCTCTCTATAAGTCAATATAAGAGGGACGCTTATAGTATCCAGTAGATTTTGAAAGACTGTTATGAAAGATGTTCATAATAAGTAGTAATGGCAAACTTGCCGTATTTTCAGCGGAATATAATCCGTCTCCCAATTACGTCCCGTGGATTTTTAAGAGGTGACAATGGATAATTTCAATGGATATGTAACAATCTTGTTTACGTCTAACGTAAATTAATATCAAAACTTGTGGCAGGCATCGGCTTCAAAAGTGTAAGAAATTTGTCACCGAAATCATCATGTGAAGTATAATACTCGGCGACGGGCTGAAGCATCAAAAAGGCGAGATCTCAAGTACTGCGGTCGTTAATCTACCTGCCAATTAAAGAAAATCCTCCTTGCAGCAGAAGAGGCCCATATCTTGCTGTCGACGTTAACGGGCCGATAAAGAAAGAAAAGAAAGAAGTATTTTTAGCACGTAATAAATTGCTTTAGTTTCAAACATTCATTCAATTGTCGTACTTGGTAGTCACGCTGCAGCTATATTATAGTTGTAGTACGAATGGGTCGACTTGTCCGTGGAAGTACCACGTTCTGACAAAATACTATCATGAGATAGCATAATGCTGCTATGTTTCGTATCGTGAGTGTGACATAGACGAGGCATTCCATCTCAGGTCTCAAAGGGTGGTAACTCATCTGCATTTTTATTCTGCCTCACAATTCGCTTACCATCAGTGTGACTATGTGTTCGTTTTTTATCCCTATTCTTAACAAAAAATCATTCATTACAGCTTATTAAATATTTACTGCTGAACATAGGAATATTATATTACCCCATATGGAGATATTTTTCATAGTTGCTACAATGGGCAAGGAAGTTCGTATCCAAAGTGTTTTTATTATTTTGAGTTGTTACAAAAATATGAGAATGCTTATCTCCCATTTTCAGTTTCAATCTGTCGTCTCTTACGGATATGTAGTAGAAGATTATCTTATGTGGCTACTACACGATGAAATTACTTTATTTTTGCTTCAGAGTACCGGCATAAAACAGCAATCAGGAGGCGAAGAGAGCCGGTCACTGAAATCGAGGTATTTCAGCTTGGTCAGGGGTGATAACACACTGCATATCAATCCCTTATCGTATATAGTTGTAGAAATCTACAGATTCGCTTATATTCAGGTTGACTATGTGCTAGTATGTCATCTTTATTCTATTGAAAGAGCTGCCCACGTGAAAAACACTCAACAGCTGAAATCAATTACTGCAACATTGTTTTGGATCCTGTACTTTATGTATAGTTGAAAAAGACATATATACGTGGAACTACGCCATTCTATCCTGTGGGTGTCATAAGCTGAGACATAACCGGGACCAAACCGAGAGATGGGCAGCAGCTTCCTCCTAATAACAACTAGAACAAATAAAATCTGCCGCTGCCAATCCACCAACCCAGGTTGGCAACGATATCGTATATCCCTCCTGTGATCCAGTCTATTAGAGAGGCCTATTTTCAGCAAAAGATTTTGATAGACTTTAACGGTAACGGTAACGTGGATCTGGTGTAACTTGAATTAAAACGCAAATCTATTTGGCATAAATAGAATCCGTGGAATTACAAACCTTAATATATATTTAAAAAAAAATATATGTCTCTTTCAGTATTTAAGTTTCCGTACAGCTCGTAGTTCCGGCTTGCACTATACAACGTGAAGCATAAATCACTAGCCTCGACTGTTCTTATAGCCACTACCTAAAGATTAGCCGATTACAGTTCACAGCCATATAATTATTTATAACAACTGCATGCTTAATTAAATCGCTAGTATATGTCTTTAAAACAATTGGACCGTGTTGTGTAGTAATAATCCAACTCACAACAGCATAAAATTATTCTCATTTAAAAGATAAATCATTTTTCTTGTGAACTAAATCCCATTATATTATGTCAGGTTCATCATTTTAAAGAAAATTAAACGTAGATTGTTTGGATTACTTGTTATTTAAGACATATTTCATACTTAGAAATAAACTAAAAAAAGTGGCTCTGGGTCATTATTGGTTTTTTTTTGTGGGTTTTAAACCAGTAAATTGGATTTAGAAACAAAATTTCATATTAATTAGGAATTTAGTTTTGTTAATAAGATTAATAGCAATACTTTTGCTACTGTACTTGAGGTGTTTCACCCTCAATAAGTGTTGAAGGTTGGAGACGCCAGTAACTTAAGGTATCTTCGTTAAATATTTAGTGGACTGTAATTTTGGTGCATACCACAAAGGGGGCAAATAATCAGGTGGGATGGCACGCACTGACCTGATGAGGGCTGCCTCGACTTCCTCCTGGAGTGTCAGCTATACAGCGGGCCCGCCACGTGGTTCGGCGCACGCGCACTCTCGGAACAGTTTCGTGAAGTCCCACACTCTCGACCTTTACACTTACGGGGGCGTCTCACACTTTTATGAGTTACATAGATACAATGTCTGATGCGGTAAGTATTAAACATAAACAGGAGAACTCAATGTCCGTCCTGCGCGGTTTTGCGGTTCATGTCGTGTCGTGTTCAAGTCGTTTGTCCTGCGCCTAATCTCTCTCCGGTCCTGTCGGATTACTATCACATTGGACTAAAGAGTGCACTCGTGCTTGCACATACACTTGGACATTTTGATCCTGTTTTCTTAAGATGGAAAGTCTCCGTTGATACTGGCTGCCGAGGCCGATATTCGGTCTGAAGGACATTACAATTGACGCTGCTCCCCGTTCCCGGAGTGTTGTACGTCTGGCTTAAAGTCGAGAGGCGTAAAAAAAGTTGCTTCTTACAACACCTACGGGACGGAATGGTTTTATGGATTCTTACATATTATACACATTAACATTTTTTTATTTTTGATTTCTTAAATTTACGCGAACACTACACATTGAATAAAACTATTATTTACGGATTTTATCGCGTTTAATTACTTTAATTTATTTTTATTATTATCCCGACGTTTCGGGTGCTTTACAGCGCCCATGGTCACGGGGGGGGGACTGAGATGTTTGACGTCCCAATGTCATAGTTAGTCCGGCTACCTTCAGTTTTTTAATATTAATTTTTGGTCCGATTTACGCAAAACGAGCTTATAGTATCATGAAGTCTTGCAGTGGTATGCTTGGGTTTGGGTTTAATTTTGTTAATTATAGGATCCCAAGCAGATGGTAGCACCCAACCATCTTCTCTATTGAAATTTGGATGTTTTTTAATTTCAATAGCCTCGCGTATCATCCTTGGTAGGAATCGGTGTTCTTTTGCGAGAATTTGTGGTTTATCAAATCTAATGTAATGGTGGGGACGATCTTGAACATGTTCGCAGACTGCAGACTTCCCGGAGCGTCGGTGCTTCACATCAGCTATATGTTCCTTCACGCGGGTTTTTATAGATCTCTTTGTTTGACCTATGTAAGAGAGACCACATTCACAATCTAGCTTGTACACACCTGCATCTTGTAGAGGAATATTACATTTGATGGATGGTAAAAATTGGCTAATCTTCTTCAGCGGCTTGTAGTATGTCTTAATGGACGCTCGCTTCAAGATGTAGCCAATTTTGTCTGTGACTCCTCTAACATATGGTAGTAGAGCAGGCGCGCGCTCGACTGTGGCCGGCTTCACTCGTTCACTGTGATGTAGGCGCGGGACCCGAAGCTTGTTGTCTTGCAATACTTGCTTGACGTGCTGAAGCTCCGCGGCCAGATGTTTTCTGTCACAGATCCCTCGTGCTCTCTGAAACAAAGATTTACCCACGGTAGCTAACTGTGAAGGATGATGGTGAGATTCACCATTTAAATATCGGTTGGTATGGGTCTTTTTCCTATACGCAGTGTGACCAATAGTGTTATCAGGATTTCGGATGACTAAAACATCTAGGAAAGCTAAAGAATTATTTGCCTTTAACTCCATTGTGAATTGTATTTTCGAGTTTATGGAGTTAAGGTGGTCTAAAAATGCAGTTACTTTGTCAGATGGTAAAATTGTGAAAGTGTCGTCTACGTACCGCTTGTAGAACCTTGGATTTACAGGAGCAGTAAGAATGGCTTTCTCCTCAAAGTCCTCCATGAATATGTCGGCGACTATGGGAGACAACATATTCATGGAGGACTCTTTTTTTATTTTTGTTTACAAACAAGCTTTTACCCACGGCTTCTCTCGCGTATTTCTGTTTTTAACATTTAAAAAGCATATTACTACATAAAATTTAGGATCCCACAGATAGGGGCAATATAGCATAAACAGTGGAAATAGTCAATCTTCATACAAATACTATAGTGTAACCATTATTACAAGTTGGTATAAAGAGTAAAGGACTTATTTTATAAAGTACTTTTTTATCAATAACTTTCTGTCAATATTATGTTTAAAATAGCAGAAAAATAAAAGAAACTTGTGTTGAAGAGTTTTCAGGGGCATCTTAAAACTAAGGATGGTAAATAGTTTTGGACGATCAACAAAGTCAAGTAGTATTTTGGTTAGAAAATTTAAATATTCAATACACTTAACGTAACCAAGCGTCCAGTGATGTCCAAGCTATCACATCGAAGCTTATCTTCCATTGCACTTAAGCTTTAGCCGTGTACTGGCTGCTTATGAGAATATACTACCCCATAATATTATCCTGTAAATTTCTTATGAGGCGAAAGAGAGAAATAAAACAGAACACCGATAGTAACATCATCCTGATACGTAAATCGTAAAATAATAGTCAAAACTGCGTTTCCTTTTGGTAATTAATGGAGCTTATTTTTGTATTCCACCCATTGATAAATTTAAACTGATTATTTTAGTTATTTTTTGTAGAATTAGGATGACAAAACGAGCACACGGTCCCCCTTACGATAAGTGGATCATAGATCATAGGCTCATAGACATCTATATTTATCCTCAATTAAGAACGTAAATACTGTTGCGTTATCACCACTGAGGATTAAGATGGAATGCCTCGTTTTCAGTAAAAGGTGTCTCCTGTTCTCTACATTCACCATACAAAACTACTATTACGCTGGTTTTCTGTGAAAGCGTGGTCCTTCCTTGGTCGAGCCGACCCATTTGTACTACTATACTACTAATACAGCTGCAGCACGGCTCTACCACGTACTAAAACGTTTGGTTGTATTATACTTAAACGAGTGTTATTTTTTTACCGCGTTTTATATCATAGTTTCGCAATGTAATCAGAATTTGAGCTAAAAATTTCTAAAATACATATAGAGGAAAATGAGTTAACTTGATGGAATTATGATTGATGAATTTTATCTATTTTATTAGAAGATGTTAACATGAACGAACTTTTTTCATATTCTTCCGGCGGTGCATTTTTTATATCGCGAAAAGTGATAAGTACACACGTAAGTATAATATTAATAACAATTTTAAACAGATATTTAACAAACACAAAAGCTCAATTAAATTATATTCGGCTTCATTTTACACCCACGTAACTGTGTATATTCTTAGCATTTAATGTATTATATAATATGCTAATTGAGACCAAGAAAATCTCTAACAAATCCCTTCAGCTATCTTATTGTAAAGGGTTTATAAAATGATGCTTAATAAAAAGTTATACCACAGTAACTGAGAATTTATCGGTGATAAAAAGTATCGTATGTTATTCAAAGACTTAATATTATTTACTCAAGATAAATTTCATGAATCTCCGTTCAGCTTTTTCACAGAATTATACCAAAGAAATAGTGCACCTGAGATATAAATTTCCATATGATATTCAAAAAAAAAATCGTGTCAATTATTTGACAAAAAAGACTAATTGGAATAGGAAGAAAAAAAACAATAAACACACATTTCCATTTGAAATTATTAGTAGAGATACTAACATAATAATTTATAAGATATATTTATTTAATAGCACACTCAATAATTACTACTACTTTTTCAGTTAATAAATCATTAGGTAATTTTATACTATCGCGGTCCTCTCGTTTTTAACTCTATAAAATCTAAAAATCATCCGATTTCTACGATTTTTTTAAAGATTTTTATAGAATAGGATGACAAATGAGCACAAAGCCCATCTGATGGTAAGTGGTTGCTGTGGCCCATAGACATCTACATCTATCCTTGATTACGAATCAAAATGCAGATGCATTTTCATCCGTGAGGACTTACATGGAATGCTTTGTTTCTAGTAAAAATGGTCTCTGGTTCTCAACACTCACCATACGAAACACATCAGCATTAAACTACTATTTGACGCTGGTATTCTGTGAGAGCGTGGTCCTTCCTCGGTCGAGCCGACCCAATCGTGCTACAACTATACTACTAATATAACTGCAGTATGGCTCTACCACGTTACATACATAATAGAAAATATTCGCTTTTACGGCGGATTTACGAAAAAAAATTACAGGAATAAAAGAATTAAAACTTATTATTGATTTCAGGGCTTTAAATGATAATGGAAATGCACTTATTCACGTATAATTGTTGATAACTTTTCCAGAAATAATCAAATAAAGTTGTTGTATTTTTTTCATAATCTACACAAAAAAACGAACGTTAAAAATCGTTGAAAAACGTTTGTTTATTCATTTTTTATTTTGGTGTTTTATTGAGTATAAGATCGAGCGAAGCGAACTCGGGATTAAGGGCGTCCTGACTCGGATAGGTTAGGTTAGAAGGAGATGGAGGTGACGAGTGAGCGAGCAAAGCGAGCGAATAGACCCCAATATCTCCTTCGTAGTTATTTTTTTATAACCCCGCCATCACCTTCGTAGTTATTGTCTTATGAACCACTCAGAAGTAGGAGCCCCGCGAAGCGAAGCTCCGTCGACCGGTCTTGCCTCGACTGCACGGGAGAGAGTTGGAGGAGGGAAGCAACACGCCACTCAACATAGCGCAGTTGAAGGAAGCCCGGTCGATGGAGCTCCGCTTCGCGGTGCTCCTACTTCTGAGTGGTTCATAAGACAATAACTACGAAGGTGATGGCGGGGTATATTCGCTCGCTTTGCTCAATTACTCCTCCCTGCCGTCTCCGCAATTATGCATGCAGTTATAAAATATTGTTGATAAAGCATAGCGAAGCTTTGTTGTTATCATCTTTGTTACAGAAAGTTAAAAGTCTACTGCTGAACATTGGTTTCACACATAGACAACCTTTTAAGCTTGATATTTGTGACCTTAATGAAATAAGAAATGAGCAGCAGCAGCTTTCTGTAAATAATTCAACACGATTGCCTAACATGGTTATGGCTTGGAATGTTGACATTCACAGTTTTCTATTATCTTGGTTGTTTACAGAAAGCTATTGTTGCTTGTTTCACTTCCCTCTGTCGCCTCACACAGAACCCATAAGACACTGAGTTTTTACTGGATTATAGACTTTCATAGACACCTCTGTAGCTGGGTTCATATTATATTGCATGAAATAATTATTCAGTTTCAGTTAATTCGTTTGGATGTTTGACCGTATGCATTCAACGAGTATGTATGTAAAATACTCCATTATACCATAGCTAATCTTAGAATACCAAACCACGTGATATCAAAATTATTCCAACTATTCATAAATATAATTTCTAGGTAGTAGGACTCCATTTCAGCCTTGGAGTCTGAATGGTAGGTAACAAACTCTTACCTGTTTCTAACGCTTAATAGCAGTGTTGTGTAATAGTCTTAAGGGTAGATAAAGTCAATACAACCACTGGAGGCGAGGCATTCATCTTGGTCTTCCGTATTTGAAGTTAGTTGCATGTTCTCTGGAGTGCAGAAACAGGCAGAAACAGAATTATAAAATGTCTTATTCCATGAAGATTATTATAAATAATACTTATTGAAAGTCGCTTTTTTAATTTAGGGAGACTTATTAAACAAAAACAGCTTACAATAATTTATACTACACAACAACACAAAAAAAACTAGAAATAGCTTGGTAACGATCACCTCTCCCAGGTGTTATTATCATCCATATTTTCCTTTATATTATAATAACTTAACTTTATAACGTTACTGAACTTTGCAGTAGCCACTTACTATCAGTTAGACTGTAAACTTGTTTGTCACTTAAAGTTAAGAAAAATATATCAATATAATCTTTCGGTGTTCCTACTACAAAATGTATTTTTTTTCCAAATTCGGTAAATACTTAATACTTAATTCACCTCTGAGAAATACTTACACATCTCATTTACTCAGCTTACTTGCATCCGGTTAAGGCTTCATGACAATTTCCTTGTGTGCAGAAAGAATGAAAATTGTAGTGTTATGTGTTTATGCAGCCGACGGGAGCATAAATGGTCTCATGAATTATGTCACGTTGGATTTACAGATGACACAGTCGGATGAAACGTACATATATCCGAGCTACTATTGTTTAAAAAGAATGGGCTTTGCGAGTATTCTTTGTACATATTTATGATGAATTATTTTATTTTGAAACGAGTAACTGAATGTTTCCGATTACTCAGAAACTGCTAATCCGATTCAAATCGGTTGTCTTTTATTTATAAAAACAATGCAAACAAAAACAACAACAACAATGCAAAAACGCGTTGTCAAGCCTGAGCACTACGATGCAATTACTCATGGCCTGTAATTATACTGACTCTCCACATCATTCAGATTACTACTACTATATAAATTTTAATAAAAAAAATCACTTTCGAAGTTTATCAAAATAGGACATAAGGTTTTTGTGTTACCAATATTACACCTATTTTCAAAACTAGTTCTAAATGAATCTTAGAGTGATCCACCATAAATTTTATATAATTTTTTTAAAAACCGAATAATGCCATAAAAAATACTTTTAATCTATTGTTTTAAATTTTTGCGTGAAAATGCTAGCCACCATGCTGTTCAGTCAGTTAAGTAATGGGTAACGTAGTGATAAACTAACACTAAACTAAACTAACTTATTCTTCCTCTTTCTTTATCAGCCCGTTCTCCACTACTGGACACTGACACCTCTTGTTGGACTATTTGCCTCAGTCGTCACGATTTCCAAGCGGATTGACCATATCAGATACCTGAATTCTCACACATACCGTATATCGTACGTCAGTCGTAAAGTGGATGGTTTGAACCACTTTTAAAAACCAACGGGATTTTAAGCAGGTCTAAAAAATTACGTTGACCAGTTAACCGGTTGGCAAGTGACAATTTTTTAAACACCTGTCAACTTTTATTTCTTTATTCGAATATCCTATTCCACTCATTGTAACTCTTAGTATAGGCCGTCTTAGAATAAAAATATTAAATAAAGAAAAATAAAGCAAACGTATTAAATTTAATAATTACTTCATTATGCGCCGTTTGGTTTACAGTAATTACAATTGTGTTGTAATCATGAACGCAATATCCACTGTCGGATCCGATTTAAGCCAATGGATGATTTGATTGTTAAATTAATTATAAATTTGTTTAGGCAGAAAACATGTGTGATATTGATTGCATGTAATGTTATGCCGATAAAGAGAGAAAAAAGTAATTTTAATAAAAATAGAGACACAAATGATTTTTTATTATTGGAAACAAGTACGTTTAGTCCTCATAAATGACAAACCATCTGCATTTTGATTCTTGACTGAGGACAGATGTAAATGTCTATGGGACTGTGTGCCCGTTTGTTACCCTTATTCTATAAAAAAAATCCGAGCAAGTGGCGAAGCTGGGGCAGGAGTGGTTCACCACAGTAGTCGAAAGGTGGATTCGAATCCAAGACCTTTTGAGTTTGCGGTCCGCACACTGCCATTAGTCTACTGTCGCTTCAAATCAAAAATTTTGTTGCTTTTAGCAGTTTAATAAAAATACACCAATCTTAATCTGCCTCCACTCTTCATTTTCATATTCAGTGCTATAGATGTCGTGTTCAGCAAAGCACACAGAAGACATACTACTGCTAGATAGATTGTATGACATATCAGCAATTACATACCTTCGGTGGCTTTGAAAAAAGCCGTTTGGATTTGCTTGGGCGAAAAAAAGGTATTTACACACAACACTATACATGAACAAAGTACAAGCAGACTATGTGCAAAATTATAAAAAAAAATATTTATATTCTAAATTGAATGGTCTCTCTTTCTTAAGGAAAGATTTGATTACGTCTGCGTAAAATTTTGGTGAACGTTTTAATTGCACCAATTACTGTTTTTCAATTACGATAATTGATAAGTCTGAAACATGCTCTTGGCTTTGTATGTTTGTTAACAAAGTTTAAAGATTTTACCTTTTCCTTAATGAATTGAAGTGTGTTAAAGTGCTAATACTTTAACACACTTCAATTCATCACAAGGAACACTATTATCATCAATTTTCACAAATATCTTTGAAAAAGCATAAATTTTTAACAGAAACAAGAAAAGCAAACATAAACATTGAAATGTGAAGTGAACTTGCAAACGTGTCGCCCACGCGCCGGTGAACCCGCGGCACCCGGCGTTGCAACTCATTGCTAATCCACTACGCAATGGAATCGTCTTATAGTTATGATTATAATTAATAATTGATTATAAAGTATTGATTTTCAAGTTTCTATTATTAAAAAAATCTTTGAAATCTACGGATACAAAGTATGATTCCCATATTACCATTCATTTTATGCCCCCTTAGAAACGAAGTTTCCAAAAACACCTCTTGCCACATTGCGTTTCTTTACAGAAGCCTATATACACACTTATTTTTACTATTCTCACTTTAAAATTGGAAAAATTGCATACGAACGTTCACAATATATTCGGTACGGTACGGTTCGGTCGGTACCGAAGTAACCTACCGTAGTGTCCTCTCCTAAGGTTCAAGCTTTCTCAGTTATACTGCACTAAATATATTCAAATGAGTTTGATGGTTCAGATGTGAACACGTTACAGACATACAGAATTAATTACTTTAGCATTAATCATAACAGTAAGTATAATGCACGGAAAAAGAAACATAGCGATATTTTGAAAACTTAAAAATGTTTAATAAGCGTATAGAATTATTTAATATTAGTTATCTTAGATGATGGAGTCACGCTCCAGCTAATTGGATGTTGTGGCCCACAGGCATCTACATTTATCCTCGATTAGGAATCAAAATGCCGATGCGTTGTCACCCCTGAAGACTAAGATGGAATGCTTCGTTTCCAGCAAATAAGGGTCTCCGGACCTCTACACTCACCATACGAAACATTACGGTGCTATTTTACGCTGGTTTTCTGTGAGAGCGTAGTCCTTCCCCAGTCGAGCCGACCTATTTATGCTACAACCAACCATAATATAGCTGCAGCGTGGCTCTACCACGTATATAATAACCATCTAGTGAACTCTGTGTTCGTTTGTAAACCTTATTTTATATTAAAAGTCACAATTTTATTTGTATTGCAGATGAAATTTATAAAAATTATGTCACTTGCAATATATAAATATAGTAAATTTTGCCTTAAAACTTTGTCCTTTTGCAGATTGGATGTCAAAAAATCTTCTACTACATAGTCCAGCAGATCAGGAAGTTGATATTGCAATGGGCGTCACTACATCTAGTTCTTTCTTCCCCATCTATGGGGATATGTAGTGACGATCTTAGGAAACTCTCAGGCAGTCGATAGATGCCATTGGCTCAGGACCGTACTTTGTGGCATTCTATGGGAGAGTCCTGTATTCAGCAGTAGATTTGTGACGGGATGAAGCGATATATTTGTATAGAGTTAACGCCTTTAGGCATATTCTAACAAGGTTGGGAAAATAATGTCAGCCGCCAAATCTTCAAAAGCAAATTATATGTAAAATTATATATTTTTATGAGATACACAGCAAATGATGATTTTAACAGTGGTAGAGCCACGCGGCAGCTTTGCTGTTGCACGTATGGGCCGGCTCAAACCGGGGTGGTACCACGACCTCACAGAATACCGGCGTGATGTGGAAGCTCTGCTTCCGCGTTTCGTCTGGTGAGTGCAGGTGGCCGGAGGCCCAAATCCCCCCCCCCCCCATAAACATGGTAGCGGAATTAAATAATGATAGACTACCCCAGGAGGGTAATAGCACCCTTGGAGAATCCGTCGCTGAGCATCCACGACCATGTTTCTCCACTTCTGAGCGTGGGTGCTCAGGCTACCACGCGAATTCTGGGGGGGGGGGGGGGGCAAAATTCCGCTCAAGACTAAAACTGTTCGGGGCAAACGGAGCAACAAGACCAAGGCGACCCCTGCCACGCTGTCCGTGAATTTCTGCAATATCAGGGGACTTCACTCTAACCTAAACGCCGTCCACTACCATCTCGAGACGGCGAGGCCGGCTCTGCTCTTTCTGACTGAGACACAGGTGTCTTGTCCGGCTGATGTCTCGTATCTCTCCTACCCGGGGTACAAACTGGAACACTATTTTGTGCCTCGGGCTGGAGTTTGCGTTTACGTCAGAGAGGACATCTGTTCTCGACGCCTCGGCAGACTTGAAAGTTCGGACCTGTCCATCCTTTGGCTACGCAGAGATTGTGATCCTCGGCGACTTTAACGCCCATCACGCCGAATGGCTTGGTTCACGTTTAACTAATCATGCGGGGGAGATCTGTTCATGATTTTACCTTGGCATATGGTCTGACTCAACTGGTTACTTCGCCTACGCGGATTCCAAATGTGGAGGATCATGCACCTTCCCTGTTGGGCCTTCTGCTGACCTCTCACCCGAACGGATATCAGATTTCCGTCGATGCCCCTTTAGGCTCCTCGGACCATTGTCTTGTTCGGAGTGTGGTGCCACTCACGTTGAAATCGCAGTTGCATTCTGCAGGCTGCCGCCGTGTTTGGCACTATAGGTCAGCCGATTGGGATGGGATGCGGTATTTCTTTGCATCCTACTCTTGGGAACGGGTTTGCTTCTCGCCGGACGATCCCAACGTTGTTGAGGATTCTGTCGCTGATGTGGTGCTTCAGGGTATGGAACTTTTTATTCCTTCCTCTGTGGTGCCCATTGGAGGCAAATCTCAGCCATGGTTTGATCACTCCTGTAAAATAGCATCATGGTATAAGCAGGAGTGCTACCAAGCCTGGGCTGACGCATCAGCATCCCGGGATGTAAGCACCAGCGCTCTAAAAAAGAATTACAATTCCGCCTCTAGGTCCTTCAAAGATTCATTGCCATGGCAAAGTCAGAGCACATAGGCAGAATTGGCGAGAATATAGTTCGCCGTCCTTCTGGAACCCATGCATTCTGGTCTCTGAACAAGGCTGTCCAGGGGAATTTCTGTCAGCCATCTCTTCCATCTCTGCACAGGGAGGATGACTCACTGGCCCATACCGCAAAGGAGAAAGCCGATCTTCTAGGCTCTTTCTTTGTGTCCAACTCGAACCTCGATGACGGGGGGGAGTACGCCGCCGACTATCCCGCGGTGTGAGTGTTCCATGCCAGTAGTGCAGTTCACACAGCGCTCGGTTCGCAAAGCACTCTTCTCCCTAGACATCCACAAGTCGATTGGGCCTGACGGAATCTCCCCAATTGTGTTGAGGACGTGTGCTCCAGAGTTGGCACCGGTTTTAACGCGTCTTTTCCGGTACTCCTACTCCCTAGGCGTAGTCCCAAAATCATGGTTTCGATCGGGTTTGGCACAAAGCGCTTCTTTCGAAGCTCCCTTCCTATGGGCTTCCCGAAAAATTGTGCGATTGGATCACCAGTTTTCTTGCAGATCGGGGCATCAAGGTCATTGTAGACGGTGCAAGCACCGATTGCAAGCCAATTAACGCTGGTGTTCCACAAGGCTGCGTGCTATCGCCAACGCTATTTCTTCTGCATATCAATGATATGTTGCAAACCCGTAACATTCATTGCTATGCAGATGACAGCACTGGTGATGCTCTTTACACCGGCCGAGCCAATATTTCTCGGGAAAACGTCTCCGAGTACTGGGACAAACTTGTGTCTGAAGTCGAGTCTTTGCTGAACAGAGTCTCGGATTGGGGGCGACTAAATCTAGTCCAGTTTAACCCCCAGAAGACACAAGTTTACGCGTTAACCGCTTAAAAAACCCCTTTGTTCTATCTCCTCAGTTTCAAGGCACTCCCCTTGTTGCCTCAGCCAGTATCGGAATCCTCGGCGTCGACATATCGAGTGACGTGCAGTTTCGTGGTCACTTGGAAGAGAAGGCCAAATTGGCCTCTAAAAAGCTTGGCGAGCTCAGCAGAGCGGGACAGTATTTCATGCCAGCACACGGCCTGCAACTTTACAAGGCGCAGGTTCGACTGCACATGTAATACTGTTTCCATCTTTGGGCTGGGGCTCCCCAGTACCAGCTCCTTCCACTTGACTGCATCCAGCGCAGAGCGGCTCGAATCGTCGACGACCGAGTGCTTTTCGATCAGCTCGATTCACTGGCACTGCGAAGAGGTGTTGCATTTCTTTGCATTTTTTTCTCATATAACATGGAGAGTGCACTGAGGAATTGTTCCGATTAATCCCAGCTGCCAAATTTTGTGAACGCGCTACGCGGAAAACGTCCCGATACCATTCACACCATCTGGATGCTTGGCGGTCCACCACTGTACGTTTCAAAAGGAGTTTTCTTCCGCGTATAACCTCTCTGTGGAATAGTTTACCACCGGCAATTTTTCCGGACCGATACGACCTGGGAACCTTCAAGAAAAGAGCTTACTCCTTTCTAAAGGGCCGGCAACGCATCTGCATTCCCCTGGTGTTGCGGTTGATCATGGGCGGCGGTAGTCACTTAACATCAGGTGAGCCGCATGCTCGTTTGCCCCCTCTTCTATAAAAAAATGATAAGTTGATTAAAGTACAGAATAAAAGCTGAATAATGACATAAAAACAGCGCCCTACGGTTTTATACTAAAAATAGATGTTTTGAGACCCAAAATCAGTAACTTCTCCAGTTACAATTTATTGCGCTCACCCCAAAGTGGCTTTGAAATTTCATCGGATCCGTATTTTGCCTTATCCCAAAAGTAAAATATGAGGCTTTTCCGGCATCAAAACGACTGAGTACCTCTTTGTTTGAGTTTATACTAAAATAAATAACAAGATACTCAAACACGCACAAAATTTAGGTATTGTTTGGTACGGCTCTGCTGAGTCTCCCGTAACTTAGACATAGTGTACATATAGAAGAATTAAATTGCTACTTTAGGAGCTAATTGGCAATAATTTTATCACTATTCGCTCTATAAATTCGGCTTTTACTTTTAATTAAAATTTAATTTTGGAAAAAATGTACGCTTGACTCTTGTGAGTGATCTGAAGAATATCATAAGCTCGAGTTAATAAGAATTTCTAATAAACAATAAAATTGCCATCCACTCTTTAAGTATAATATCCTTTTTAATAAAAATAATTTATATTCAGTTTCTACGATTAATATATACCTCTTACGAATTATTTCGTAATTGCCGAAGGTATCGCGTTACATATACTGAATTGCTAAATAAGCTAAAATACAAACTGTCACTTTATTATAAATATCTCCCCGTTCTTTTATATTAGCTTTCTTCGTAAATGAAGATCCTTTTATTTACAAAGTATACAAATTTGGTCGCCAGTTATGTCAATGCATCTGTCTTTTGATTTTTTATCGCGGACGGGTGTCTATGGGTCACAGCATCCACTTACAAACATGTTCATCGCATCGGATTGTCCATTTAATTACTTAAATTTTATATTTACATTTACATAGGTTTAATTTCTTCATCTTTCTTAGGGCATCCTATCCCGCACGATATTTGTAATCTCGGTATTTGCGGAGTCGATCCCGCTAGATCTCGAAATTTGCGAGATCCCGCAGGTGTAGGTAAATGCTACATAAGCTGAGCTGCCTATTTTTACGTAAAATAAGAAGTATTTATGTGTTAATAATAAAAATCATTAATTTTGAATTTATTCTTGACAATCATTAATTAGTTTAAATTATGATGTACTATTGAACTGAAATAATGAAAATAAATAAGTAAAGACTTTTTCTGTTGAAAATGTTCACGAAGAAAACATGAAGTTTCAAAGTCTTATCAGCCATACTGCTTCGAATGTGCGGTGATAGATAGCTTGCAGCAGAGAAAGCCCTTACGGATTCCACACTTGTGGGTGCAATAGATTTAAGGGCATTATATATCAATATCAAATATACTTGCACATCAAACTTCCCGATTTAAACACAGTCATTTTTTTAATTATGAACTCGACTGAATTGACTCGGGAAACTACAGAATCAATGAAGGAACTTTTAGAACAATAAAAAATCGTCTGTATTCTCATCAACATTGTCAGAGAATACACTTATGAAATGCATTTTCTGGACAATCTTTTATTTCCTTCCGTAGCACAGTTTTCTACGAAGGTTTCGTCCTTTATTGAGAATTGTTGGTAGCACTTACTACGAATTTGGAGATAAATAAATAAAGCAGTCAAGTTGGTTAGTTGTAATGAAACAACCAACTCTGCAGCTAACTCCAAACTAATTGCTAACTTCAATGGTGGTTAATTTTAAAGTAGTTTCTGCTGTAATCAGACCGACAAAAACCTCGACTGCGATCTTTACCTGTTTCAGTGTTTGTTCTAATTTTTTATAGGATATGGTGACAAACGAGCACATAGTCCACCTAATGGTAAGTGGTTGCTGTGGCCCATACATCGACATCTATCCTCGATTACGAATCAAAACGAAGATGCGTTGTCACCCGAGAGGACTAAGATGGAATGCCTCGTTTCCAGTAAAAAGGGTCTCCGGATCTCTACACTCACCATACGAAACACAGCGGCATTGAGCTACTATTATGCTGGTATTCTGTAAGAGCGTGGTCCTTCCCCGGTCGAGCTGACCCAATCATGCTACAATCATAATAGCTGCAGCGTGGCTCTACCACGTGAAGATCTACGATTTGGACAATGTATCCAGTTCATACTCCTAAGACTAAAATATGGTGGTAAGAGACTAAAATATGGTGCGGGATATCGGGATATTTAGAGATCTCGGTATTTCGAGATCTCAATATATCGAGATTGGAATGAATATTCGGAGGATATCCTTCGTATGGAGGAGGGTATTTAGTTTGTGGTCAACAATGCGTTTCTAATAGGCCTGCAAGGCTAGACTTTTAAAGAAATTATAAATATTTTTGAAGATATCACTGCATTTTAAACAAAGTATTTGTTTATAGAATTAAGATGACAGGTAAGCACATAGTCTTCCTGATGGAATGTAGCACATCCGACTATATCTATCCCCGATTAAGAATCTTAATATCAATGTTGTGTTCTCATGTGTGAGAATATGTGGTTACTAATACAGAGGGTCTACGGTCTACACTAACAATACGAAACACAGTAGCATTATTCTGATATTTCACGCTGGTATTCTGTGAGTGCGTGGTAATACTATGTGGACCACCTCGGTTGAGCTGACCCATCGTCGACTACCGAGTTCTTTTTGATCGGCTCAATTCACTGGCGCTGCGAAAAGATGTTGCATACCTTTGAATTTTCAATCGAATTTATCACGGGAACTTCTTAGAGGAATTGTTCGGATAAATTTCCATTTACACCACCTGGATGCTAGGTGGTTCTGGGAGTTTTCTCCCTAACACATATTCTTAGTGGGATTATATACCAACGACCTAGGGACCTTCATGTAACGAGTGTTTTGAAGGTACCGACGATTCCCCTGGTAACCTCAAGGTTATTCATGAGCAGCGTTCGACTGCATGCTCCGTTGCATTCTCCTCTTAAAAAATAATGACTGTTTATCATATAGACGCTGAAGAATAAATCCATTTAATGTTTGTGTTATCATAGATTTTTGGCACTATATACCCCTTTAATATGTTAAGTTTGAAATATTTACCACTGGGGCGTTGCTTAATTTATGCACGAATGCAGCATAATTAGGGGTAAACAAGGTTCATAGTTGAAGCAGCTTTGGAATTATGTACTAGTGCAATTTCATGTACAAAGGAAGTCATATATTTCGCCGTAATTACTATGTTAAAATGTATAGTCATAGTAGTATGGTAATGTTTCATTATCATCGACAAAATATCGATAATTTAAAATAGGTAATGTATTAAATAAAATATTGTAACAGCGATATCATTAACAGACAATCTAACCTGTGATTACGACACTCAATTTATTATAGGATGCTTACTGTGGCTCATAGACACCTATATTCTATATAATCTTAACCAATAAAGTCGCCACTTAGACTGCTTATCATAAAGCAATTACATGTAGGGACAATACAATCTAATAATAGATAGTGTTCGGACTTCAAACTCAAAAAGTCATTGGCTGTAATTGTCATTCGACTACTGTGATAAACCACTAACACAAGAATTTCAAAGCTAACTTGGAATGGTTAACAAAATACTAGTAATGCTATTAGTGTTACTAGTATTCTTTTTTTAATTTAATAAGCAAAGACTTGACTTACGCTGCTTTAATCAATTATAATAAACTAGCGATCTGCCCCGGCTTCGCAAGGTTTATTTCTGGATCTCGAATTCAACTTCCCGTATAAGGTTCAATTGTAAATCTAAACCATTCTCAAATAAACTTAATCATACATACAGAATTTCATCAAAACCGGTCTAGCCGTTTAGGAGGAGTTCAGTCACATTCACGTGGACCAAAGAATTATATTTTTTTTCTTTTTTTTTTTTTTTTATAGAAGAGGGGCCAAACGAGCATGTGGCTCACCTGATGTTAAGTGACTACCGCCGCCCATGATCAACCGCAACACCAGGGGGAATTGCAGGTGCGTTGCCGGCCCTTTAGAAAGGAGTAAGCTCTTTTCTTGAAGGTCCCCAGGTCGTATCGGTCCGGAAAAATCACCGGTGATAAATTATTCCACAGAGAGGTTGTACGCGGAAGAAAACTCCTTTTGAAACGTACAGTGGTGGACCGCCAAGCATCCAGATGGTGTGGATGGTATCGGGACGTTTGCCGTGTAGTGCGTTCACGAAATTTGGCGGCTGGGATTAATCCGAACAATTCCTCAGAGCACTCCCCGTGATAGATGCGATAAAATACGCAAAGAGATGCAACATCTCTTCGCAGCGCCAGTGAATCGAGCCGATCGGAAGCACTCGGTCGTCGACGATTCAAGCCGCTATTTATAAAGATGTGCGAGATACAAATCAATGTTGACCATTAAGGGGAAATATAATGTCAAATGGCTTAGCAAGATCCTTCGTTATGCCGAAAATATTGCAGCATTAATTTTGAAATAAATATATGGTAAAGTTGAGGATTAATGTTAGTGATTATGTTAGACGAAAACACGATTTCGTAAAATTTTCTCGATAGAAAAAAAATCCAAAGTTACCTCCAAAATAAACAATAAACCGCTGTTATTCATAAAATACTTTAAATAAGATCATGAAACTTTGCATACTAACTGAACTAACTATAAAGCAGTGCTTATGTTATTTACTTTTTTTAAAATACCATTATTTTCACTGTAAAAAAGAAATTACCTAAACTATCGGCGTCTTGAGCTTGATTCCTGTCGTTCCGTTAGTATCGCTTAGGCTTTTGAAGAGAGAAGTTGTGTCGCTTACGATCAGAGTATACATTACGCAACAGTACGACGTAAAATTAAAATGGGAAATAACCATGATAAAAATAAGAAGCGGCTGGCTTGGCTTTAAGAAACAGGCATAAATATGATAAACCTAATGAAATAAGTGTCTAACGACCTTTCTACTTACAGTATTAGTGATTACAAATATTTCGGTACATAGCATACGACGCGCGGGGAAGTGGGGGCGAAATTAGAATTTGAGCTGACTTACTCTAACCTCTTAATATTGATATAATAATGTGTTATATGAACAAAAGGGATCTATTTTTAGTTATTGTTATCAAGATCGATGTCTCCATCAATGTTTTAGGGCCGCCCTAGGGCGAAATAATTTATGATGTTTTTGTAATATATACGTTGTTTAAATGGTTGAATATAAGTTCAGTTTGTTGAACTTTGGTTGTGTGCATTTTGAAATATTTGCCACGTATTGGTATGTCAGAGATACCACAATCGTATCACAAAGTGGTTGTCGACAGTAAGAGACAAAGGAAATTGAAGAACAAGATACGTAGTACCTGCTGATAACAACTCAAAGTAATAAAAAACTGCTTTTCCATCTGTCAAACTTTCCAAATATAGCAAATATCCTCCCTTTAAATAATTCTACAAGGGAAAGCTATGTTAAGTAATGGCTTTCCGACATGATGTAATTAATAGTAATTAAGGTAGTCATCGTAAATATACCAAGTAGAATTTATTGTTCTTCTTCATTATCAACACGAAAAAGTGCACGGGAAGACATAGGTCTCATTCTCTATGATTTTCCTTAATCATCACATCAGCCAAAAGTAGGACGAGAGAAGATGCCAGAAAAAATAATGGTATATCATGAATGCATTGCCTTCCTCTGGTCGAGCCTACTCATTACTCTACTACGTAAAAAAGTACAAAATTCGCTAATGGTTTCATTTTGATAGTCATGGATGGCAGTTTATCTAACTTACAGAAATTTCAAAAAATCAAATCATCTGGAATTGTCCTGTATTGTATCTTAGCACACTAAGGGTAGCAAAAACGATAAAATAAAAGAAAACATACAAATCGATCGATAAACTGCAATAACATGATGACTTACTAAATTGTCAAAGATAAACAAAGCCATAAATATTAAAAATAAACTGAATATCATAGTTATACCCTTGTTTTATAACATTCTGTGATGTTAATTAAAGGCAAACTATAGACAATAATAGTACGCATACATGTTTCTCAAATAAAAAGGCAATGCTTGTATTACATAATTTGTTGCCGTACACAGATATGACAATATGCTTTATTAACATATTATAACGTGCTATTTTACAAAAACAGCCAAATTTTGTATTAAAGTTCAAATATATAAAAATAATAACAAATTTATATTATTTTTTTTAAAGATATGAGTAAATAAGGCTTCTAATTTTATTGTTAAATTATCCAAAATTGGACGTATGGGCAATAATCACGCGTACGCGTGGTCCTGTGTGTGCGATTCAATTTGCCTTTTTGTTTATAAGTTTTTGCCTAGGTACTGTTTACTTTTTAATGACACGCTTACTGTTATCAAAATCAGTAGTTACCAGTGAAAAGGATCCCTGATTCACAAAAATTAACTTACAAAACACAGCAGCATAAAGCTTCTATTTTAAGATTATATTCTGTGAGAGCTTCCTTCCCTAGTCGAGGCGACCCATTCCTGTTGCAAACCTTGAGTAACTATACACAATAATTTCTTATATTTACGCGAACACTATACACGACGTTTCGTTATTAACATTAATATAAATAAAATGCGATAAAATCCGTAAAAGTAGTTTTAATCAATTAAATAACTATACACATACGAAAATTACTCTGATTGCAACAACCGCAATATGTGACATGAAAATACGTCACATATTGTGACATGAAAATAAATTATATTAAAACTTCATCTCCCATTTTTCCACACTTAATACTAAAGAATGTTAGTTAGAATAGTAGTTAGCTAAAATGTCATTTTGAGTACTTTAAAGTATTCGAAAAATTAAAGTATTCGAAATATAAAATAAGTTAATAAATTAAATTCGTAAAAACTAGTTTGGTGTATATTTTTGGGTTTTTTTTTGTTTTTTGGAATTTCTTGGGTAAAAACTACTTAGCACAGTCCTCTTTTCTTTTATGAGAATGTTATGAAGCTGGTTTTACATCTACTCTTAATTAATCAACAATTTTAATCGTGCCGGGAAGAGGTAACTCGGTTAGATCGCATAATTACATTTACGGCGAGCACTTAGCATCTGAACTACCTAGTTCTATTTTTAGTAGGAACACTGTAATAAAGTGTGTACAGGAATAACAGGATTTAATAACATATAACATGATTTAATTCCTCCCTATTACCATCGGATAAAACAAACGTACGGGGTGAACCTTTGTTGTTGATATTCCACGCATTCAAAGCAAACGGTCGAATTTGAACTTGAGAATGCTACTTATTAAACTGAAGTAGATGCTAGGACATGTATTATAAAACTAACGTAGCGATGACTTCAGAAACTATCATGTTATAATTATTTATTAATTTTATTTCTAAGTCTTGTGATAATTGTTATTAAAATTTTAATATTTTGACTCTTTTGATTAGATAAGAAACATCGCAAATTCAAGGTAATAACATAATCATCGTCTAACTTTTGATCAGTTCTTTGTTTTTGCAGAAATAATATGACTTAATTTCTCCCTCTTATCGTCAGCAAACAAATGGTCTTTGAGACCCCTTTGTTTTTGATGATTCACGCATTCGAAACAAACGACTGTCTTCGTCTTTCGTAATACGTACAGCAAAGGGGTGGAATAATTTGTGGGCATTTGTCTTTCCGTCCCATTACAATCCGTCTTGAAGTTAAGAGTCAATAGGTTTTTATTACGTTAAGCTAGTGCAATTTACAATTGTAGGCTTTCATCACCGCCTACCACCAGATGAAACTGATATCAAGCAATGGCTTGTAATAAGGAAAGATAAAATAGTAGGGTGTATTTACATTAATTTCAAAGTAATTTATATCAAATTCCTTTATACTGCGCTTTTTGCGCTCTTCGCTGCGTTCAAAAACGGCCACAATAATATTGTCATGCTCTTAATAAATTCAATGTTTTCACACTGCGATACATTTTCGAGATTGCGCCTCCGTTTTTATATAGTGTCAAATTCAGTAGTAATGGCTAAATCTAAAACCAATTGGATGGTCATAGCAATTTTTATTTTGAGTGAAAAACGAACAATTTTAAAAGTTTTTCCAAAACTGTTTTTAACTTCGTAAATAAAATGGTATTTTAAATGAAAAAGAAATAATACCTCAAAAGTGTTTTTCGATATTTTTAATTTCTATAACCTTTTTTTTATTTTTTTTATTATTTTCTATTTAAATCGTTCTTATTACGATCCACGAGGGTCTCATTTTACATGTGTAATAGTGGAGACGAACTGTCCACTATTAACAGACTCCGAGTGGTTTTCTTTAAGGGGAGAAATGAAACTACTGTTTATAAGCAAAGCGGAGTATGAATTTAGAGTGTACTGTCGAATGGGATTCGGAATGGAATATATTTTGCATCAACCTTGCCTATATTTATATGGCTGGCTCACTATTGATTTGCCAATGGTAACAATTAATATTTTGCCTAGCCAATTATATTGCTTATTTTATGACCAATGAAAACTATTTAAAATATACAATTATCTACGTTTCGTTTCCCGGCGTGAGACTTGTTTGTTGTTCACGAAGCTACGTCGCTGGACCGGGCTATATAAGACATGCAGATCGGTGCGCACGCGTAGTCGGCGGGCGGCGGCGGTGTGGAATACAGCTCAGGAACAGCAAGAGGAAACGAACTGCGGCGTTGAAGAAACGGCTCACCATTGGTCGACGGATACGTGACGATAGCGGCGTGTGAAGTCGGTGTGGCGCTGAATGATATTTGCGGCTGCTTCTTGTTTCTTTATAAGAACGTCAAATTATCTATATACAGTCCGCAGTATCTCAGTAGCCAAGAATAATTAGGAAATAAAATGTTTTTTTTATTTATTCTCGCCTTCCGCGTTATGGTAGCAGCGGAGTATATATTATTTATTCCCGTTTCGGTTTGATTAATCTGGCTGCTACATCACTCTCCCCCCAGCGAAAGCGTACCGGAGGCTTGACGACTCGCCCGTATTTCGTAGTCTTTAAAATAGGTTTCAACTGGGTTGATGTAGATGATGAAGTTTCAAGCTTCCTCGCTGGTGGTTTTGATGATGATGATGAATCCTCTGCAGTATCCTCGTTAATAATATAGGCAGGCTTTAGTCGGTCGATCGATATAATCGTAGATTTCCTTCCGGGTATTTGTAGTTTAAAAGTCTTGCTATTTCTCTCTAATACTTTATACGGTCCATCGTAGGTAGGTTGAAATTGTTTTTTCATTGCGTCGTTTCTTACAAAAACTTGTTTGCATGTTTTCAAATCTTGGTGAATGAATACTGATTTATTATTTCTGTGTGATTGCATTTCGGTGCATTTCAACGATAAGGCTTTGTTAATTGATTCTCGAAGTTTAGTTACGAAATCGTAATCCATTTCTTGTTTGTTTGACGCTGCTGAACTGAAGAAGTCACACGGCAGCCTTATGCTGCAGCCGTAGGTTAGCTGAGCGGCGCTAAGACTAGTGTCTGCACGCGGTGTTGCTCGTAGTCCGAGTAGCACTGTAGGTAGCTCATCAATCCACTTTGTATGTTGAGATAAACGAGTTTTGAGTGCAGTCTTTAATGTACGATGCCATCGTTCGATTATTCCGTTTGACTGAGGATGGTATGCTGTTGTACGCGTCTTCTGTATTCCCATAGTTTGAAGAAGTTTGAGGAATAGGTTGCTTTCGAAATTCCTTCCTTGATCCGTTGTGATGATTTTAGGTGATCCGAAACGAGTAATCCAATTTCATAAATTATCTTCGCGACGGATTCGGCTGAAGTATCATCGGTAGGTATTGCTTCTGGCCATCTTGTTGTTCTGTCGATCATTGTTACGAGATAACGATGTCCTTGCGGTGAAGTAGGTAATGGTCCAACGATGTCAACGTGCAAGTGTTCGAATCTCTCCGTGGGTGGAAATGTAGCTAGACTACTTGATGTATGCCTTTGAACTTTGCATTTTTGGCATTGAATGCATTGCTTCGCCCAATTGCCAACATCCGCTTGCATTGCAGGCCAAAAGAATTTTTCAGTGATGAGTTTTCTTGTTGTTCTAACACCTGGATGACTAATGTTGTGCAGTGCATTGAAGACTTCGCGACGACATTCTTCTGGTATGTATGGTCGCATGGTTGTCGTTGAGGCTTCACAGTATATAGGTAGATGCGTCATTGGCATTGTAACTTGCTTGATGGACAAGTTACCTTGCTTCGATAGATGTTTTATGTTGTCACTATCTCTGTCTTGTGCTGCGGCGATCTTATGATAGTCGATTGATGTAGGGCACGTTACACTGTCGATTGGTACGCGACTGAGTGCGTCGGCAACTATGTTGTCCTTTCCACTGATGTGACGTATGTCGGTCGTGAATTCACTTATGAAAATAAGTTGTCTTGCTCTTCGTGGTGTTTCCGATAGTGATGGTTTCTTTGGAAGTACATATGTTAATGGCTTGTGGTCGGTAAAAACGATCAGGTTTCGACCCTCGAACGTTTTTCTGAAGTGCTTGATAGCCATGTAAATAGCGAGTAGCTCTCGGTCGAATGTACTGTAGTTACGTTGAGTATCGGAGAACTTCTTCGAAAAATATCCAAGTGGTTGCCATTTCCCATTGCTGTATTGTTGGAGAACTGCTCCTGCTGAGAGATCGGATGCGTCGCTGAAGATAGCAAGGGTTGCTTCGTGTGATGGGTGAGCGAGTAAAGCTGCATTTTGGATCGCAATTTTACAAGCTTCAAATGCCTTCGTGGCTTCATCGTTCCATTCGATTGACGTTTTATCTTTTTTCTTCGTGTTGTGAAGGTAGGCGTGAAGTGGTGCTTGGATTTCAGCGGCTTTAGGTATGTGTTCTCTGTAAAAATTTATCATCCCAAGAAAACGCCTTAGCTCTTCGATAGTTTTAGGTTTTGCATAATCGATGATTGCTCTGACTTTTTCGGCAGGCGGTTTTATTCCTTCCTTGCTGACGGTGAAACCAAGAAATTGAACTTCTTGCTGTCCAAATATGCATTTCGAAGGGTTGATTGTGATTCCGTTGTCTTCTAATCGCTGTAGCACGGTGCGTAGATGGGTTTCGTGCGTTTCTTTATCAGGGCTTGCAACAAGGAGATCATCAATAAATGCGAAAACGAAATCCAGTCCATGAAGTACTTCGTGTATGAATCTTTGGAAAGTTTGACCTCCGTTCTTTAATCCTGGAATCATTCTTGGGAATTCGAATAATCCCATTGGGGTAATTATTGCTGTCTTCTCTATGTCTTCATCGCGGACTCTTATTTGTTGGTAAGCTCGGTTGAGATCGATGGTGGAGAATATAGTCTTGTCTGATAGTTGATGAGTGAAATCCCTGACTCGCGGTATTGGGTAGCGGTCAGGAGTGGTAATAGAATTCAGTCTTCTGTAATCTCCACAAACTCGTAATTCTCCGTTCTTCTTCGGTACAATGTGAAGTGGTGATGACCAAGGGCTTTTGCTTGGACGGCATATTCCTTGCTCAATCATGTTTTCGAATTCCTTTCGAACTTGCTCGTATAGGTGTGGTGCGATTGGACGTGCACGACAATGAAGTGGTGGTCCATTGGTGTCGATGAAATGCTCAACGTCGTTCTTCGGTGTTAATTTCATTGAAGTTATTCTTGTGATACCAGGGTATTCTTCGAGGATCTTGTGATACAGTTGTTGCACATCTATGCTTCTTATTGTGGGCAGATTGGTTGCTTGTACAAAAGACTGAGATGCAAGATTGGTTTTCCCGTCGATGATTCTTCTATTTTTGATGTCGACGACCAACTGGTGATGTTGAAGAAAATCAGCACCGATGATTGGTTTGCTGACTTTAGCGACGATAAATCTCCATTTGAATGGTCGGCGTAGATTAAAATCAAGTTCCATTGTTTTTTCTCCATATGTAGGAATAACCGTATTGTTTGCTGCATAGAGTTGAAAATCTAGTGGCTTCAACTTCTGTCCTTGCTTCGGCGGTAACACTGAGATATTTGCTCCGGTGTCGATAAGGAAAGTAAGCTTGCTTTTTTTTATCGGTGACGAAAAGACGGTAGGACTTTGCTGTTACGCTGGATCCCGTCGCATCGAGCGTACTAGTTAGTTTTCCGTATTCGTATTTTCATTTTTGAATGTACACGGTGCTGTGCATTTTCTTGCCTCGACCCCGAAACGTCGATGATAGTAGCAGTAAGGGGATCTTGATGTTGAGCTTATTCGACTTCTACTTGCAGAGCGGTTGCGACGAAAAGGTGATCTTCGGTGTTGCTGATTGCGCTGGTTGTACTGTTGCTGGTAAAAGGTATGATGCTGGGAAGCTTTGAGCGCGGCGACTTCGAATGATAGCTTCCGAATTTCTTCGAGAAGAAACTGGGTATCATTGGCCTTTGTTGAAGTGCCTTCGATGATCGATATGTGTGAGCTACTGCTGTTTTCGATCATCTTGTCCGCCAGGAGTGCCAGTTCGTCGAGCTTCGTCTGCGTGCTGAATGTTTCGCTGACTGCTATTACCGATCGAATATGTGGTGGTAGGTGGTTTACCCACATTAGCCGTAGTGTTGAATCCGGAACTTTATCTCGCGCCAAAGTACGCATTTTGCGTAGGAGTTGTGTGGGTTTCTGGTCTCCAAGTTCTATTTCTGATAGAAGTTTTTGTAGCTGTCGACTGTCGGATTCTTCGTATGCGGAGATCAGACGATCCTTCAGTGAATTATACTGGTCGACTGCTGGTGGGTTGTACAACAGGTCCGCAATTTGTTCGATGTCTTGTTTCTCAAGTTGGGCTATCACCATCTGTGCTAATTGCGCTTGGCTCTTCTTTAAACCATTCGTTGCGGCTTCAAAACTGACGAACCAAAGTCGTGGTTTGTCTCTCCAAAACGGTGGTATTCTTAACGATAGAGATATACCGGCGATTTCTGGTTCCTTTACCGGGTTTGATGTATATGTGTTTGCCTCCTGCTCCATAATGATGGCTTGATTACACTGAAGTCTTCCTTCTCGGTGTTCGTACGGGTTTCCTTCGCGGTGTTCGTGCAATAGTAGTGGTACGTCGCAGGGTGTTCCTTCTTGGTGTTCGTACCGGATCTTCCCCCTCGGTGTTCGTACGGGGTCACCACTGTAATAGTGGAGACGAACTGTCCACTATTAACAGACTCCGAGTGGTTTTCTTTAAGGGGAGAAATGAAACTACTGTTTATAAGCAAAGCGGAGTATGAATTTAGAGTGTACTGTCGAATGGGATTCGGAATGGAATATATTTTGCATCAACCTTGCCTATATTTATATGGCTGGCTCACTATTGATTTGCCAATGGTAACAATTAATATTTTGCCTAGCCAATTATATTGCTTATTTTATGACCAATGAAAACTATTTAAAATATACAATTATCTACGTTTCGTTTCCCGGCGTGAGACTTGTTTGTTGTTCACGAAGCTACGTCGCTGGACCGGGCTATATAAGACATGCAGATCGGTGCGCACGCGTAGTCGGCGGGCGGCGGCGGTGTGGAATACAGCTCAGGAACAGCAAGAGGAAACGAACTGCGGCGTTGAAGAAACGGCTCACCATTGGTCGACGGATACGTGACGATAGCGGCGTGTGAAGTCGGTGTGGCGCTGAATGATATTTGCGGCTGCTTCTTGTTTCTTTATAAGAACGTCAAATTATCTATATACAGTCCGCAGTATCTCAGTAGCCAAGAATAATTAGGAAATAAAATGTTTTTTTTATTTATTCTCGCCTTCCGCGTTATGGTAGCAGCGGAGTATATATTATTTATTCCCGTTTCGGTTTGATTAATCTGGCTGCTACATCAATCACGTCGGGGTCACCACTGTGGCCGTGAAAGGAAAAGGGGAGATCTCCCGCCGGGCAAGGTGTTCTGCCCGGGGAGCGGCTCACACTCCGTGTGATAGTTCGGAGATGTTCTATATATACTGTTTATGATTCGGAATGTTGATAGCGTGATTTAGGCTTCGGTGTATTTCGCTTGTGGCGCGACGACAGCGCCGCTACATCACCCCCCTGCTCAGACCGGAGGTCGATAGTGCAGCCTTGTTGCCGACGAATGTGCAAGTGCCAGTGGATTGCCTTGTAGTCTGCGGTGAGTCGAGAAGAAGGCAAGTAATCTGCGAGAGTGCCGTGAAGCAGAGGCGAGCAGTAAGGCTCAGAGCCGTGCCGAACACTGTATGGCGCAGAGAGTAGTTTGAAGGAACAGGAAGCATTATTATTCCAGTGCTGCGATGAACCTTGTGAAGCTAGATGGCTTGCAGGATATGAAAGACTGCAGACGATATCTGCTCGGGAGCGAATGGGTGGGGTATTTATGACGATGATGAAAGCTTGAAGTTTCCGAAGGTTGTTGGTTGCATGTTCAGATCACGTCGGGGTCACCACTGTGGCCGTGGAAGGAAAAGGGGAGATCTCCCGCCGGGCAAGGTGTTCTGCCCGGGGAGCGGCTCACACTCCGTGTGATAGTTCGGAGATGTTCTATATATACTGTTTATGATTCGGAATGTTGATAGCGTGATTTAGGCTTCGGTGTATTCCGCTTGTGGCGCGACGACAGCGCCGCTACACATGTTTTATTTAAAAAAAAACGGCGAAAGAAACTACGTGTGGATCTTTTTAGTAACATTTGTAAAGACTAATAATATAATATTCTTAATAGCCGAGCAGACCAGGTAGATGTCGGTATATGTTCGTATTTATTATGACTGTATAAATTTACAAAGATGCACTTAACGTCATACGGTGTTCTCTACCAGTAAACCTATAAGATAGCACTACTACTTTGGTGGTGCAATAAAATTTGTAAAATAGCAGATTAACTACGGAGCAGATAACACTACTACTTTGATGGTGCAATAAAATTTGTAAAATAAAAATTAAAGTTAAATAAAACATACAGTTAACATACAAATCAACTAAATCTATGTATTACTTGTTGTACGGAGTAGTGTCGAAGGTGAAAGATATCTGTTATATATTCTCTGTCTGTATTGATCGCCAAGCGGTTTACGTACGTCAGGATGTCAATTGCCTATGTACCCCTGTAATTACGGCTGCTGTAAAGCACCCAATAGCACAAATTAAATGAGATATTAAGATCTGTAAAACTTTTATACAATGAGTAGTATTCGTGTATATAAGAAATGACGATATTTTCTTAACAATCAGCCCAGGTATCCTCAATTAATCAATAAATTCTTGTTGTTTTGGGTTTTTAAAAACTATAGCCAGTTTATTATTGAATTCAAAATTATTGCAATGAATTGTCATTATCATCATCATCAACTCTTCACAAATCAACTGTATTACACAGGTCTTCCTCAAGGATTGCCACTAACAGAGTCCTTGGCTACCTGTGTCCATCGACTTCCAGGTCGTCACTCCATCTAGTAAGGTGCCGTCCTACATTTCGTCTACAGATACGAGACCGCCATTCGTGAACCTTTCTTCCCCATCGGTTGTCAGTTCTTCAAGCTAAGAACCACTACCACTTCAGCTTACTCTTCTGTTGGGCTACGTCTGTTACACTGGTTTGATTGCGGATATCTTCATTTTAAATTTTATTACACAGAGAAGCCCCGAGAATAACCTTCTCCATAGCTCGCTGAGTGACCTCGGTCTTCCTAATGCGGCCAGCAATCAATCGAATATATCACTAGGAACAACACAATACTCACGAATTGTGTTTAATGACATGAACATTTAAATAACGCTTATGTTATTTATTTTCAACAAATCAAATGACAAATAAACTATTTTCAGCATTTATAAAACTTATCTCTACCCAAATGCTATTTGCTTGTGTATGTACGTTGGAGTTGTGATGTGGTTCATATCCATCTACATTTATCATCAATTTAGAATCAAAATGCTGATGCGTTTTCACACGCGAGGACTAAGATGGAACGCTTTCGAGCGTCAGGCTTCGGGCCGACGTTTCGGATGCTTTAGAGCACATTTTCAAGGGAAGGGGGGGGGGGGCGGTCAGTTATTCAATGTCGAGTGTTCGACTCAATATACTAAATTTTTAACTATGGACGAAGCTGGCTTGACCTGTAACTATATGTCGATATATGATAAAAATTACACATCATATAATTACACATCATGGTATAATCGTGGCTTTGATTCTACTAACACTATGTCTTTGCAACAACTGCTGAAGGTTGTATGTGGGAATTATTTTATTCTTTTAGCTTAACAAATGTTCAGAAGTAAAAAGAAGATAGTTAAAAATAGCTAAATTTTGATTATTCATAACGCGTGTTTTACCAAAGTTTTTTAGACTATTGTACTAATTGATTACCGAGCGATTCTATCCCTTCATCTATTTGTTCATGATTGAGGTCATGGACCGAACTGAAATCAATCACGAGAGGGTTAAAATCAAATTCAATTTTTTTATCTCTTTACTCCTTATTATTAACATGGCACACTTATGACGTCTGAATTATGATTAGACAATTTGGAAGATAGTAGTCCGGCGTTACATCTCTGTGGCCGATTCGATGGCTGATGGATGGATGGACGGATGATTTTCAGTGCTAATGTTAAGCGATTTACCGCCAGATTTGGAGACTTCAGTATCACTACACTCCAGAAATGGATTGAAAATGTGCAGCTTGCGTAGAATGGAAACTTTTTGACTAGGTTAGAACTCGAATGTTTGGTATGATGATACCGGCGCGACTTGTCATATTACAAACAATAAACATTGACTACAAAATTATGATGTGGATACTTCTTGGTTAGTAACAGTGGCCAAAAACCAAAAGATACCTAGTTAGAGACACGATGAAGTAGAATTTTTATTAAAATATACAAAAGTGTAACATTTACTATATAAAAACTAAGTGTGAAATCCTAGTTGCCAGCAAAGGTCTATGGTGTCTATGAACTGGATACAGCGAGTCAATAACCAGCAAAGGAACGCGAGCTTGCTGCGGCGTCTCAAATAGTGTCTTTGGTTGAGCCATTGGTCCAGACTTTGGGCAATGAACGAACAGAAGCTGTGAATTTAGAATTTGTGTAGGGCGAACCTATCACAGTAGTTAAGGCATCTCAGACTCGGGCACCTGAACAGGGGAAGTATGGAATTACGGCTAGTGCAATTGATTACAGTAAGATAACATAATTTCTGTATAGTTTGTATTGAGGGCAAACAAAGTAGTTTACCATTTCCACAGCAGTCTTAGAACAGAGTTTCAGAGATACATATAGATCTTACATATTTCGATCTATAAGGGCCTAAGTAAATTTCCTCATTTAGCGGTGCTAGATATCTGTGAATATTTATAGATGAATTCACAAGAATGACATTTATTTACTTTATTAAAAGTAAATATGAAGTTTTGCCTGTATTTAATATTATCAAAATCCTGGTTGACAAATAAACTAATCTGAAAATAAAAATGCTTACAAAGGATACTCTTTGTAAATATGTTAACAAACAGTTCCATATATTGCTACAAGAGCATTGCGTCGAAACCAGGCAACAGTATCTTACTCACCACAACAAAACGGTGTGGCAGAACGGACAAATCGCACAATTATGGAAGTAGGACGATGTATTCTACAAGATGCTAGATTAGACCTCAGGTTCTGGGTAGAGGCACTGAATAGGGCAATATTCATTAAAAATAAGTAACCGAGTAAGGCAGTGAGAGGCACAACACCAGAAAAAAATGGACTGGTAATAAAGTCAATTTATCTAAATTAAAAATATTTGGTCGTATAGCCCATGCACTGATCCCTGTTGATAAACGTGAAAATTGAGATTCGAAAAGTAAACTATATATTTTTGTAGGGCAATTTACTGAATCAAAGTTTTTTTTTCTTTTAGCTATTCGCTTTATTTATACATACATATTGTACCTATCTGCATTGTTAAAACGATTTATTTTTCAATGTAAGTGTATAATTAAGTCATGTTATTAGATAATGTGATTTTAAGAAGGAGATTTTAATATAGACAATAAAATAGATTATAAATAACTTAAACGAGGATTTAAAATAAACCAGCCCAAGAGAACAAGTAGCCTTACATGTTTGGATAAAATTGCTCTTGACGCAAACCTAAAGTACAGTGTTGAGGTTATTGATTTTGCAATATCTGATCACTCAGCTTTACTGGAACTTGAAAACTTGAGTATTGGCGCACTTGGAAAAGGGAATTTTTGAAGGAAAAATATAGTTAATAAATTTTAAAGAGTTCATCTTTTATAAACGTATAGAGTGAGAGTAATCCCAATTATGCATGTGACATGGTTATGGAAATCTTTCTACTCGTATATGATCAACAAATTCCTACTAAATGAATTAAAATTCGATTTCTTTACACATTAAACTCAAAGAAACAAGAAAGCGCCTGTTTGTGCTATATATATTGACGGATATGATTAGGGCGTTTGATTATGTTAGTCATGATTACCTTTAAAAAAAGCTTAACTACGGCATAATTTTCTGGAGCTTATAACCTCTTATGTAAGTGGCCGAAAGCAGTACACAGAAATCTCTAGAGTAGACCAAACGCGAGATTAAATATACATCATACAGTAGAGTATCAAATGTGGTGTACCACAGGATAGCGTTTCTCTTATATATTAATATTAAATATATAAATTATTTACCAAGGCATATACAATATTTTATGGTCTTATTTGTAGATGTGTGGGTGTCATAAGAGGCGACAGAGGGACACAGAAAGGAGATGGGCAGCAGCATCTTCCTAATAACAACAATAAAATAATAAATAACTGCGGTTGCTAACCCGCTCGCCAAGCGTGGCAACTATGGCAAATATCCCCCCATAAGCAACGACACAAATAAACGGCCCCCAGTCCCCGGCGGCCCCGCTATTCCTGGCTACAGTGGCGACCGTGGTAACGGCGGGGCAGGGGGTGCTAAGAATCTCCGGTGGAGGTTCGGTTGCCACCTACGACGACTCGACCTGGCAACGTATAACGCACACACCCTGAGGACTGACGAGAAGATACTGGAGCTGGAAGAAGAGGTAGACAAGTTGCGCTGGCATATTATTGGAATATCTGAGGTCCGAAGATAGGGGGGAGGACACGGTAATCCTCGAGTCCGGCAACTTGTTCTATCACCGGGAGGGCGACCATCTGTCCCAAGGAGGTGTCGGATTTATCGTCCACAAACCCCTCGTCAACAACGTTGTAAAGATTGGGAGTGTGTCGACGAGGGTCGCGTACCTGATACTCAGAATCACCAAACGGTATTCGCTGAAGGTCATACAGGTCTACGCACCAACCTCGGCACATCCCGATGAGGTGGAGGAAATGTATGAGGATATTTCTAGAGCCATGCATTCCTCCAAAACCCACTACACGGTGTTGATGGGAGACTTCAACGCAAAACTAGGCACAAGAGAAGGCGGTGAGCTGAAGTTAGGGAAATTAGGAGTAGGGCAACGGAACCGTAGGGGCCAGCAGCTGACTGACTTTATGGAGAAAGAGGGACTCTTTATGATGAACTCTTTCTTCCAGAAGCGGCCTCACAGGAAGTGGACCTGGTCGAACTCCGACGGTTCGACAAAAAATGAGATTGACTTCATTATGAAGACCAGCCGCCACCTGTTCAGTGATGTTTCAGTGATGGCAAGGGTGAAAACCGGCAGCGACCACCGAATGGTTAGAGGCACACTGAACCTAAACGTTAAGTTGGAGAGGTCTCGTCTAATGATGTCAACGCTCCGTCCCCCTCGTGCTCTAATCCAGAATCCCGAGACTTTTCAGCTCGAGTTACGTAACCGCTTTCAGTGCCTAGAAGATTGCAATGCAGTGGACGATATGAATGACAAGCTCGTGGAAACTGTCCATGCGGTCGGAGCTAAGTTCTGCAAGACCCGCCGCAGAAGAATACAAAAACTCTCTGATTACACTCTTAATCTCATGGCAGTTAGACGGGAGATGAGGCTGCAATCGTCAACAGATTTGACAGCATACAGGCAACTGAACAGACAGATCTCCAAATGCATGCGGCAAGACTTACGCAACTTTAATACTGCTCGTATTAAAGAAGCAATCGAGCGGAAACAGGGGTCCAAAGTCTTTGCCAGAGATCTGTCTGCCAGAAAGAGCCAACCGTCAAAGCTGAAGACTGAGTGTGGCACCATCGTTTCCGGGACACCTGAGATTCTGAGTGAGATTGTGGGGTTCTATGGGCAGCTGTACACATCATTGTTGGAGCCACACGCAAGTGTGAGTAACGATACGAGAGCAAGTCTTACCCGACACTATTACGATGATAACCCGGAAGTCAGTCTGAGCGAGATTAGAATGGCTCTACAGCACCTTAAAACGGCAGGGCCCCAGGCGAGGATGGAATTACAGCGGAGCTTCTGAGCGGATGGAACACCGGTACTTGAAGTCCTTCAGAAGCTCTTCAATTCCGTCCTCCATGGTGGTACTACTCAGGAGGCGTGGAGCAGAAGTGCGGTGGTCTTATTCTTTAAGAAAGACGACAACGCTCTCTTGAAGAACTACAGACCGATTTCCCTTCTGAGCCGCGTCTACGTGCTGTTTTCGAGAGTCATTACGAATCGTCTCGCACGCAGACTCGACGACTTCCAGCCTCCCGAACAAGCAGATTTCCGAAAAGGCTTCAGTACCATAGACCACATACATACCCTGCGGCAGGTTGTACAGAAGACCGAAGAGTACAATCTGCCACTTTGCCTGGCGTATGTGGACTATGAGAAAGCCTTTGATTTCGTCGAAATTTGGGCGGTGCTACAGTCCCTTTAGCGGTGCCAAGTTGACTGTCGGTATATCGAGGTACTGAAGTGTTTGTACAGTAGGGCCATCCGAGTACAGAACCAGAGTTCGAAACCTATCCAACTGCAGAGAGGTGTAAGACAGGGTGACGTTATATCCCCGAAACTCTTCACCGCTGCGTTGGAAGACGTTTTCAAGCTACTGGACTGGAAAGGATTCAGTATTAATATCAATGGCGAGTACGTCACTCACCTTCGATTTACTGACGATATAGTCCTTATTGCAGAATCGCTGGAGGACCTTAGCACTATGCTCAATGACCTCAATGGTGTCTCCCAACGGATAGGTCTTAAGATGAACATGGACAAAATAAAGATTATGTTCAATGTCCATGTCACACCTATGCCGGTAGTTGTGGGGAGCACTATGCTCGAAGTTGTTGACGAGTATGTTTACCTGGGACAAATAGTCCGACTAGGTAAGTCCAACTTCGACCGAGAGGTCAATCGACGTATTCAACTCGGCTGGGCAGCGTTCGGGAAATTACGACACATCTTCTCGTCTGGTATACCTAAATCTCTGAAAACTAAAGTGTACAACCAGTGCGTGTTGCCAGTGATGACTTACGGATCAGAGACGTGGTCCTTCACTGCTGGCCGTATGAGGACGCTCAAGGTCGCTCAGCGAGCTATGGAGAGGGCTATGCTCGGAGTTTCTCCGCGTGATAGACTCAGAAATGAGGATATCCGCAGTAAAACCAGAGTGACCGACATAGCCCAACGGATAAGTAAGCTGAAGTGGCAATGGGCCGGCCATATAGCTTGAAGAACCGATAACCGATGGGGAAGAAAGGTTCTCGAGTGGCAGCCTCGTACCGGTAGGCGTAGTGTAGGGCGACCCCCACTAGATGGAGTGCGACCTGGTAAGACATGCAGGAAGTCGATGGATGCAGGTGGCTCAGGACTGTGCTTTGTGGCATTACTTGGGGGAGGCCTATGTTCAGCAGTGGACTTGTGAAGGGCTGTAATGATGATGATGATGATGATGTAGTGAATTTGAAGAGATTTTTAAAGTCCAAAAACGCATAAGATCTATAATATTAAATCTGAAAAGTACAGACAGTTACGTCGGACACTTAATAAGTATTAAGATGCTCGAAATTTAAAAATGAAACGCACCCGTGTTATATGTTTCTAAAAAGCAAATTTGTTTAAAAATATAACTCCATAAGCGGATTACTCAATATTAAAAAAAAAACAAAGTTCTATTAATTTTCTCTGATCTATATGAATCTGGTTCTATGATCTATTATGTATGATTTTAAAATTTTTTAACCGAACAATTAAGTTTACAATGGTTACAAACGGCAAGGGACTCAGCTTCATCACGCGTAACAATTTTAGATGGTTTGTTTAATTCAAAAGAGGAAAAATTAACCTTAAATATGTCCAAAAAGGGGCGGGGTTTCCGTAAATCCACGAACCACATATACGGACATCAAAAAGGTTTTAGGCATTAGTTCAGGGAGCATTCATACAATCCTACATCAAAATCTTGGAGTGAGGAAGCTTTGTTGTCGTTGGATCCCTCGTTAGCTCTCCGAAAGCGAAAAACAGTTTCGTGTGGATTGGTGCCATTAAATGCGTCTACGTTTTGAAAACAGGGCATCTAGACGTGTTTCAGAAACCGTTACTGGTGGCGAGACACGGATCTATTAATATGATCTGGAAAATAAAAAGCAATCATCGGTATGGGTCTACTCAGATGGACAGTTACCGACAAAACAGCAAAGACCTTGCAACGTCGGCAAAAAAATGGTGGCTAGTATTTTTTCGAGGAGCGGACATTTTTCGTCGTTTAAGATGGAAAATTGTAGGTCAGTCAACTCTGAATTATATACAACAGTTGGATTACCCAAAGTTTTTCAAATTGTTCGGGAGAGAAAACCAAAGGCCGGGCTTCGTGGAATCATGCTGCATCACGATAACGCCTCTTAACATACCTTTATTGGAACGAAAGCATTTATTGGCGAATCTGGTGTTTAAACTTTAGATTATACCCACCCTACAGCCCTGACTTAGCTCCTTGTGATTTATTTTTGTTCTCAAGAGTCAAAGAAAAAATTAAAGGCAAGTTTTTTTCAAGCACCGAAGGAGTCGTGGCTGCCTACCAAGAAGCGATTTCTGACCTGTCGGATCAAGACTGACAAAAGTTTTTTCAGAGTTAATTTAGGCTTAACTTTGTATAGAGCATGATGGAGAATAATTTGAAAAGATGTAAAATAAATATTAATAGTATCTAGAATTCTTTTTGTATATCTCAAAACTTATTGAGTGTCCTAGGTATTTTAAATTCAGTGAAAATACCTTACCATCCCGTGTTTATATATTTTGGAAATTGCAATTTTTGTTAAAACAAATTTAAACTTATTTCCGTCACTAGTTGAGATTAGAAAATCGTTCGGGTTCTATGGGAATACAATATAAAAATTTAATACAATATGTATTTTACACCAGTACTAGCAGTTACAAAACAGCATTACTTATAAAAAATACTATGTCCATGGGGTCTATAATATAAAATTACATATAAATACTTATAAAGAACACCCTATTACAAATGTTTGAATTAAAGTTGACTGCATAATTATTAGAAAATTTTATTATTCTATAAAATATTTTTTAGGACCCCAGATTCGAACCTAGGACCTCATGATCAGCTGTCGCCCTACTATGTTCACTAGACCAACGAGGCAGTCGAAATCAAAAATAAATATCAAGAGTGCCTAAATATTTATAAGAGAAAAATAATATATCGTAACGCAAGGCGCGCGTCAGCCGATTCCAAAAATGGCTGCAACGATGTGTCGGCCACTAAACTCGGCTGCCTTGCGGCGCCTACATAACGAAAGATGTACATGCGTCTCGCTCATTCTTTCAACTTTCATTCACTAGCGCTCATAACCCATTTTTAGTTATACGCAAACGCAAAAAGATGAATCTTTTTATGTATTTTTTGGGAATTTGGAAACTTTGCCTATCTAGTTATATTTTGTTATATTTGCAAATAGTCGAGGATAGCTTCCATTTCACTTACACAACACACCACATTATTTTCCAGCCATTTTAAAAATAGTCATCCATTAAACTTTATGCGAAAAAATAAATAAAAATAAATGTTAATTCCATTAGCTTAATAGTCACGCCTACTGGCCGGAAAAAAACATTAATTATTATGACATTTTCAAGCAATGAAGAAAACTTGTCACAAACCTCTTTGAAAACGACTCATAAGTCAAACCATAGTGAATATTTAATAACTAATAATCAATAGCATTGTTTTCGATATGGAAACATGAGTGTTAATTTTGACATTTTATTTTAATGCGGAATTGTGCAGGCGACGTAACCTCTTCGTTAAGTCCTCCAGAACTTTTGTTTATTTTGTTTAAAATACTGAATGTAGATATATCTTTATATTATGGTAATATTAAAGGTTGTAAAATGCAATATTTCGTTTTTAAAGTTGTGGTTCTGTTATTTATCTATAAAACTGATTTGGAAAAGTTACCATACCAGCAACATGGCATAGTAACCGCCACGATGTGATGGTAAATATGCCATGTTTTTACAGCAAAGGGTTGTCACTTGCAACCTATATTATAACTATGTATTTACCATTAAATACTAATATATTTGAGATTTTTGCTTAAGAAATTATTGTGACAAGGTTTGAATAAAAAAAATTAAGTGAAGTAGGTTATCAAGAATTTTTCAAATTGAACTTTATTAAGTTTCATCATCATCATCATCATTACAGCCCTTCACAAGTCCACTGCTGAACATAGGCCTCCCCCAAGTAATGCCACAAAGCACGGTCCTGAGCCACCTGCATCCATCGACTTCCTGCATGTCTTACCAGGTCGTCACTCCATCTAGTGGGGGGTCGCCCTACACTACGCCTACCGGTACGAGGCTGCCACTCGAGAACCTTTCTTCCCCATCGGTTATCGGTTCTTCGAGCTATATGGCCGGCCCATTGCCACTTCAGCTTACTAATCCGTTGGGCTATGTCGGTCACTCTGGTTTTACTGCGGATATCCTCATTTCTGAGTCTATCACGCAGAGAAACTCCGAGCATAGCCCTCTCCATAGCTCGCTGAGCGACCTTAAGCGTCCTCATACGGCCAGCAGTGAAGGACCACGTCTCAGATCCGTAGGTCATCACTGGCAACACGCACTGGTTGTACAATCTAGTTTTTAGAGATTGAGGTATACCTGACGAAAAGATATGCCATAATTTCCCGAACGCTACCCAGCCGAGTTGAATCCGTCGATTGACCTCTCGGTCGAAGTTGGACTTACCTAGTCGGACTATTTGTCCCGGGTAAACGTATTCGTCAACAACTTCGAGCATAGTGCTCCCAACAACTACTGGCATAGGTGTGACATAGACATTGAACATGATCTTTGTTTTGTCCATGTTCATCTTAAGACCTATCCGTTGGGAGGCACTATTGAGGTCATTGAGCATAGTGCTTAAGTCCTCCAGCGATTCTGCCATAAGGACTATATCGTCGGCAAATCGAAGGTGAGTGATGTACTCGCCATTGATGTCAATACCGTATCCTTTCCAGTCCAGTAGCTTGAAAACGTCTTCCAATGCAGCGGTGAAGAGTTTCGGGGATATAACGTCACCCTGTCTTACACCTCTCTGCAGTTGGATAGGTTTCGAGCTCTGGTTCTGTACTCGGATAGCCATCGTAGCCCTACTGTACAAACACTTCAGCACTTCGATATACCGACAGTCAACTTGGCACCGCTGAAGGGACTGTAGCACCGCCCAAATTTCGACGGAATCAAAGGCTTTCTCATAGTCCACATACGCCAGGCAAAGTAGCAGATTGTACTCTTCAGTCTTCTGTACAATCTGCCGCAGGGTATGTATGTGGTCTATGGTACTGAAGCCTTTTCGGAAACCGGCTTGTTCGGGAGGCTGGAAGTCGTCAAGTCTGCGTACGAGACGATTCGTAATGACTCTCGAAAACAGCACGTAGACGCGGCTCAGAAGGGAAATCGGTCTGTAGTTCTTTAAGAGAGCGTTGTCGCCTTTCTTAAAGAACAAGACCACCGCACTTCTGCTCCACGCCTCTGGAGTAGTGCCACCATGGAGGACGGAATTAAAGAGCTTCTGAAGGACTTCAAGTACCGGTGTTCCACCCGCTTTCAGAAGCTCCGCTGTAATTCCATCCTCGCCCGGGGCCTTGCCGTTTTTAAGGTGGTGGAGAGCCATTCTAATCTCGCTCAGACTGACGTCCGGGATATCATCGGAATAGTGTCGGATAAGACTTGCTCTTGGATCGTTACTCACACTTACGTGTGGCTCCAACGATGATGTGTACAGCTGCCCATAGAACTTCTCAATCTCACTCAAAATCTCAGGAGTCCCGGAAACGATGTTGCCACACTCAGTCTTCAGCTTTGACAGTTGGCTCTTTCTGGCAGACAGATATCTGGCAAAGACTTTGGAGCCCTGGTTCCGCTCGATCGCTTCTTTAATACGAGAAGTATTAAAGTTGCGTAAGTCTCGCCGTATGCATTTGGAGATCTGTCTGTTCAGTTGCCTGTATGCTGTCAAATCGGTTGACGATTGCAGCCTCATCTCCCGTCTATCAGCCATGAGATTAAGAGTGTGATCGGAGAGTTTTTGTGTTCTTCTGCGGCGGGTCTTGCAGAACTTAGCTCCGACCGCATGGACAGTTTCCACGAGCTTGTCGTTCATATCGTCCACTGCATTGCAATCTTCTAGGCACTGGAAGCGGTTACGTAACTCGAGCTGAAAGGTTTCGGGATTCTGGATTAGAGCACGAGGGGGACGGAGCGTTGACTTCATTAGACGAGACCTCTCCAACTTAACGTTTAGGTTCAGTGTGCCTCTAACCATTCGGTGATCGCTGCCAGTTTTCACCCTTGCGATCACTGAGACATCACTGAACAGTTGGCGTCTGGTCGTCATAATGAAGTCAATCTCATTTTTTGTCGAACCGTCGGGGCTCGACCAGGTCCACTTCCTGTGGGGCCGCTTCTGGAAGAAAGGGTTCATCATAAAGAGTCCCTCTTTCTCCATAAAGTCGGCCAGCTGCTGGCCCCTTCGGTTCCGTTGCCCCACTCCAAATTTCCCTACCTTCAGCTCACCGCTTTCTCTTGTGCCCAGTTTTGCGTTGAAGTCTCCCATCAACACCGTGTAGTAGGTTTTGGAGGAATGTATGGCTCTGGAAATATCCTCATACATTTCCTCCACCTCCTCATCGGGATGTGCCGAGGTTGGTGCGTAAACCTGAATGACCTTCAGCGAATACCGTTTGGTGATTCTGAGTATCAGGTACGCGACCCTCGTCGACACACTCCCAATCTTTACAACGTTGTTGACGAGAGATTTGTGGACGATAAATTCGACACCTCCTTGGGACAGATGGTCGCCCTCCCGGTGATAGAACAAGTTTCCGGACTCGAGGATTGCCGTGTCCTCCCCCTCTCTTCGGACCTCGGATAATCCAATAATATGCCAGCGCAACTTGTCTACCTCTTCTTCCAGCTCCAGTATCTTCTCGTCAGTCCTCAGGGTGCGTGCGTTATATGTTGCCAGGTCGAGTCGTCGTAGGTGGCAACCGAACCTCCACCGGAGATTCTTAGCACCCCCTGCCCCGCCGTTACCATGGTCGCCACCGTAGCCAGGAATAGCGGGGCCGCCGGGGACTGGGGGCCGTCTGTTTGTGTATTTATTCATTGGGGGGTATTTGCCATAGTTGCCACGCTTGGCGAGCGGGTTGGCAACCGCAGTTTTTTATTACGTCACAGTTGTCATCAGGAAGACGCTGCTGCCCATCTCCTGCCTGTCTCCCTCTGTCGCCTCTTACGACACCCACGGGAAGATATGGGGTAGTGGATATTCTTAACCGCCACTACACGGCAAAATAACAAATTATTAAGTTTGTTACTTTGAAAATAGTTAAAGAAGCAAATCACAGCTCTGAGTGTTGCGTATTATATTATTTGGTAAACTTACCTTCATTATTGATGTCGAATCCTATTGTTTTCATTTAAAACGCCGATGGCAAAGGTCCCACAACTTTCTTATAATATTTATTTTGTGTGTTTGAGTGTTTTGTCTATTGGCGAACTTCACATGTCTTTGAAATATTTTTTCTTATTTCTCGAACATGCAGGTTTCCCCGCGATATTATTTATAACAGGATTCAATGTTATATATAACAGGAGAAGCCTAACTGCGTACTGCTTACCTACTTGCTTATAACATAATCATCATACATAATACACATTTATTCTAACAATAATACATAAAACCTGAGAAGTGAAAAATAAATACCGTATAAATGCAATTTTTCCCAAATGTGTTTTTTTTCACGCTTTATAGTTTCCCTTAGCTCTGTAGTTATAGTATCCTTGAAACGAGATAGTAAGATGGATTTTCTTTTGATTTTATCACAAGGGTATCGACACATACAGGGTACTTCTACCACTACAAGGTAATAGCTTTATTAACGCATGTATGTAATATGGATGGAAAGCGTATGTTCATGGTTGACTTTTCAGTAGGCTGTAATGATATTTTTAGTTTAATTTTTTTATAATTATACTCGTAAATTAACAAACAAATTATATAATACAAAACGCAAAGCGACAGTAGCCTAATGGCAGGGCGCGGACCGCGAACTCAAAAAGGTCGTGTGGTGGTCACGAATGGTTAAGGTGAAAGCGCCGGCCGTCCGTCCATACATTTTTTAATCAAAAAATACACTAAACACAGACACTCTTTCTTTAAAACTAATCATTTTACTACTTCTCTACAATGAAATATGTACGCGTTTGACCATTATAGGCAATAACTTACATTATTTACTGAGAAAAACAATAGTGAAATCCCAGAAAAATTTGACACTTCTTTAGTAGTGTGCGTGGCTTTTGACAAGCAAACGAAAGGCGACGATTAAAAATTGGCACGCTAGATGGCATGCAAGTGACCTTAAATAATAGTGATAAATCAATATCTTAAGTTCAACAATTGGTTAATTTCCTTTCCAACCGTTAGAAAAAACAGTATAAAATAACATAAAACTAATAACCTTACACACCTATGTTTTTTGTAAACAAAAATTTTATTACTTATCATTGTTGTGTGGCAACATAAATACCAAAGAGGACGATGTCGTCCTTCCTGACCTTGAATTGACGAAAAAAAAGCGTTGCCAAACTTCGTTCACTTGTTTGACTTGTTATAAAATACATTCTGATTTCGGTTGTCACGCGCTATAATTTGCGCGTGGAATTTCTTGTGTATTATACATATTTTGTATGCGTGTTTTCATTGATTCGAATAATAGTATAATATTTCTATAGTATATATTTGAGACTATATTGTAATTTATGAAACGCAATTTTGTTTTCGGTGGTATTACAAACAGCAGGCTGGTCCGTGAGTTTTCTGAAATATCATCACAATACTGATTACCCACGTCATACGTGTCAGTGTTTCATATATGAATGTGTTTGAATGTGTTTTTGGTCAACAATAAATACAATTATTATAAATCGGTAAACTACCGAAGTAGTCACAAAATTAAACTTGACATATTTGCTAAATATGGTTTTGCCAGGTTACATTAAACACCTTTTACGCATTTTGCAATCAGTTTCAGACAGACACACATTATTATTTTGTTATATTTTGTAGAGCTCAAGTTCACGGTTATGGTGCGTTCGGAAACAAATATAATTCAGTTACATAAAATCCTTTTTTCTGTTCCGTGCTTTATTGTTTATAAATAAATAGCTTATTCTAATCTGAGTTATATTTTTCTTATTCGACAAGCAATTCTACCAGGAATATAAAGATAACATTGAAATAAAAAGATAAGTAAATTTTTGTACATTTTAGGTTCTAGATCCTGTGTGCCGAACGCAACCCAATTCATATAGAATTGAAGGAAGGGTATTTATTTAGTAATCTGCTACTCAAATTTATGATCGCCGAGTGGGCGGGTAGAGGGGGGGAAGGGGTAGGAGCCTCCCCCTAAAAGGTTTAAGTTTCGGACACCCCCTTTTTATGATTTTTTTAGTAATTTGCCGCATGAATATATGGTCGCCGAATGGGTTGGGTGCTGGGGTAGGAACCTCCCTCTAAAAGGGGGAAGTGCCGGAAACCCCCCTTTTTTGTAAAATCATAACCTCACTTTTTTATACAGGAATATTGATGCAGTTACTTCTACAACGGCTTCGGCACTGCGGGAAGTGCAGGCACCTAAGCGAGCCGTAGCGGCTGAGGCTGGTCGCCGAAGGCGACCAATAAGCCGAAGCTGCGGAGACGAGCATTCCAATCCTTTACTGTTCCGTGCTTTATTGTTTATAAATAAATAGCTTATTCTAATCTGAGTTATATTTTTCTTATTCATCAGACAATTCCGCAAGGAATATAAAGATAACATTGAAATAAAAAGATAAGTAAATTTTTGTACATTTTTGTGTTCTAGATCCTGTATGCCGAAGGCAATTCAATTCATATAGAATTGTAGGAAGGGTATTTCTTTAGTAATCTGCCGCACGAATTTATGATCGCCGAGTGGACGCGTAGAGGGAGGGAAGGGGTAGGAACCTCCCTCTAAAAGGGGGAAGTGCCGGAAAACCCCATTTTTTGTAAAATCATAAGCTCACTTTTTATACAGGAATATTGATGCAGTTACTTCTGCAACGGCTTCGGCACTGCGGGAAGTGCAGCCCCTTCGCCCTTGCGTCACAGGCACCCATCGCCTTCGGCGACCAGCCTCAGCAGCCACGGCTCGCTTAGATGCCTGCAATTTGCTACAGCGGGCGGGGGCTGCTCTCCCTCCGTGCCTACGTCTTTACAAAAACACTCTAGAGGTAGGGTAGACAAGACTACGTGGAGTCGGGGTGTGCTAATTCGGTTTTAGAACCGATTCGATTCGACCAATTTTATCTAGTTATAAAGTCAAGTTGCTATAAAGTCTAGTTGCTCTTAACTCTGCTACTAGAGTGGTAAATGAAATAATGTAATGTGAATTGCTATAATTTTGTTTTCCGAAAAACCTCTTGACTGCTCTCCACTGCAACTCAATTTGTTGTATATACGTCCCATCTCCAACCACAAATGGGTTGTCTGGGTCCGACTGATTAACTTTTTTATGAGTGTATCTGTGTTAAAAAAAAACAAATTGACATATTTGCGTTTCGTTATATGCAATTCTAAGTAGAATTTATTTTTATCATAATTAATTCAAAAGGCATTTCCGAAATCCAAAAACAGTGTAAATGGTTCGAGCTTAACCCTGACAATCCTCCTAAATTGACTACAAAATAAAAAATCAATTACCGGAAATCTACTTTATAATACAAGAACAAATTGACATATTTGCCTTTCATTATTACACTATTTTTGGTGAAATTTGTTTTTTATCGTAATTAATTCAAAATGGAAGTTGAATCAAAGAAGAAAGCATGGTTAGATTTACTAGCAACCAAAGCTGGTAATTCTTCTGGTATGAATGACGAGATTGAAAGAAAAAAGGCAGAATTTAGATGTCTAAATAAGAGTGTAAAAGAAGTTGTTGAAAGGAAAAAGAAAGAAAGAACGGATAAGAATGATAGAAGGATATCTGATAATTTCCAGGCTAACATAAAAATGTTCTGGAAACTCGTAGGAACTGCCAGGGGGAAATACAAAACAGCCTATAATGAATGCTATAAGAGACGAGAATGGATGTATTCTGAATGATGAAGCTTCGAATTTAAACAGATGGAAGGAATACTTTGAAAGCGTGTTTATGAGTGAAGAGTCGTCTGAATTAAATGAACTAGAAATTCCGAAAGAAGTGGAAAGGAGTATGGAGATAAGTGTAGATGAAATAATGAAAGCAATAAAAAGCGTGAAAGAAGGTAAGGCAGCTGGATATGATAGAGTATCACTCGAGATGCTAAGGGCTGGAGAGGGAGTGATGGCAGGCCTGCTGTACACCTTTTTTAATTTATGTTGGGAATTAAAACGGGTACCGGATGACTGGTGTAAAACAGTTATAGTACCAATATATAAAGGAAAAGGGTCACAGCAGGACTGTAAAAACTACCGTGGTATCAGCTTGCTTAGTATTGTGGGTAAACTGTATGCTAAGGTGTAAATTAAAAGAGTTATGAAAGAAACTGATGGAAAAATTTGGGATGTGCAAGCGGGTTATAGGAAGGGAATGGGGTGTACAGATCAAGTCTTTTCCATGCGCATGATTGCGGAGAAGTTTTTGGCTAAAAAACCAGAAATTATTTGTGCGTTCGCTGTGTAGTGGCGGTTAAGAATATCCACTACCCCATATCTTCCCGTGGGTGTCGTAAAAGGTGACAGAGGGAAACAGGCAGGAGATGGGCAGCAGCATCTACCCTATAACAGCAACTGTACGACAAAAAAAACTGCGGTTGCCAACCCGCTCGCCAAGCGTGGCAACTATGGCAATATATCCCCCATGAACAATTACACAAATAGACGGCCCCCAGTCCCCGGCGGCCTCGCTATTCCTGGCTACGGTGGCGACCATGGTAACGGTGGGGCAGGGGGTGCTAAGAATCTCCGGTGGAGGTCCGGTTGCCACCTACGACGACTCGATCTGGCAACATTTAACGCACGCACCCTGAGGACTGACGAGAAGATCCTGGAGATGGAAGAAGAGATAGACAAGTTGCGCTGGAATATTATTGGATTATCCGAGGTCCGAAGAGAGGGGGAGGACACGGTGATTCTCGAATCCGGCAACTTGTTCTATCACCGGGAGGGCGACCATCTGTCCCAAGGAGGTGTCGGATTTATCGTCCACAAGTCTCTCGTCAACAACGTTGTAAAGATTGGGAGTGTGTCGACGAAGGTTACGTACCTGATACTCAGAATCACCAAACGGTATTCGCTGAAGGTCATACAGGTTTACGCACCAACCTCGATACATCCCGATGAGGAGATGGAGGAAATGTATGAGGATATTTCCAAAGCCATGCATTCCTCCAGAACCCACTACACGGTGTTCATGGGAGACTTCAACGCAAAACTAGGCACAAGATAAAGCGGTGAGCTGAAGTTAGGGAAATTTGGAGTGGGGCAACGGAACCGAAGGGGCCAGCAGCTGGCCGACTTTATGGAGAAAGAGGGACTCTTTATGATGAACTCTTTCTTCCAGAAGCGGCCCCACAGGAAGTGGACCTGGTCGAGCCCCGACAGTTCGACAAAAAATGAGATTGATTTCATTATGACGACCAGACGCCAACTGTTCAGTGATGTCTCAGTGATCGCAAGGGTGAAAACTGGCAGCGATCACCGAATGGTTAGAAGCACACTGAACCTAAACGTTAAGTTGGAGAGGTCTCGTCTAATGAAGTCAACGCTCCGTCCCCCCTCGTGCTCTAATCCAGAATCCCGAAAACTTTCAGCTCGAGTTACGTAGCCGCTTTCAGTGCCTAGAAGGTTGCAATGCAGTTGACGATATGAATGACAAGCTCGTGGAAACTGTCCATGCGGTCGGAGCTAAGTTTTGCAGGACCCGCCGCAGAAGAACACAAAAACTCTCCGATCACACTCTTAATCTCATGGCTGTTAGACGGGAGATGAGGCTGCAATCGTCAACAGATTTGACAGCATACAGGCAACTGAACAGACAGATCTCCAAATGCATGTGGCGAGACTTACGCAACTTTAATACTGCTCGTATTAAAGAAGCGATCGAGCGGAACCAGGGCTCCAAAGTCTTTGCCAGAGATCTGTCTGCCAGTAAGAGCCAACTGTCAAAGCTGAAGACTGAGTGTGGCAGCATCGTTTCCGGGACACCTGAGATTTTGAGTGAGATTGAGAGGTTCTATGGGCAGTTGTACACATCATCGTTGGAGCCACACGCAAGTGTGAGTAATGATCCGAGAGCAAGTCTTATCCGACACTATTCCGATGATATCCCTGACGTCAGTCTAAGCGAGATTAGAATGGCTCTCCAGCACCTTAAAAACGGCAGGGCCCCAGGCGAGGATGGAATTACAGCGGAGCTTCTGAAAGCGGGTGGAACACCGGTACTTGAAGTCCTTCAGAAGCTCTTCAATTTCGTTCTCCATGGTGGCACTACTCCAGAGGCGTGGAGCAGAAGTGCGGTGGTCTTGTTCTTTAAGAAAGACGACAACGCTCTCTTGAAGAACTACAGACCGATTTCCCTTTTGAGCCGCGTCTACGTGCTGTTTTCGAGAGTCATTACGAATCGTCTCGCACGCAGACTCGACGACTTCCAGCCTCCCGAACAAGCCGGTTTCCGAAAAGGATTCAGTACCATAGACCACATACATACCCTGCGGCAGATTGTACAGAAGACTGAAGAGTACAATCTGCCACTTTGCCTGGCGTATGTCGACTATGAGAAAGCCTTTGATTCCGTCGAAATTTGGGCGGTGCTACAGTCCCTTCAGCGGTGCCAAGTTGACTGTCGGTATATCGAAGTGCTGAAGTGTTTGTACAGTAGGGCTACGATGGCTATCCGAGTACAGAACCAGAGTTCGAAACCTATCCAACTGCAGAGAGGTGTAAGACAGGGTGACGTTATATCCCCGAAACTCTTCACCGCTGCATTGGAGGACGTTTTAGGCTACTGAACTGGAAAGGATACGGTATTAACATCAATGGCGAGTACATCACACACCTTCGATTTGCCGACGATATAGTCCTTATGGCAGAATCGCTGGAGGACTTAAGCACTATGCTCAATGACCTCAATAGTGCCTCCCAACGGGTAGGTCTTAAGATGAACATGGACCAAACAAAGATCATGTTTAATGTCCATGTCACACCTATGCCGGTAGTTGTTGGGAGCACTATGCTCGAAGTTGTTGACGAGTACGTTTACCTGGGATAAATAGTCCGACTAGGCTAGTCCAACTTCTACCGAGAAGTCAATCGACGGATTCAACTCGGCTGGGTAGCGTTCGGGAATTTACGACATATCTTCTCGTCAAGTATACCTCAATCTCTAAAAACTAGATTGTACAACCAGTGCGTGTTGCCAGTGATGACTTACGGATCTGAGACGTGGTCCTTCACTGCTGGCCGTATGAGGACGCTCAAGGTCGCTCAGCGAGCTATGGAGAGGGCTATGCTCGGAGTTTCTCTGCGTGATAGACTCAGAAATGAGGATATCCGCAGTAAAACCAGAGTGACCGACATAGCCCAACGGATTAGTAAGCTGAAGTGGCAATGGGCCGGCCATATAGCTCGAAGAACCGATAACCGATGGGGAAGAAAGGTTCTCGAGTGGCAGCCTCGTACCGGTAGGCGTAGTGTAGGACGACCTCCCACTAGATGGAGTGACGACCTGGTAAGATATGCAGGAAGTCGATGGATGCAGGTGGCTCAGGACCGTGCTTTGTGGCATTACTTGGGGGAGGCCTATGTTCAGCAGTGGACTTGTGAAGGGCTGTGATGATGATGATGATGATGCCGATGATCAAGTTATATTTGCGTCATCGGCGGCTGAGTTGCAAATGATGGTTATATTAATGAACTGGGTATTAAAAGAAAGGGGAATGAAAGTAAACGCAAGTAAGACGAAATTGATAGTTTATGAAAGAGAAGAAAGCAAAACGGTATGTGAAATAAGAATAGGAGAGTTAATTGAGCAAGTGGATGAGTTTGTGTATTTGAGATGTGTATTTAGCAGGGATGGTAGATATGATAGGGATATAGAACGACGAGTAAATGCAGGGAATAGAGTGAATGGGGCACTACACTCTATTATGAAGAACCAGAATAGGTCAAAAAAAGCACGTATGGTAATTCATAATGCTGTGTTAGTCCCTACTTTAATGTATGGTATTGAAAGCTGGGTGTGGCAGAAGAAGCACGAAAGTAGAATAAATGCGGTAGAAATGCGGTCTTTAAGGAGTATGCAAGGGTTGAATCTGAATGACAGGGTGAGAAATTGCATGATAAGAGATAAATGTGGTATGCAAGATGATGTTGTGACCAGGATTAAGAAAGGAATGCTTCGGTGGTTTGGTCATGTAGAAAGATTGAATGAGGAAAGAGTGATAAAGCAAATTTATATGGCAGATGTGAACGGCCGAGTCGGGAAGGGATGCCCTAGATAAAAGTTTATCGACCAAAATGGCGATATTTTGAAAAGGGATCACGTTAGAAGTACCCTTAACCGACGAGCATGTATGCGTAGATATATGGATGTAAAGGAGGCGAAAGAGGTATGTCAGGATCGTGCCAAATGGAAGTCCGTATTCTCTGCCTACCCCTCTGGGTGACAGGTGTGAGTGTTTATGTTATGTATATGTAATTCAAAATGCATTTCTGGCATCTAAAAACAGTGTAATAAGTTTAAGCTTAACCCAAACAAGCCTCCTAGACTATAAACATTATCAAAATCAAGTACCTCGATTTTGATAATGTTTACCCAATATAACCTCAAAACAGTGACTATCGATATCTCGAAAAATAAAGATTTCTGGCATAATAAGCAGCTAGATGGTAATCAATAGCATTATTGTCTGTCAACTAAAGCTAAAATAATCACTTAAATCGTGCAGCAGATTACTTAAGCCGACCCGAAGGAAGATTTGTATATATTTTCTATATTTATATTTTTGTTTTAATAAAAGCTTTTGTTGAGTGCTTCGAAATTAGGAAATATTATTTTTACCTTCCTGGTTATCATCACAAAATAAATCGTGTTATAGATTTGTTGTTATCTCTTGTTTATGAATTATAGTTATAGGTTTGACTTGAGTCAAACCAACGCAGCGCACGCGCCGGCATCGTGATATCGGAGGGGAGTGGGAAGACAGTGCGAGCGGCGCTGCCGAGCCGACAGTACGCACGATATGTACTATAAGATTATAACCTCATAGCTCGCGCCTTTGACACTGTGTAAACAAATAGTGATTGTACTTGTTGTTGATTCAGGTATTTAGCATTACATCGTCTTTGTAAACATATGTCTCCTGTATGTAACGTGTGTTATTCATAAGTACTAATGTGTTTTGTGATTAAACTTGCAGTTATTACTCGCATCAACAGCCGTACTTATTGCCATATCCCACCTAAAGAAAAAAAAGTCGTGATTTCCGACTTACAAATCAACAACATAATCATGACGTCACTACGGGCGAAATTTCACTTCGTTTCGGATTCCCTGGACGCAAAAACTACGATCGTGAAAGTGCTTACCATACAATTAGAAGGTGAGGATACTATATTTCAATTCCCTAAGGAGTATCAGCGTAAGGAGCATCACCCGAAATTATTCGACACGAGTGTTGTAAAGAATGTAGTCAATAGCATGAAGACCCGTGGTAAATTCCGGAATATATGGGTATCGCTGGCGGATGAGCTGAAGGATCAGTACCTAGACGAGGAGGGCAACGTATGCTTCGACGGGATATATCTGGACGAGGCCCCTATCAATCCTATCCCCGCATTACCAAAATTTTCCCAATCCGAACCGGTCGAAAACAAATCCATACATTCAGTGGTAAGAGATATGATTCTAGATAAGTTATCAGGAAAAAATCAAAACACGAAGGTATTTCTAAACCTTTTTGTACAAGAATGCAACCGTTTAAAAATTGAAAACACACGTTTTCCAGAAGTGTTAAGACTTTTTTTATAAGGACCGGCCCTTGATTGGTTTCTTGCCTTTCTAAAGACACATACAATCTCACGACCGTGGGAATTCTGGCAAAACTCTTTTCTTGATACCTTTGCAGAGCTGAGTTGGGCCGAAATAAATTATGCCTACACTTTTCGTTATGTCAGTGGGCCAATGTTAGATTACGCGCTCAAAAAAGATAAACTTACTCTTGGACGCGGATCCGGAATTAACCCCAAATAGCCAAATAAATTTTATTGTATGGGGTTTACCGTATCAAATAAGCTTCTTAATAAACTTGAGCGCTTGCAAAAGCAGTGTATCCGTTTCATATTTGGGGTCTAGAAATTTGACCGTATACGGTCAAATTTCTTGAGAGATATATCTCAGTTTCGTAAGCAACTCAAGTGGCTTCCTATTCGACTTCGAAGGAACACTCGATTGTTATGTATCCTCTATAACATTTTGCACAACCCTTCCTCTCCCACATACCTCAGAAGCCGATTTTCCTTCACCCATCCTCCGGACAAACCATGCAGAGCCCTTGTTAAAAATCTTCTTGACTTTCCCGTCTTTAATTCCGGTTATTACTCCCACTCCTTTTCAGTTCACGCTGTAAGATTATGGAACTCACTACCGTCAAATATAAGAAATTCCGAAACTTTGTTGATATTCAAGAAACGTCTTAGAGATAACTACTTTGCATCCTGTTAATTTATATATATATATATATATATATATATATATATATATATATATATATATATATATATATATATATATATCATATGTAACTATCGTATCAATTATTATTATTATTTATTGATTTATTTTATTTTTATTTATTGTTTTATTTTATATAATTTCCGTAACATTGTGTATATTATTTATTTTTTTGTAGTACTAATGTATGCACTAAGTTTGCAATTTAAATATAATTTCCTTTATGGGTCTACTGGAAGATATTTCAGCGAATTTGGAATAAGTAGAACCTTTGTACGTAATTACTATAAGACTGCTTCTGTACCTTAATGTGTGTACATAAAATAAATTAAAAAAAAAAAATAAGGACAAGAATCAATAAAATGTATTTAAATTCAATTGATCAATTGATGTCGTGTATTCGACAATTAGAAAATTCATCTACGAGTAATAATAACAAAAATAAAAATTCGTTCGTAATTGAAAATAAATCGCAAAATAAATTACCAAATAGATCAGAGTACAAACCTTGCTCGTACTGCAAAGATAAAGGTTTTCCAAACAGATTCCATCCTGAAAATCTTTGTCGCAATAAACAACCAAGCCATAAAGAAAACTTCAAAAATGACAAAATCAAAATGGTAAATAACTTAGAAGTACAAGATAGTATTTCATCAAGTGACGACTCAAAAAACGAATAACTACCCCACTTATCAAATTAAAAATCCTGGTAAACAATAAGCCCGTTATTGCGCTTTATGATTCTGGAGCCAATATCTCAGTAATTAATTATTCCACTTTTAAAAGATTAAAACTAAATGAAAATATAAGTGGGGCTAAAAAAATAAATACTGTTTCAGGTGTGACAGAAACGTTGGGTTTAATTATAATACCCCTAAAAATTTTTGCTATCTCTAAAAATTGGCCTTTTTTTGTAATAAAAAAGCGAATCATTTCAGGATGATATCCTTTTAGGGTTAGACGCCATTAAAGAATTTAAGCTATGTCTCTTGACACCTACTTGAGTACTCCTACACCACCTTGAGAACCTAAAAATTTCTCAAAAACATGACAAACATTTTGAATTACGCAACCAGAATAAAATAAATACTACAACTATAAATGTAAAACCTAATAGCAAAACTTCTTTGGATTGCCTATTAGACAACCATAAAACAGTTTTTGCCGAACATAAGTACGATATCGTCACGGTAAAAAACTATGAAGCAACGGTAAAACTTACCAAAAATAAATACATCGCTAGAAAACCCTACAAGTGCTCGTTGCAGGATAAAGAGGAAATAGATACACAAATTAAATCTTTACTAAAAGCTGGTCTTATAGAACATTCCACCAGTCCATACGCTTCTCCAATAACTCTTGTTTTTAAGAAGGAAGAATGAAAAAAATCGCGGTTGTGTATTGACTACAGTGAACTCAACAAAATAGTTGTTCCTGAATGCTATCCTTTTCCTATTGTGACGGCCCAATATTATTATCAATAATTAAATTCAATATAAAGGGGCATCAAAAATAGTCTTAAAAGATATATATTAAGCAATTAAGTTAAATTAATAAACATAAAGTTAATATATTTCAGACATTATCCCAATAACATAGTAAATTAAAGGCAAAATTATTGTTTTTCGTAATAAATAAATTTATTTAAAAACTTGAAAAAATATTTAAAATAAGATAAATAATAGAAATACAAGTCAAAAAATATTATAAAATTAAGTTAAATAACGTTTATAAGATAATTAGAAAATTTGTTAAAAATAGTTTAAGTCATGGGAGGTGTTCGTGTATAAAAGAAAAGTTGTGGAAGGATTTCACGTATAGATGAAATTTCTTAAGTTGTTGAAGGAGTTCATGTATTAAAGAAAATTTTCCTAAGTTATGGAAGGTGTTCACGTATAGACGTCTTGTATGGAGGAAGCTGCCGGAGGTACATACCTGCAGTTGTACATATATATGGGGTGGTCGGGAGCCCGACTGCCTGAAGTACTGTAGCACAATGACTAGTCCTTATTAGGGACTTGAAAAGGAATATTATGGTGGCGTGTGTGCTGCTTCACGAGCAATTGGTCCGAGGTAAACTTGGACTCGCTAACCGATGTGTCCTAGACATATCATCTTAGTGCCGGTGGTAAGCGGGTTTGTTGTAGCAATACGGCTTTCCCGTGGACATCGCACACCCATACCGTTTGTGGGCGATGTCGTTGCACATAGCGATGTGTCGTCTATCTTTCGGATGGGGATGATGAGTGTGTATGGTAGGACTTTTAAGTGTAACAGCCATACTCAACTTCATGTCTTAGTGTATTAGCGCTATGATACGTGTAGTTTTGTCCACTGGCGTCTTAGTAGTGTGCTACTATGATACGTTGGTGATATTTTTTATATAACAACAATAAAAACTTTGTTACCAAAATCGATAGGAGTCATGTGGGTGTGTAGTGAGGGGGCGCCACCCGTATGATAGTTGCATTGATGCTTACTGCTACTTGCGGTATTGCGTCTTGTGATGGATCTGCGGGTGTGCTGCGCCTGATTCGACGCATTCTTGTGGTTCTGGTCGATGGAGGTATACAATTAACATCGTAGTGCTGGTGGTAAGCGGGTTTGTTGTAGCAATACGGCTTTCCCGTAGACATCGCACACCCATACCGTTTGTGGGCGATGTCATTGCACATAGCGATGTGTCGTCTATCTTTCGGATGGGGATGATGAGTGTGTATGGTAGCACTTTTAAGTGTAACAGGCATACTCAACTTCATGTCTTAGTGCATTAGCGCTATGATACGTGGAGTTTTGTTCACTGGCGTCTTAGTAGTGTGCTACTATGATACGTTGGTGATATTTTTTATATAACAACAATAAAAACTTTGTTACAAAAATCGATAGGAGTCATGTGGGTGTGTTGTGAGGGGGCGCCACCCGTATGATAGTTGCATTGATGCTTACTGCTACTTGCGGTATTGCGTCTTGTGATGGATCTGCGGGTGTGCTGCGCCTGATTCGACGCATTCTTGTGGTTCTGGTCGATGGAGGTATACAATTAACATCGTAGTGCTGGTGGTAAGCGGGTTTGTTGTAGCAATACGGCTTTCCCGTGGACATCGCACACCCATACCGTTTGTGGGCGACGTCGTTGCGCATAGCGATGTGTCGTCTATCTTTCGGATTGGGATGATGAGTGTGTTTGGTAGCACTTTTAAATGTAACAGGCATACTCAACTTCATGTCTTAGTGCATTAGCGCTATGATACGTGGAGTTTTGTTCATTGGCATCTTAGTAGCGTGCTACTATGATACGTTGGTGATATTTTTTATATAACAACAATACCAACTTTGTTACCAAAGTCGATAAGAATCATGTGGGTGTGTTGTGAGGGAGCGCCACCCTTATGATAGTTGCTTTGATGCTTACTGCTACTTGCGGTATTGCGTCTTGTGATGGATCTGCGGGTGTGCTGCGCCTGATTCGACGCTCTCTTGTGGTTCTGGTCGATGGAGGTATGCGGGTGCTGATGTCTGCTGGGATGTATGGGGGACCTTGGGATGGTGTAAGCCCGAAGATAGTCGTATTGATGCTTGTTGCGTTCTGCAGCACTGCGTCTCTGCGATGGTTGTTTGGTGGGACGCTATTCTCAATGGCGCTCTCTGCGTCTTGGTTTGACTCACACCTAAGTAGCTTTGCCCAAGTCGGGTCCCTTCATTGCGGGGCTGCAGACTGTCTGCCCTCCACGATGTTTTATATAACAACGTAATATTATATCTCTGTAACTTTCCCACCTTTGAATGATTGAAGGCAACTTGTTGGTGGGTGAGACAAATATGATCTAAAATGCATTTACTCAACGTCAGTGACACAAAGCTTTTCTGATGGCGAATTATTACTCTTATCTTATAACTGCCTTTTGGCTATATCTGCCGTTGTATTGGTTGGTGGAGCATATGTGTCGACCTCATGCGGGTGGTAGCTGGCGGGAGGATCTGAGGAGACTCTCAAGGCTGCGGCCGAAAGCCGCACAACGTGGGACCCCATTCCCTTGAGGTGAGCGGTAGACTCATGACACGCTCTGCGGCTAGTAGCCGTGCTGATCATGCAATTGGTGGTGATGCCATACACTTACATCACGTCTGCAGGAGCGGCGGTCTGGCGGGTGGTGGCGCTCACGGAGGGTTTACGGCCAGTGTGCCTATTTGCCTAAACCGTGTGACGTACATTCACTGTGGCTGGATTCGTTCGTATTCTGTATGGCGTTTACACGCATTGACATGCGCGACTTCGGTCGATGTTTGTGCTTACGCACTAACAAGGGGCCAAGCCTCTTTTACTGGTTCGCCAGTTATTTTGCTGTGGACTACGGTCCAGTTCCCGAATTAGCGTTCCCTACGGGGGGAGTGCATCAAAATGGTTGGCACTCACCGTGCACGGCGTGTGTGGGGCCGTGTACCTCCCCTACATTTTTTTTAAATAAATGTAGGAGAGCGAAGCCCTTGTATCGGGTATTTTGTATAAATATATTTTGAGCCTTTTCCGAGCGGGAAGGGATAATTAATAATGTAAACCTGATACAAGCGGAATAGGGACGTTTTATGTTCTTAACCTTTTTTCGAGCCCTGTCTTCGTGAACGGGGTTCACTTAACTTATAAAGCACTACCAACAGCTTTAAATTGCTCTAGTGAATATTCATTCTTCAAAAGACACCTAAAAGAACTAAGTTACTAAACAAACACAACGTAAATAAGGGTCCTAACTAAGTCGATCACGCCAAAATATTACAAACGGCCTATTATTAAACCTTTAGAAAGATCAAAATATATTTTATTAATCTTGGTCACAAATATATATAATTATTATGTAAAGGGGAATATAATACATTTAGTATTTTTATATATTTATTATTATGAGGGGGGAAGCGTTACACTATAATAGATGACTTAGTACTATTAGCACGCGATTGCTCGCTTTTCACGAAACTCGACATAAACTCGGCGTTTTGGTCGATCCCGATTAGAGAAAAGGATAAACAAAAGACGGCATTCATTACACATAATGGCCACTGGCAATGGTCATGTTTACCTTTCGGTCTTAAATCAGCTCCGGCAATATTCCAGAGAATACTGAGTGACGTAATCTCTAAAAGTCATCTGAATGCATTCGCCATAAATTATATAGATGACATCTTGATTTTTTCGAAAAACATTACGGACCACCTAAGTCATATTGATAAAACCCTTACAGCCCTCAAAAATGCGGGTTTCAAATTAAACTTAAAGAAATGTTCTTTTGCAAAGGAATCAGTTGTGTATCTCGGTCATGAAATAGGAGAAAATTTAATAAGACCCCTAAATGACAATTTAATTGCAATAAAAAAATTTCCAATACCACTGAACCAAAAAAATATTAGACAGCTTCTAGGCAAGATAAACTTTTATTTAAAATACATTCCCAACGCATCAATAATATTAGAACCTTTTCATAACCTACTTAGGAAAAATGTTCAGTTTGAGTGGTCTCAGAAGTGCGAAGATAGCTTCAATAAAATAAAACAATATCTAAGTTCAGAGCCTATACTAGCGATCTTCGACCCGACACTTCAAATATATATTTTTACAGGCGCATCTAAATAAGGAGTCGGAGCAATCTTAAAACAACCGCAAAAAGATAATTCTCTCAAACCTGTATTTTACTTTTCAAAAAAGCTGACTCAGTCACAAAAAAATAAACGTGCTATTTTTCTAGAATGTCTGGCCATAAAAGAGTCAATAAGATATTGGCAATACTACTTGATGGGTCATAAATTTATCATTTTCTCAGACCATAAACCTCTTGAAAATTTCAATGTAAAAAATAGCCAGGACCCAGATTTGTTACCTATACTAAACTTTATATCAAACTGCGATTTTAACATAATATACAACCCCGGAAAGAATAATATAGAAGCAGATAGCCTTTCACGAAATCCGGTTTTAGAAAATAAAAATAATAATGAATCTACTATTAAAACAGTAAACTTTGTATCGTTGGATGATGTGAAGAACAACCAAAAACAATTACACACTGAAAATGAAACGTTTCAAACTGAAAATAACATTTATTATAAAACTATGAATAATAAAAAGAAAATCTGGATTACAGAGGATTTCGGTATAAACCTGATAAAAAAAATCCACAGTAACAGCCAGATAGGTGTGAAACAAATAACCCTAACTTTGACACCGACATATTATTTTAAAATACTGCACAAACATATAAAACTCGTATGTCGAACATGCGACACATGTATAAAAAATAAGTCAAGATTCGGAAATTTTATTCAACCCCTGTCTCAACTAGGTCCAGCTACGGAACCGTTTCAGATAGTATCTTTGGATACAATAGGAGGGTTCGGAGGTAATAGATCACCAAAAAGATACTTGCATTTAGTAATAGATCATTTCACTAAGTTTGCTTTCGCGCTAACATCAAAAACTCAAACGGCAAAAGATTTTATTAATTTAGTAAAAAAAAATACAAAATTAAATTACTTTTAACAGACCAATATTCCGGTATAAACTCCAATCAATTCAAAAACTTTCTAAATTCGAAAACATTAAATACATATTTACAGCTGTGGATTGCCCTTTCTCAAACGGGCAAAACGAACGTACAAATCAGACTTTAGTTAACTCAATAAGGTGTAAAATTTCAGAAAATAGACACAGACCGTGGAGTATTATAACTGAGCAATGTATTGAAAATTATAATAACACTGTACATAGCACAACAAAATTTACACCTAGATATCTTTTAAATGGTATTGATAATTCTTTTCTACCTCCTGAATTGAACAAAAACAACTTAGAAAACCTGACAGAAAACAGAAAAATAGCATTCTTAAATTCTAAGAAAATTCATGATCAAAACAGAATTTTGTATGACAAGAATAAAAGGCCTTTAATATATCAAGAGGGAGATTTGGTATACATTCAAAACACGAGTCGCTTAAATCGAAACAAGCTGGATCTAATTCGAGTGGGCCCTTTTAAAATAAAAAAGAAAATTTCAATTCTATTATATATCGTAGATTCAGGTCTCAAAAAAGAAGGAATCAAATATTTTCCACGCAAATAAAATGATCCCTTACTGTCCTACTCCTGAATACTATCTTTCCTAAGAGGGGGCGGAATAGGGGGGATGTAGGTTTGACTTGAGTCAAACCAACGCAGCGCACGCGCCGGCATCGTGATATCGGAGGGGAGCGGGAAGACAGTGCGAGCGGCGCTGCCGAGCCGACAGTACACACGATATGTACTATAAGATTATAACCTCATAGCTCGCGCCTTTGACACTGTGTAAACAAAAAGTGATTGTACTTGTTGTTGATTCGGGTATTTAGCATTACATCGTCTTTGTAAACATATGTCTCCTGTATGTAACGTGTGTTATTCATAAGTACTAATGTGTTTTGTGATTAAACTTGCAGCTATTACTCGCATCAACAGCCGTACTTATTGCCATATCCCACCTAAAGAAAAAAAAGTCGTGATTTCCGACTTACATAGTTTCTTACGTGTTGGTTATGAAATGTCTAATTATTGTAATAATTGGTACTGTTACAAATCATCAGTGTTATTAGTTTTGAGTAAATAGGCATCATCATCATCATCATCATCACAGCCCTTCACAAGTCCACTGCTGAACATAGGCCTCCCCCAAGTAATGCCAAAAAGCACGGTCCTGAGCCACCTGCATCCATCGACTTCCTGCATATCTTACCAGGTCGTCACTCCATCTAGTGGGGGGTCGCCCTACACTACGCCTACCGGTACGAGGCTGCCACTCGAGAACCTTTCTTCCCCATCGGTTATCGGTTCTTCGAGCTATATGGCCGGCCCATTGCCACTTCAGCTTACTAATCCGTTGGGCTATGTCGGTCACTCTGGTTTTACTGCGAATATCCTCATTTCTGAGTCTATCACGCAGAGAAACTCCGAGCATAGCTCTCTCCATAGCTCGCTGAGCGACCTTGAGCGTCCTCATACGGCCAGCAGTGAAGGACCACGTCTCTGATCCGTAAGTCATCACTGGCAACACGCACTGGTTCTACACTTTAGTTTTCAGAGATTGAGTTATACCTGACGAGAAGATGTGTCGTAATTTCCCGAACGGCACTCTACGGAACTCTCGGTCGAAGTTGGACTTACCTAGTCGGACTATTTGTCCCAAGTAAACGTACTCGTCAACAACTTCGAGCATAGTGCTCCCAGCAACTACCGGCATAGGTGTGACATGGACAATAAGCATGATCTTTGTTTTGTCCATGTTCATCTTAAGACCTATCCGTTGGGAGGCACTATTGAGGTCATTGAGCTTAGTGCTTAAGTCCTCCAGTGATTCTGCCATAAGGACTATATCGTCGGCAAATCGAAGGTGAGTGATGTACTCGCCATTGATGTTAATACCGTATCCTTTCCAGTCCAGTAGCTTGAAAACGTCTTCCAAAGCAGCGGTGAAGAGTTTCGGGGATATAACGTCACCCTGTCTTACACCTCTCTGCAGTTGGATAGGTTTCGAGCTCTGGTTCTGTACTCGGATAGCCATCGTAGCCCTACTGTACAAACACTTCAGCACTTCGATATACCGACAGTCAACTTGGCACCGCTGAAGGGACTGCAGCACCGCCCAAATTTCGACGGAATCAAAGGCTTTCTCATAGTCCACATACGCCAGGCAAAGTGGCAAATTGTACTCTTCAGTCTTCTATACAATCTGCCGCAGGGTACGTATGTGGTCTATGGTACTGAAGCCTTATCGGAAACCGGCTTGTTCGGGAGGCTGGAAGTCGTCGAGTCTGCGTGCGAGACGATTCGTAATGACTCTCGAAAACAGCACGTGGACGCGGCTCAAAAGGGAAATCGGTCTGAATTTCTTCAAGAGAGCGTTGTCGCCTTTCTTAAAGAACAAGACCACCGCACTTCTGCTCCACGCCTCTGGAGTAGTGCCACCATGGAGGACGGAATTGAAGAGCTTCTGAAGGACTTCAAGTACCGGTGTTCCATCCGCTCAGAAGCTCCGCTGTAATTCCATCCTCGCCTGGGGAGCCCTGCCCTGTCCTGCCGTTTTAAGGTGCTGTAGAGCCATTCTAATCTCGCTTAGACTGACGTCCGAGATATCATCGGAATAGTGTCGGATAAGACTTGCTCTTGGATCGTTACTCACACTTGCGTGTGGCTCCAACGATGATGTGTACAGCTGCCCATAGAACCTCTCAATCTCACTCAAAATCTCAGGTGTCCCGGAAACGATGCTGCCACACTCAGTCTTCAGCCTTGACAGTTGGCTCTTACGGGCAGACAGATCTCTGTCAAAGACTTTGGAGCTCTGGTTTCGCTCGATCGCTTCTATAATACGAGCAGTATTAAAGTTGCGTAAGTCTCGCCGCATGCATTTGGAGATCTGTCTGTTCAGTTGCCTGTATGCTGTCAAATCTGTTGACGATTGGAGCCTCATCTCCCGTCTAACAGCCATGAGATTAAGAGTGTGATCGGAGAGTTTTTGTGTTCTTCTGCGGCGGGTCTTGCAGAACTTAGCTCCGACCGCATGGACAGTTTCCACGAGCTTGTCATTCATATCGTCCACTGCATTGCAATCTCGTAGGCCCTGAAAGCGGTTGTGTAACTCGAGCTGAAAGTTTTCGGGATTTTGGATTAGAGCACGTGGGGGACGGAGCGTTGACTTCATTAGACGAGACCTTTCCAACTTAACGGTTAGGTTCAGTGTGCCTCTAACCATTCGGTGATCGCTGCCAGTTTTCACCCTTGCGATCAATGAGACATCACTGAACAGTTGGCGTCTGGTCGTCATAATGAAGTCAATCTCATTTTTTGTCGAACCGTCGGGTCTCGACCAGGTCCACATCCTGTGGGGCCGCTTCTGGAAGAAAGAGTTCACCATAAAGAGTCCCTCTTTCTCCATAAAGTCGGCCAGCTGCTGGCCCCTTCGGTTCCGTTGCCCTACTCCAAATTTCCCTAACTTCAGCTCACCGTTTTCTCTTGTGCCTAGTTTTGCGTTGAAGTCTCCCATCAACACCGTGTAGTGGGTTTTGGAGGAATGCATGGCTTTGGAAATATCCTCATACATTTCCTCCACCTCCTCATCGGAATGTGCCGAGGTTGGTGCGTAAACCTGTATGACCTTCAGCGAATACCGTTTGGTGATTCTGAGTATCAGGTACGCGACCCTCGTCGACACACTCCCAATCTTTACAACGTTGTTGACGAGAGACTTGTGGACGATAAATCCGACACCTCCTTGGGACAGATGGTCGCCCTCCCGGTGATAGAACAAGTTGCCGGATTCGAGAATCACCGTGTCCTCCCCCTCTCTTCGGACCTCGGATAATCCTATAATACTCCACCGCAACTTGTCTATCTCTTCCAGCTCTTCCAGCTCCAGGATATTCTCGTCAGTCCTCAGTGTGCGTGCGTTAAATGTTGCCAGGTCGAGTCGTCGTAGGTGGCAACCGAACCTCCACCGGAGATTCATAGCACCCCCTGCCCCGCCGTTACCATGGTCGCCACCGTAGCCAGGAATAGCGGGGCCGCCGGGGACTGGGGGCCGTCTATTTGTGTTATTATTCATGGGGGGTATATTGCCATAGTTGCCACGCTTGGCGAGCGGGTTGGCAACCGCAGTTTTTTTTTGTCGTACAGTTGCTGTTATCAGGAAGATGCTGCTGACCATCTCCTGCCTGTTTCCCTCTGTCGCCTTTTACAACACCCACGGGAAGATATGGGGTAGTGGATATTCTTAACCGTCACTACACGGCAAAGAGTGAATAGGCATGTATCAGCATAATTATGTTGTTTCAAATAGGTACTTCTCTTTTGATAAAAATTCAATAGTGTAATGTAATAAAATAAAACTGCGTTATATTGTAATCAATCATGACATAATTTATTTCCCAAAGTTATAAATCATTTAAATAGGTTACGCCAACAAATATAACTTTTATATTTATAACAATCGTACCATAGCGTTTTGTAGTTCTGCCTACCCAATCTACACATACAGAAAAATTAAAAACTTGTTTTTTTACATACATGCCATCTAGTGTTCTAGCTTCGTAAACGTAGGTATATATCTGTGTGTGTATACGACACTATATTCAATGAAAGATGTTATAATAATACTTTGTGTCGAAATGGGTGTATTTTGAGGCAATGATATGACCCATTCCAATAAAATGTAATATCCGATAACCGCAAAGCCTACTCCTACGACTTCATAATTTTCCAATTACATTAAAACCCAAAATAAACTAAAAATGTTGACTTCAGCGCCATCTTGCGGGAGAATGGCTGGTAGCAGTCCATATGTTTCACCTTAAGGGGAATATTAGTAATGTTTATAGCATTGTTAATATTCTTTTTTTAAAAAATTACAGTCCGGCTGATGGTTACACAGCCGTGGTAGCTCAGATCGTTAACGCTCGCTGTAAATATAACAGAACGCGAGTAACCTGGGTTCGATCTCCGCTGGTACCAATGAAATTGTTAATTGCAATTTTAAGTGCTAATTTACCACGTGCTTGGCGGTGAAGCAAAACATTGCGAGGAAACCTGCATGTCTAAGAAATAAGAAAAAAAAGAAACAATATTTCGTGTGAAGTTCGCCGACACGAATTGGGGCAGCGCGGCGGACACTTCCTTGCCCTAAAACCCTCTCAGAAGTGAGAGGCCTGTGCTCAGCAGTGAGACGTTATATAGGCTGTAACTTTACTTTACTGATGGTTAGTGGCTTCTGCAATTCATTAACATTTACAGCCAACTTCAAATAAATCAGGCTACAAACGCGTTGTTACCTATTCGAACTAAAAATTTATTCCTTCCAGTTCTCTACACTATTCAGACCGGAATAAAGCAGTGGAGGCACACTTGAACCGCTAAATATATATAATAGGATAGTTCATATTCACACGGCCTCAAAGGCAGAAAAAAAATTCTATCACCTACTAAAGGGAATACTGATTAAGTACGAGTACTCGTAATTTCAAAATCCCACCTGTTTACCTCATTAAGCCATTTCATCATTTCCGTGATAATATTTTAATTTGTTAAAGTTAATTTTATTAAATAAATATCACCACGGTGGTATAAGAATATCCAATACTACATATTAGCGTCCCGTGTTTGTCGTAAGATGCTATAGAGGGACAGCTTTCCTAATAATAAATAGAAAATAAAAAAACTGCAGTTGCCTGATAAGCGTGGTAAATTTGTAAACTATCCTTCTAATGAGTCATTACTGTCACGTCCCGATATATCTCCCTGAATACCAATAATGCAAAATATTTCACGCCTAATTTTGATGACACATTCTCAGCGTATTGTAACTTATTTGTAACTTATACTAGGGTATAATTGAAAAAAGAAACACCGCGTTATTCTGGAAACATTTTACTTTAATAAATATTGTGCATATCAGTTGCGATGCGCAACTGCAGTTTACTCCTAAAAACATTTGTGTTAAAATATATGCAATAGGCAAAAGAAGCAAATGAACCCATATATTTATTTGAATTGATTTGATTAAATGTATTACTCAAATTATATTACATACATTAAATAAATTATATTATATAATTCATTTCGCGTCGTAGGTGGCAACCGAACCTCCACCGGAGATTTTTAGCACCCCCTGCCCCGCCGTTAACATGGTCGCCACCGTAGCCAGGAATAGTGGGGCAGCCGTGGACTGGTGTCCGTTTATTTGTGTAATTGTTCATTGGGGTATATTGCCATAGTTGCCACGCTAGGCGAGCGGGTTGGCAACCGCAGTTTTTTTTTGTCGTACAGTTGCTGTTATCAGGAAGATGCTGCTGCCCATCTCCTGCCTGTTTCCCTCTGTCGCCTTTTACGACACCCACGGGAAGATATGGGGTAGTGCATATTCTTAACCGCCACTACATGGCACTAACCGCCCGCCGCTCTGCAAGACCCGCCGCAGAAGAACACAAAAACTCTCCGATCACACTCTTAATCTCATGGCTGTTAGACGGGAGATGAGGCTGCAATCGTCAACAGATTTGACAGCATACAGGCAACTGAACAGACAGATCTTCAAATGCATGCGGCGAGACTTACGCAACTTTAATACTGCTCGTATTAAAGAAGCGATCGAGCGGAACCAGGGCTCCAAAGTCTTTGCCAGAGAACTGTCCGCCCGTAAGAGCCAACTGTCAAAGCTGAAGACTGAGTGTGGCAGCATCGTTTCCGGGACACCTGAGATTTTGAGTGAGATTGAGAGGTTCTATGGGCAGCTGTACACATCATCGTTGGAGCCACACGCAAGTGTGAGTAACAATCAAAGAGCAAGTCTTATCCGACACTATTCCGATGATATCCCAGACGTCAGTCTAAGCGAGATTAGAATGGCTCTCCAGCAATAAAAACGGCAGGGCCTCAGGCGAGGATGGAATTACAACGGAGCTTCTGAAAGCGGGTGGAACACCGGTACTTGAAGTCCTTCAGAAGCTCTTCAATTCCGTCCTCCATGGTGGCACTACTCCAGAGGCGTGGAGCAGAAGTGCGGTGGTCTTGTTCTTTAAGAAAGGCGACAACGATCTCTTGAAGAACTACAGACCGATTTCCCTTCTGAGCCGCGTCTACGTGCTGTTTTCGAGAGTCATTACGAATCGTCGAAATTTGGGCGGTGCTGCAGTCCCTTCAGCGGTGCCAAGTTGACTGTCGGTATATCGAAGTGCTGAAGTGTTTGTACAGTAGGGCTACGATGGCTATCCGAATACAGAACCAAAGCTCGAAACCTATCCAACTGCAGAGAGGTGTAAGACAGGGTGACGTTATATCCCCGAAACTCTTCACCGCTGCTTTGGAAGACGTTTTCAAGCTACTGGACTGGAAAGGATACGGTATTAACATCAATGGCGAGTACATCACTCACCTTCGATTTGCCGACGATATAGTCCTTATGGCAGAATCGCTGGAGGACTTAAGCACTATGCTCAATGACCTCAATAGTGCCTCCCAACGGACAGGTCTTAAGATGAACATGGACAAAACAAAGATCATGTTTAATGTCCTTGTCACAACTATGCCGTTAGTTGTTGGGAGCACTATGCTCGAAGTTGTTGACGAGTACGTTTACCTGGGACAAATAGTCCGACTAGGTAAGTCCAACTTGAACCGAGAGGTCAATCGACGGATTCAACTCGGCTGGGTAGCGTTCGGGAAATTACGACACATATTCTCGTCAGGTAAACCTCAATCTCTGAAAACTAAAGTGTACAACCAGTTCGTGTTGCCAGTGATGACTTACGGATCAGAGACGTGGTCCTTCACTGCTGGCCGTATGAGGACGCTCAAGGTCGCTCAGCGAGCTATGGAGAGGGCTATGCTCGGAGTTTCTCTGCGTGATAGACTCAGAAATGAGGATATCCGCAGTAAAACCAGAGTGACCGACATAGACCAACGGATTAGTAAGCTGAAGTGGCAATGGGCCGGCCATATAGCTCGAAGAACCGATAACCGATGGGGAAGAAGGTTTCTCGAGTGGCAGCCTCGTACCGGTAGGCGTAGTGTAGGGCGACCCCCCACTAGATGGAGTGACGACCTGGTAAGATATGCAGGAAGTCGATGGATGCAGGTGGCTCAGGACCGTGCTTTGTGGCATTACTTGGGGGAGGCCTATGTTCAGCAGTGGACTTGTGCAGGGCTGTAATGATGATTCATTTCGCGTTATAAGATGCGTGGGTATGTTGCGTAGTGGACAACCATAACAGTTTAACTTATTGTTAATGCTTGATGTTACTACCCATGTTTTTTTTTTTCATATAGTTCGCTATATATAAAAATCCTCAAAAAGTGTTCTTCAATAAACTGCAATAAGCTCAAACATCTAATTACTAAAATAATTTAAATTAAAACTATATGCTTTTAAATGACTGAAGCTAACTCTTGGGATTTTTGACGCGAGCTTGACCGTCAGCGTACTATGGTTACCGTTGTCATTGTGTGAGGTGAATTTTGATACGTAAAAGTGATGTGATTTTGTGGATGGAAGTGTCATAAACTATTAGTGAAAACGATGAAACAAGTTTTCCAATGTGCTGAAAACATTGACTTATATATTACTAGCATACTGAAACAAGTTTTCCATATACACCCCAAGTAATTTTTTCACCCAGTAGCTAATCATTGGATTGGATTTAGCTGAAGGCCACGGGTTTTGCATCCGTATTTCTATCCATGAATTTGCACTGATAAAATATTATCATAAAAACATGTTTAAAATTCAGAATTTTTGACAATATCTCGTAATGGGTTTGGCACTTGCAAACAATATACATCTTTTACATTTCACAGAACAGAATATGTTTAACAACAAATTTTGGAAACCAAGAAGTTTCGACATTAATTATTCATGATGTGATGATATGTAAGCGAGTTGAAATATTTGTTCATCACAAGGTCAATGTCGATTGTCATTGTCATAATAAATTTAAACTAATTTATACCAGGGCCTTAACAAGAAGTTGGGCGAATTGAATTCGAAACGAAAAAAGGAAATTAAAACAAAATTGAAACCGTGTGTATATGTGCCTGTTATGCGTTACAATACTATTTTTGGCAGAAGCATTCACGAGCCAAATTTTTATCATTCTCAGATGAAAATGTATAGTAATACATAAAAAAGAAATAAAAAAACAAACTCATACTAAATTTTTGTCAGGATGCTTAGCAGGCGCGCACACATCTACTCACTAAATCGTATAATTATTTCAAATGGTATAGTATTGCACACGAGATAAAGAAACATTCATTTTTATGTATAGAAATGGTGCCAGATACCTATATATTTAAAAGTATCTATTTTTGTCGACTCTTTGTTAACCCATCTTTTTGGATAACACCAAAATTAGCATAAAAAAATTTTCGGGATAAATCAAGCAACAGTACGAACGCAAATCTTGACAGACTCAATGTTAAAAATTTACATTATACCTATAAGTTTTCATTCAGGACGTAAACAGCAACATATCCTCAAATGTGTCGTAAAATCTAAAAAGTCTCGCGAATTGTTTTTTTTTTTTGCATTTCGTGCGTTTTGTAAATTTCCGCAAGTACAAGCAAAAATGTTGTGTAACTTATTTTAAATGACAAATTACTGTTTTTTTTAAGTGCACACGCACGGTAAAACCCACAAATAATTGTTTAAGATTTAGTTCTCTTAATAGTAAACTGCTCGAATGACGTCATGATTCACAAAACTAATGCTATTTTCTCAAGTTAAAGCACATAAGTAAATGAAATTAATTACTTAGCCAAGCCATGGTAGATCATAGGCTAAGCGTTCACTAAACATTTCAGTGCGGAAGCAACCCAGATTAAATCCCCACAGGCACCAACAAAATTGTTTATTGCAATTTTAATTGCAGACTTAATAGGTGCTTGGTGGTAAGGGAAAAAGTCTTAAGGAATCCTAATTTTTTATATAATGAAAGAGAACAGAAATGCGTCTTCAGTTAAAAAAAAAGTCTACGGTTCTTTACACTTACCATACGAATCACTATTGGATTAAACTGCTTTTTATGCTAATATTTTGTAAGATCGTGGTGGTTCCCTTGTCGAGTCGACTGATTTGTGCTGTATCCAAAACATAGCTTCAGCATAGCTATACCACGTTAAAATGTGAAAGCCAATAAGGAAGCAAAAAGCACGTCTGAGAAATTTAAAAAAAAAACATATTTCTATGACTCAAAGACCCTCTCAGAGATAAAAGAAAGGCTGTGCCCAGCAGTGGGACGTATATAGATTGTATTTTTACTTACTTTACTTTAACTTAAAAGAAAATAATTCAATATTGACTTTATGATGAAATTTCTACCCTTAGTTTGTGAAATGATTAAATATCATGGAAACTCAATTTCCGTCTCCAATATCTAATTATAAATATTCAACGAATTGAAATAAGCGCGACCACCTGATATTTGAGCTGCGAACATAAATCATACAGCTTTCTTGGTATACCAAGACAGGCAAGAGCATTCAAAATATAAAGCTACATAATATGATATGATATACTCGTTAGTAATTTTACTTTCTTTACTTTACTATTTAAAGACAAGAAAAATCAGTTACTTTGTGAGCAATTTATCATGGAAGCTCAATTTCCGGCTCCAATTTCTTATCATAAAATTTTCATTAATTGAAAAAAAAGCAACTACCCGTTACTTGAGCTGCGAACATAAATCATAAAGCTTTGTTGTTATCCCGAGACAGGCATAAAAAATCGAAATATAATGTAATATACTAACTTCCTTTACAAAAATAAGCCGTTTTCATGCAAAAACCTTTACACCTCAAAGCAGCTATTCTGAGTAATTAACACGACTGGCTGCGAGAGTTACCACTTTACCTTTAGATGAAAATATAACTAAAGTTGAATCGGAGTTACCATGTAGGCGGTGTTAGAATACCCACAACCTTAAATCATTCTGTAGTTGTAATAGGCAACAAAGGGACCCAAACCAAGTAATGGGCAGCAACATTTTCCAGATAACAAATTAAAAACATATCAAATTGCGGTTTCTTACCCCTGTATCATGGAAGTAATTTACGGCTAAAAGAAGTACAACCGAATTTTTTAGACCTTACTGTGCGTTTGCATCTGCTAGCACTTCATGACAAACACAACTTGTTTTATTGCTGTCCTAAATGTCGCCCTTTAGAGTTGCATAGGAAGCGCACCACCACGCCATACGCCCCGATAAACGCATTGTTCTAAATCTAAAACCTTAGGCTCAATTAGGAAATTATATTAATTTAGTATAAGGATTCTATTTCTTTAGTATTTTTTAAAGAACTTACTGTTTACTAGCAACGATCTTAACTAATTTATAATCCCTTTACTTTTACCAGGTAAGCTTATAATGCTAGAGTTAGGAGTGATTCATGACTGTGGAAAAGCGAGTAGTGTTAATTTAAAAATATCCACTACCCCGTATGTCCCATGGATGTCGTAGGGTGCAACATAGGGAAATAAACCAAGAGATGGGCAGCAAGGTTTTCCTAATAGCGTATAAAAAAAATCCAATACACTGCAGATGCTAACCAGTCCGCCAAGTTTAACAACTATGTTTATATATAAACATGTCCCCCCAATGAGGCAATCTATGGTGAGATCTATGTTTAGCAATGAACCTTTGGATAGGCTGTAATTTTATATTAAATTGAAAGCAACAAAATCCGTAAAATTAGTTCTATCAATCTGTTTTATGCGTAAATATAAGAAAGTAACATTGCTTGACTTAGTTATACTAGTGCTGCTATAAACATTTAATTTAAAAATGAATATTCAAAACTGAAGTTAGCTCGGGCATACCACGACATCCGGACGTCAAATACCTGTGTATACGGAGTGACCATGAGTGCCGCAAATCATATGAAATATCGGAAATTAATAATAAATAAAATAAATTAAATCCGCAAAATTAGATTTATTATATAATATTTTTACTTTTAGATATTCGCTATCTTACAAATACTAAAAATCTATCATATCATCATCATCATCATCATCACAGCCCTTCACGAGTCCACTGCTGAACATAGGCCTCCCCCAAGTAATGCCACAAAGCACGGTCCAGAGCCACCTGCATCCATCGACTTCCTGCATATCTTACCAGGTCGTCACTCCATCTAGTGGGGGGTCGCCCTACACTACGCCTACCGGTACGAGGCTGCCACTCGAGAACCTTTCTTCCCCATCGGTTATCGGTTCTTCGAGCTATATGGCCGGCCCATTGCCACTTCAGCTTACTAATCCGTTGGGCTATGTCGGTCACTCTGGTTTTACTGCGGATATCCTCATTTCTGAGTCTATCACGCAGAGAAACTCCGAGCATAGCCCTCTCTATAGCTCGCTGAGCGACCTTGAGTGTCCTCATACGGCCAGTAGTGAAGGACCACGTCTCTGATCCGTAATTCATCACTGGCAACACGCACTGGTTGTACACTTTAGTTTTCAGAGATTGAGGTATACCTGACGAGAAGATGTGTCGTAATTTCCCGAACGCTGCCCAGCCGAGTTGAATCCGTCGATTGACCTCTCGGTCGGAGTTAGACTTACCTAGTCGGACTATTTGTCCCAGGTAAACGTACTCGTCAACAACTTCGAGCATAGTGCTCCCAACAACTAACGGCATAGTTGTGACAAGGACATTAAACATGATCTTTGTTTTGTCCATGTTCATCTTAAGACCTATCCGTTGGGAGGCACTATTGAGGTCATTGAGCATAGTGCCTAAGTCCTCTAGCGATTCTGCCATAAGGACTATATCGTCGGCAAATCGAAGATGAGTGATGTACTCGCCATTGATGTTAATACCGTATCCTTTCCAGTCCAGTAGCTTGAAAACGTCCTCCAATGCAGCGATGAAGAGTTTCGGGGATATAACGTCACCCTGTCTTACACCTCTCTGCAGTTGGATAGGTTTCGAGCTCTGGTTCTATACTCGGATAGCCATCGTAGCCCCACTGTACAAACACTTCAGCACTTCGATATACCGACAGTCAACTTGGCACCGCTGAAGGGACTGCAGCACCGCCCAAATTTCGACGGTATCAAAGGCTTTCTCATAGTCCACATACGCCAGGCAAAGTGGCAAATTGTACTCTTTAGTCTTCTGTACAATCTGCCGCAGGGTATGTATGTGGTCTATGGTACTGAAGCCTTTTCGGAAACCGGCTTGTTCGGGAGTCTGGAAGTCATCGAGTCTGCGTGCGAGACGATTCGTAATGACTCTCGAAAACAGCACGTAGACGCGGCTCAGAAGGGAAATCGGTCTGTAGTTCTTCAAGAGAGCGTTGTCGCCTCTCTTAAAGAACAAGACCACCGCACTTCTGCTCCACGCCTCTGGAGTAGTGCCACCATGGAGGACGAAATTGAAGAGCTTCTGAAGGACTTCAAGTACCGGTGTTCCACCCGCTTTCAGAAGCTCCGCTGTAATTCCATCCTCGCCTGGGCCCCTGCCGTTTTTAAGGTGCTGGAGAGCCATTCTAATCTCGCTTAGACTGACGTCCGGGATATCATCGGAATAGTGTCGGATAAGACTTGCTCTTGGATCGTTACTCATACTTGCGTGTGGCTCCAACAATGATGTGTACAGCTGCCCATAGAACCTCTCAATCTCACTCAAAATCTCAGGTGTCCCGGAAACGATGTTGCCACACTCAGTCTTCAGCCTTGACAGTTGGCTCTTACGGGCAGACAGATCTCTGGCAAAGACTTTGGAGCCCTGGTTCCGCTCGATCGCTTCTTTAATACGAGCAGTATTAAAGTTGCGTAAGTCTCGTCGCATGCATTTGGAGATCTGTCTGTTCAGTTGCCTGTATGCTGTCAAATCTGTTGACGATTGCAGCCTCATCTCCCGTCTAACAGCCATGAGATTAAGAGTGTGATCGGAGAGTTTATGTGTTCTTCTGCGGCGGGTCTTGCAGAACTTAGCTCCGACCGCATGGACAGTTTCCACGAGCTTGTCATTCATATCGTCCACTGCATTGCAATCTTGTAGGCACTGAAAGCGGTTGTGTAACTTGAGCTGAAAGTTTTCGGGATTTTGGATTAGAGCACGAGGGGGACGGAGCGTTGACTTCATTAGACGAGACCTCTCCAACTTAACGTTTAGGTTCAGTGTGCCTCTAACCATTCGGTGATCGCTGCCAGTTTTCACCCTTGCGATCACTGAGACATCACTGAACAGTTGGCATCTGGTAGTCATAATGAAGTCAATCTCATTTTGTCGAACCGTCGGGGCTCGACCAGGTCCACTTTCTGTGGGGCTGCTTCTGGAAGAAAGAGTTCATCATAAAGAGTCCCTCTTTCTCCATAAAGTCGGCCAGCTGCTGGCCCCTTCGTTTCCGTTGCCCTACTCCAAATTTCCCTAACTTCAGCTCACCGTTTTCTCTTGTGTCTAGTTTTGCGTTGAAGTCTCCCATCAACACCGTGTAGTGGGTTTTGGAGGAATGCATGGCTTTAGAAATATCCTCATACATTTCCTCCACCTCCTCATCGGAATGTGCCGAGGTTGGTGCGTAAACCTGTATGACCTTCAGCGAATACCGTTTGGTGATTCTGAGGATCAGGTACGCGACCCTCGTCGACACACTCCCAATCTTTACAACGTTGTTTACGAGAGACTTGTGGACGATAAATCCGACACCTCCTTGGGACAGATGGTCACCCTCCCGGTGATAGAACAAGTTGCCGGATTCGAGAATCACCGTGTCCTCCCCCTCTCTTCGGACCTCGGATAATCCTATAATACTCCAGCGCAACTTGTCTATCTCTTCTTCCAGCTCCAGGATCTTCTCGTCAGTCCTCAGTGTGCGTGCGTTAAATGTTGCCAGGTCGAGTCGTCGTAGGTGGCAACCGAACCTCCACCGGAGATTCTTAGCACCCCCTGCCCCGCCGTTACCATGGTCGCCACCGTAGCCGGGAATAGCGGGGCCGCCGGGGACTGGGGGCCGTCTATTTGTGTAATTGTTCATGGGGGGGTATATTGCCATAGATGCCACGCTTGGCGAGCGGGTTGGCAACCGCAGTTTTTTTTGTCGTACAGTTGCTGTTATCAGGAAGATGCTGCTGCCCATCTCCTGCCTGTTTCCCTCTGTCGCCTTTTACGACACCCACGGGAAGATATGGGGTAGTGGATATTCTTAACCGCCACTACACGGCAAAAATCTATCATATATGTATGTTTAATTCAATTTAAATTTAAAGCAATTATGGAAACAATTTCACAGATTCCTTTTTATTATATAAGAAATCTGCTAAAATACATTTATTTATATTTTTATCATCATGAATTACATACAGCTTAAAGAAGTCTTATAACGTAAACGTTGAGTAGATACGTAAATACAAGCATGGGAGGATTCGCAAATATTAAAACATTTATATCAATTTGATTTAAAGGCATGTTAGTGACCGTTGTGTATTCACTTAAATAACTTTACCCATGTATTGTATATTATATAAGTATATAATTCGTAGTGAGGAAGTATATAAGGAGTACCTTTTTATTTTGAAATAATTAAGCTATTTCATTGCAGTAGATATAGTTCTGTACCTCCTCCATTCTAATAGGGGGCCATCCTAATACTTCGGTTATCGGTACGAATATTCCATTCGATGATTCACTCTTGATGAGGGATGTATTGGGTGCCGTGTCTATATGACCGTTCCATTATCCTGTAAGTGACAATAAAAATTGGCGTTATTTCTACTTTTTTAAGGTTTTAGGCACCAGTCTGAAAGTGCATGGGTTCGAATCTCACCGCTGTCACCATGTAATGAAAAACACGCAAGTCGGTTTGACAATTTCTTTATTTGTACATTACACATACTTTTAATGTTCTACCATATCAGTACTCATACGAATACCAGTTCAACCAGCTTAATTTTGAGGAAAAACTGAGAAGTTTTAATCAGGGATATGCTCGGTTGTTTACAGTCTATGAGGACATAATAGTTGAAATATCAATAGTCCATGTACTGGTAAAATTTATGTCTAGGAGTCGCTCTAGGTAGATCTCTTATCTATATCTATCACCAGGCAGGAGAGCGTGCTCTGCAGTATTCCGCCTTGAATGGAAAAGAGAAGCACTATAATTTCAGAATGTAAGGCATTCCCCCTTAATTTAAGAAAAAAGGGAACCGTAGCTTTCCTTGTGTGAAGTTATTTACAGGTGTCCATGAGCTGCAGTAACCATTTCCGATTAGATGAACTTTAAGTTTGTTTATCACTACATTTTAATATAAAAATGGTTATCAATATCACGACGAAGTAAGTGTTCTGTATTAAGATACACTAGATTATAAACTTATGTCTTATTTGTATGCTATTAAGATAATCGGACTCGGACTTCTAAAGTCACAACCGGGCAAAATACGAGTAGGTACCGTTGAAAGAATGTTGCTGCGTACAATAATCTTCTACCATCTATATCAACCCGTGGGTATCCTAAGAGGTGAAAGAGGGCGGCGGCGACAACAACAAAAAACAGCGGTTGCCAACCTCCTGCCAAGAGTGGTAATTATGGCAAATGTAATCCTCATAGACAATCTATGGAGAAGATTTGAGGTAATTATACTCTCTCCTTTTCTGAGACGTTCTTTACACCTTCTCTCTAAAAACTTCCTCTCTTCTAAAAAAATTGAAAAAAGCACTACTATGCTCGTCATAAAGATTATATTGAATTTCACGGGGGAGGGGGTGTTCAGCAGTGGACTTTTATAGGCTATAATGGATGGATGGATAATATGACATTTAAGTAAGAAAAACATAATATGAGAACTATTTTACCTTTTAATATTGGTGACGCTAATGGTTGCTAATTTTAAATCCGGAAATGGATGGCCAATAAATGGTTAGTGCGACTAGTTTGACCTTAGTATCCGGAGGAAGGAACCACAAAATGGTTGGGCCATAGGGTTTCGGGTTCGATTCCGGGAATAATGACTCCGAGATTAATATGCGAGATTAACGGTAGGTGTTCGGGATTGAATCATACGGTGGACTGTATGCGATTAGTTAGTTATAACTAAAACAAACTGGCAAACGTAGCACTTTGCTGGGTTTGGACAATGTACTTGCTATGACTCGATTTACTCTATTTAGCCGGTGCCTTTATACAGGAACAAACATGAGCTGGCAGGAAAAAGGCACAATAAAGGACAAAAAACCAGCTCATTAATTGTATATAGAAAAGCACTTACCGGGGTGGGTCTTCTGACTGCATTTGGTCTTAGGCCTCGAGTTTGATGACACTGTGTTACAGGTGGCCGAGCGGCGGCGGACGTACTTTTACCTTCTCGGCCGTCTCCACTTCCATCTAAGCGGAGCGTGCTTTTTCATTGGATGCAAAAAATTATGCCACATACCTTAGATTCCTCCCCTCGCCCACATAGTGCGTGCGGAATGGAAAACGGATAGAATGGTAGAATATATCGGCTAATTACTAGCTTACAAAATAAAAATGCGAGGGTATTCGTTTTCCGCGCAACCATTCCCCCCGGCTTCAAGGATTCCCTTCAAAACTAACTAAAGCTAATAATAATAAGACCTTACTCAAACTTCTAACTTAATCTATAAATACATTTCGAAAACTATTGGTTAGGAAAAGGACAGTCACAGACAACAGAACGCATATGTGACCCGGTCGCGGTCCTAACGCGAGCTATCCTCGTTACTCCGTCGGATCCAGGAAAAACTTCTTCAATGATCCCTAACGGCATTGGCCATTAGAGATCATTGAAGACGAGGCAGCGCGTTCCCCTAAGTAAGAGTAACTACAGTTCTGACTGTTAATGGTTTGGTTGCCGTGTTTCATTTCTGCAATGACTGCAACGTATGCAAATATTCCGTTCTCCATGGCTTCCAAATTGACTGCACTAGCCTGTCTAACAAGTTATGACGTGAGAGAACATGGAATTTATCATCGTCTAAATCTATAGTGGATAAATACTTCAAAGGCGTTAGATTTAAAAGATGTGCTGGAGTTAGAGCCAATGGCTCCGAGGGCACTCGACAACATACGACAAAGGGGACGGTTGTTCATAACGCACTCGATTTAATCGAATACAGTGCTCAATTCTTCAAAAGATAAAATTTGATTTCCAATTACGCGATGTAAATGACTCTTTAGACTTTTACTATTATTGTGCCGATTCCCCCCAAAATGATTTGCGGCCGGGACTTTTAGAGACCACTCGATGCGGTCCTCAGCTAAGATGTGGGCGAACTCTGAATTATAATATTTAGAGGTTAAAAACTCGTGTTACTCTGAAAAAATACATTTTGTTCCTATGTAGTTTGTACCATTATGCAAGTACACTTTGATTATAGAGCCGCGGTGAGAAAGAAAAAATTTAAACGCACCCAAGAACCTAGCTGTAATTGGATTACTGGCGAGTTCTATATATACAGCGCGAGTAGTGAAACATATGAAAATACAAACTTATGCCTTCGTGTATCTTACACCACGGCCACGAGTAAGCGTGACCTTGAACGGACCAGCAAAGTCTGACTACGGTGTGCATACAAGGCTTTACAGATTGTGTTACACGACAGTTCTGACCGTTAATGGTTTGGTTGCCGTGTTCCATTTCTGCCAAGACTGCAACTTATGCAGATATTCCGTTCTCCGTGACTTCCAAAATGACAGCACTAACCTGTCTAACAAGTTATGATGTGAGAGAACATGGAGTTTATCATCGTCTATATGTATATAATATCTATGTCTTTAATAATATAAGACCTAAGGTCCGCCATTTCCCGGAATGACGGCCTAGGACGAGCTCGAATGCACGCTACATACATCTGTGCACCCGATTGCGAGTTAAGTTGCGAGCAGAAAGAATCCAATAATTCTGACGCAAATAGACTATAACAATTCAGTTCAGGTACACTCACTCAGATTATCACCCATGGATATTCCAATATGTTACGTGTAGTGCTCGATGCACTACACGTAACTTGGATGTAAGTTTGTCTTCCCTAATGACAACGTGATATGGTATGAGATATGACGGCGTGTCTTTATAGTCATTTATTTCTGGAAACGCAAGCGATATATAACCTTCTTTCGTATATTCATTCATAACACCGTCATAAGCTTCCTTAAATTAGGGCAAAGTGATCGCATCTTGCGCTCCAAACAATAGTCACCGAGTCACCGAGAGACAATATATCCCCTTACAAGAGTAACGCTACACTATATTGACCATCGTGATCACGAACGTTTGTGCGGGCATAAATTTTCTCGCATAGTCAATCACCCGGGCTAAGTATAGGCGGAACGTTCACCTCCTCCATCTCCCAAAATTTTGCGAACTAATAACTCGAACGGCTTAATAGCAGTGCAATAATAAGAGGTTGCCGAAACATTATCAACTGTAGGAGCGAAACCAACAATAATGTAACCTAAAACTGCTTCCAATGCGTAAGGAGTGATACACGAGGAGTTATCCTTGACCTTGCTGTGTAACAAAAAGTGAGGGAAAATTAATTCCCCGATGAGCATCAATGTCGCCAGGGACGGAGTAAATATCATCTGCTAAAGATAAATTATCGAAATTGGTCATTGTGGAAGATCTCTGCCGGGCTGTCTTTGATCTTAGGCCTCGAAGTTGATGACACTTCGCTACAACTGCGTTACAAGTGGACGAGCGGCGGCAGTGGACGTCCTTTTTACCTTTATGGACCGTCTCCACTTTCCCCATAGGCGCGCTTTTTCATTGAATGCAAAAATTACGCCACATATCTCAGTCTCCCCCTAACTCCCACTTAGTGCGTGTGGAAGGGAAAACGGATGTGATGGGAGATCGGATTCGTGTTCAGGTTTTGTTAATATAATATTTAATAAATAATTGTATTCGAGACGTGCCAAGTAAGAAGAAAATCAAAACGAGTTAACTCAAGATGAAATTCGAATAACTCGAATTGAACTCAAGTGACACATTTCAAATTAGTTAAACGAAGCTGTGGCAATTTATCAAAAATTATTTTAATATTTGTTCTTCCATTCAACGTACTGATCATTGATAAACTTAATAGGTAGTAATATACTTTTGATTTGCGTATCGACCTTATTAATAAAATAATATCACTATAAAGTTATGACGTAGGTCTTAATGTTATTAATAACTAGCTGTTACCCATGGCTTCGCCCGCATGGTCACTGGGAAATGAAATATCCATTGCTTTTTAAATTGAAAGTAAACTGAGTTTTATAAATTTGTTAGAGATACAGCCATTAAAAGGAAACTGAGCAAAATTGATTCGTCAGCCTATTTAAATGTTTTGAAACGCAGTGTATAGAAAAGCATGAAAATATCCTGTTTATTCCAAATGGAAATGGGATATTTTTTAATTAAAGGAAACTGAGCATAATTATCCGTCAGGGATGCAGACTTTTGAAAAGAAACTGAGTTAAATCGATTCGTCAGAGATGCAGTTTTGAAAGGGAAGTATCTTTGGGAATTCTGATTCTGAAATTCTGAAAGACGCTACTGTACACAATGTTATATGTTTTTCCATTCGGGGAAAGAATGTGGAGATTCTGGGGATTTGACACACGCGAAGATGCTACATACAGCTGACCATGAGAGAAGCACGGTTTTTCTAAGTTGACCCCCGCTACCTGTAACGTTTGCCCTTGCGCTTTATTAATTGTTATTGCAAAACTGAGCTTAATAGGGAACTGCAACCTTTTGAATTAAAAAGGAAGATCTGTGGGAATTATAGGGATCCGTGGTTTATACCAAATGAAAAATGTTATTATTAACATTTTCACCTTTTCCTACGCCTGTCAAAATTGTAGCACCGATTATGTTCCGTCCAAGATGTGTCGCATGCAGCCATGTCCCGCTACATAACCGAGGAGCATCTAAATTTCGCATTAGCATGACTGGGATGCCTAATTTTAATTGAAACTTATGTGAGGGCACACCTGACAACTCTAGAAAATTTAGTAGAAACTCTACGGGATATGAAGTGCTCTGTTCTGTGTCCATAACTATGTATGTGTCTACTGACAAATACTGTTATTTCTCCTGCTACCTCGCTTAATATATCTGAATTTATTTTGCTAATGGTCTTATTTTTTGGTGCAAGAATCGCCCTTTCACATAACCATTTGTCTTCATGCATGTTGTTCGTTAAATCTGAATAAACGCTCGCAATTAATTCGAAATGACTCTGTACTAAACTACAAAAATCTCCAGTCAATTTAACGTAGCCCTCAGCATCCGTTTCCAACCGCCCATAGCCAATTTTTAATAGTGTATCAGCATAGTTTCCAGCATTGATATCATTATACAAACGCACTCCCATATTCGTAGTTAAACTGAATTTTGTCACCTTGTTCCATAAAGTAGACGACTTTACTTTAATTTCATATGCAGTTGTGCCCCTTTGAATGATAGGTAAAGTTTGGCGAAAGTCACCAGCCAGTAAAACACCATTCCTCCCATTACATCGGTATTGCTGCGCAAATCCATTAGTTAATTTTTGGTTGTTTGCTGAGGGCTTATCATTCCAAAGTCGCTTAATTCTTTGCCTACCATTGCCATTACTTTATCTTCAATTTTTCCAAGTGCTTCATTATAAATGTGTTCATTGTATGTCATGTTCGCGTGTGTCTGCTGTAAACTTCGCAAGATATCTTCCGCCATGTACTCTTTATATTTGTCCCACAATTCATGTGCATTAGATAGCCCGCAAAATGATATGAGAGTTGCATAAAGATCCCTAATTTTGGCTGGTGACTGGCACTGCACAGCTTCCTCCGTGGTTTCATCCCAGTGATTATCTTTTCCTAAAAGATTAAAAGCTTCGGATGCTTCTCTATAAGTTGCGCATTTCTGATCGTTGACAGTTTTAACGTTTTTATATCCTGTAGGACCCCGAACATGATACAGCAGCAATCGTAATCAGAAACATTCAAAATTAGTAACATGGACGGTATACACACGACGAAGGGCCGAATTAATTTAATAGGTATTCCTTTTAAATATTTTTAAAATCAAAACAATAAAACCAATTCAAGACACAACACGAATCCAAAAACGATAGCCAAAAAAATCGAATCAACTTAAACCAAATCACAAAACAAATGTCAGAAAACCGAAATCAAAAGCAGTAGTCAATATAAATATAACCAACGAAAAAAGAAGTAAGTGTATAGTTACCGTATGCACTATCTATACCATTTATATTCCTTTGAAATATTGTCAAACAACCTAAAACAACGAAAACCAATTCACGATTCTAAATAAACAAAATCCAAAATCAAAGCCAGAGTCTAAATATGTATAAAGGAATACCAACCAAATCAACAAAACCGATCCAAAAAATTACACAAACCCGAAAATGAAATCCAATATAAATCCATTCAACCTTAACTAAATCACAAATCAAATAACAAAAAACCGAAATTGAAAGCAGGTAGTCGAATAAGCTACGAAATAGAAACAATTTAAGCGTATAGGTACCGTATGCACTATAAGTTGACGCGCGGCTCAACGGCGGGATCTAAGTACATGTCAGGAAACATTTTTTTACCGCGTTTTAAAAACCTAGTAACGACATCTATCAGAATCAATTTAAACTATGTATACGTTAGTTAATAAGAACTCTCAAAAAATATTTTTATTATAATTTTTCTTATTGTAATACCGAATCATTCATAACCACATATAAGAACTGTATTCATTTCCGTTCAATAAATATTACTAAGGCTTAATAATAAGGCTTAATAAGAACTGTTTCTACCACAGTTAAGTAATAGTTAAGGGTGAAAGCGTGACAGGTGGTGATAGTATTTCTGAGCCATACTTATAATCACGCCTGTAACCCTTGCGGGGTAGGCAGAGCATCAACGGATTACTTAATATCGTCTGCGAGGTTATCGCTTATTCTGTGAATTACAATGCACCAAAACGTTTGAAGAAAATCAGCTGGTGAATTTAATGTTTTTTATCGCTCTCTTCCTGGTCCTGCGTGGAAAAATACAGATCCATACATTTTTTATCTTAATTTTGGTAAAAAGACATAATAATCCAGATATTCTGACCTTCTGTGTTCGTCCATCGTACCGTCGTCCGTCTTGTAGAATCACGGTGGCGCCACCTAGCTGAATTTAATTTTGCAGCATATTCGATTTTCCCACGGGTATGTCACTCTACAGTCACCGAACTATCCCCATACCAAAATTCATGCCAGGCCGACGCTCTGTTGCGACGTGAAAGAAGGACAAACTTTTGCAACATATTCTATTTTCCCACGAGAATGAGATGTTTTTCCGCGGAAAAAAGTAACCTATGTCACTCTACAGCCACCGAACTATCTCCATACAAAAAATCATGCCATGCCGACGCTCTGTTGCGACTTGAAAGAAGGACAAACAAACAAACAAAAAAAAAAAACAAACACACTCGCATTTATAATATTAAGTATGGAAGTATGTATTTAACAATCGCAAATTATACTTAATTAATTTACGTTATAATTAACATAAATTGTAAAAGTAAAGTAAAGTTACAACCTATATATGTCCCACTGCTGGGCTCAGGCCTCCCCTCATTTGTGAGAGGGTTTAGGGCAAGGAAGTGTCCGCCGCGCTGCCCAAATGCGTGTTGACGAACTTCACATGTCTTCGAAATATTTTTTTTTCTTATTCCTCAGACATGCAGGTTTCCTCACGATGTTTTCCTTCACCGCCGAGCACGTGGTAAATCAGCACTTAAATTTGCAATTAACAATTTCATTGGTGCCGGCGGGGATCGAACCCGGGTTACTCGCGTTCTGTTATATTTACAGCGAGGGTTAACCACTGAGCTACCACGGCTCTTTTAATTAACATAAATTGATATTACATAATATATCTACACATATATTAGAGTGCGTCGGTGTATGAGGCGTACCGCTTAAATTGCTAAGCATTTGTTTACAAGCGCGCACTAAAATAGTAAAAATTTGAACATACGTAGGTAGAGATATGGTCTTAACCTTAGGTGTAACCCAGGGGAGTGTACTTACTCCAACTCTGTTTCTAATCTATAAAAATGACCTCACCAATCTAAGCATTGAAGGTAATATTTACTCTTACGCCGACGATACTGCGATAGTTTTTCGAGGAAATTCGTGGAACAAAGTGGTCTTTATAAAATTTCTGCCTGGCTAAAAATTAACCTTCTAACTTTAAATATTAATAAAACAAGCTACTTGTATTTCTAAATTAATAATAGAACTCAAACGATAAACGATTTTACATTAAAACTACTATAAACTACTACGATAAACTTTTTACTTAATTTGTAATTATAAAATGATACAGAAGGTCACATCCACTAAATACCTGGGATTAATTTTGAAACATCGACTATCCTGGCATCTACACATTGAATATATGAACGAAAGTGTACGTAAATTTATTTGGATTTTTAAAACCCCTAGACATATTACATCTTATAAATTAATAAAACAAAGATACTCATCTTTAGTGCAATTGCTGTATGAGATATTGCATTGCTGTATGAGGTGGCTGTACTGTCTGAACTGGGGTGGTTGCCTGTGCCGTGTAGTGGCGTTTAAGAATATTCACTACCCCATATCTTCCCATGGGTGTCATAAAAATTGACGGAGGGAAACAGGCAAGAGATGGGCAGCAGCATCTTCCTGATAGCAGCAACTGTACAAAAAAACTGCGTTTTCCTGCCCGCTCGCCAAGCGTGGCAACTATGGCAATATATCACCCCATGATAGTTACAAAGAACCGGCCCCCAGCTCCCGGCGGCCCCGCTATTCCTGGCTGCGGTGGCGACCATGGTAGCGGCGGGGCAGGTGGTGCTAGGAAGTTCCGGTGGAGGTTCGGTTGCCACCTACGACGACTCGATCTAGCAACATATAACGCACGCACCCTGAGGACTGACGAAAAAATCCAGGAGATCGAAAAGGAGATGGACAAGTTACGCTGGAATATTATAGGATTGTCCGAGGTCCAAAGAAAGGGGGAGGACTTGTTCTATCACCGAGAGGGCGACCATCTCTCCCAAGGAGGTGTTGGATTTATCGTCCACAAGTCTCTAGTTAACAACGTTGTAAAGATTGGGAGTATATTACGGTATTCGCTGAAGGTCATACAGGTTTACGCATTAACGTCAGAACATCCCAATGAGGAGGTGGAGGAAATGTATGAGGATATTTCTAGAGCCATCTTTTCTTTAAAAAATCACTATACGATGTTAATGGGAGAATTCAACGGATAACTAGGCCCTAGAAAGAACGGTGAGCTGAAGATAAGGAAATTTGGGCTAGGGCAACGGAACTCAAGGGGCCAGCAGCTGGCCAACTTCATGGAGAAAAATGGACTCTTTATGATGAACTATTTCTTCCAGAAGTGGCCCCACAGAAAGTGGACCTGGTCGAGCCCCGACGGTTCGACAAAAAATGAGATTTACTTTATTATGACGACTAGACTGCAACTTTTCAGTGATGTCTCAGTGATCGCAAGGGTGAAAACTGGCAGCGATCACCGAATGACTAGAGGCACACTGAACCTTAACGTTAAGTTTGAGAGGTATCGTCTAATGAAGTCAACGCTACGTCCCCCTCGTGCTCTAATCCAAAGTCCCGAAACCTTTCAGCTCAAGTTACAAAATCGCTTTCAGTGCCTATAAGATTGAAATGCTGTGGACGATATGAATGACAAGCTCGAAGAAACTGTACATGCTGTCGGAGTTAAGTTCTGCAAGACCCACCGCAGAAGAACACAAAAGTCTCCGATTATACTCTTAATCTCATGGCTGTTAGACGGGAGATGAGGTTGAAATCGTCAGCAGATTTAACAGCTTACAGGCAACTGAACAGACAGATCTCCAAATGCATGCGGCTGGACTTACGCAACTTTAATACTGCTCGTATTAAAGAAGCGATCGAGCGGAACGAAGTTTCCAAAGTCTTTGCCAGAGATCTGTCTGCTAGAAAGAGCCAACTGTCAAAGCTGAAGACTTAGTGTGGCAGCATCGTTTCCGGGACGCCGGAGATTTTGAGTGAGATTGAGAGGTTCTATGAGCAGCTGTACACATCATCGTTAGAGCCACACGCAAGTGTGAGTAACGATCCAAGAACAAGTCTTATCGGACACTATTCCGATGAAATCCCGAACGTCAGTCTGAGCGTGATTAGAATGACACTCCCGCATCTTAAAAACGGCAGGCGAGGATGGAATTACAGCGGAGCTTCTGAAATCGAATGGAAAACCGGTACTTAGAGTCCTTCAGAAGCTCTTCATTTCCGTCCTCCGTGGTGGCACTACTCCAGAGGTATGGAGTAGATGTGCGGTAGTCTTGCTCTTTAAGAAAGGCGACAACGCTGTCTTGAAGAACTGCAGACCGGTTTCCCATCTAAGCCGTGTCTACGTGCTATTTTCGAGAGATATTACCAATCGTCTCTCACGCACACTCGACGACTTTTAGCCTCTTGGACAAGCCGGTTTCCGAAAAGTACCATAGAGCACATACACATACCTTGCGGCAGATTTTACAGAAGACCGAAGAGTACAATATGCCACTTTGCCTGGCGTATGTGGACTATGAGAAAGCCTTTATTCCGTCGAAATTTGGGCGGTGCTACAGCGGACAAGTTGTCTGTCGGTATATCTAAGTGCTGAAGTGTTTGTACAGTAGGGCTACGGTGGCTATCCGAGTACGGAAGCAGAGCTCGAAACCTATCCAACTACAGAGAGAGGTGTAAGACAGGGTGACGTTATCTCCCCGAAACTCTTCACCGCTACATTTGAAGAGGTTTTTAAGCTACTGGACTGGAAAGGATACGGTATTCACATCAATGGCGAGTACATCACTCACCTTCGATTTACCGACGATATAGTCCTTATGACAGAATCGCTGGAGCCACTATGCTCAATGACCTTAATGGTGTCTCCCAAGGGATAGGTCTTAAGATGAACACGGACAAAATAGAGATCATGTTTAATGTCCATGTCACACTTATGGCGGTAGTTATTGGGAGCACTTAAATGAATTATAACTAAACAAAACAAAATTAAACAGATATTTATATTCCATTTTTCCCCCATGATAGATGAAGAGATTAAAAAATAGATAAAAAATAGATTTGAACAATTGATATTTTCAAAATTGTGTTTACCCCTCGGACTTGATAAATCTAAGCGTAAGCCACTAAAATCACTTTTTAATATCAAAATAGTAATTAATCGATTTCAAAAAAAAATTTAATAATCATTTATCTTTCTGACGATTGTGTGCTGTGCGTTTTACTTATATGTTCAATATAATTGTTAGATACGAATTCATGCGAAGGAACGTTGGATTCTTGATTTTAAGGCGCTAGTATAACATACTTACGCGCTGTGCGCTCGAGGTGAAACTTTTAATCAAATCAATATATTATCAAAATAGTTACTACGTCCAAATAATACCTATGATGTGCAATTTTACTTAAAACTGATAAAACCACTGTTTCATATACTATTGTTGCGCCTCTAAGTTGACGTCATGTAGTGTCAGGGACAAGAGTGGGGGGAGCTTTCCAGAAAATGACATCACTAATCTTTCAACAGACATTGCCATCTGGTGTCAAAACGAAGAACTAAGCTTCTAGAAGCCGACACTCGAACTTTCGACGCCTTGTCGATTGGTGCGCGAATGTTCTGGATGTTTCGGTGCTAATGTTTATTTATAGGCGCTGCAAGGTGCGATTGGGGAAGTATTGAATTTGGCGAGACAAACGAAGCTTCGGAGCGGAATAAAGTGAATTAGTGTGATTAATTATTAAACTTTTAAGTTTTAATTAGTGTAAAGTGAATTAAAGAGTTAATTTTGGTAATTCTATCGGCAATTTTTATTGTCACGAACCTCAAGCTCGTAACAATTGGTGTCAGAAGTGGGATAAAATCATGCTGATTTTACCTAAGGAGGAAACGGAGGGTGTCCGTACCCGAAGTCAACGCCAGCAGGAGACGGACCAAAGAAGATTTGGTGGTGCAACGCCGCAGACGTCGGAGGGCCAGCCTCCGGCTGGGGGCCCGTCAGTAGCTCCTACATCTGCAGCACCTGACTTAGGTGCTCTGATGGTGATGCTGCAGGAGCAGGCTCGCCGACAGGAGGAGCAGGCCCGTTGGTTGAAAGAGCAGCAGGAAGAACAGGCCCACCGACAGGAAGAGCAGATGCTTCTCGTGAAGGACATTCACGCTAACTTCGGGAAAGAGATAAGGGAGGTGAAGGATAGGGTTGCTCAACATGACAACCGCCTGTCGGAAGCTGAAACCCAAATCGAGGAAGCTAAAACCCAATCGACCAAGTGAACAATCGGGTTGATTACGTGATAGCTGAAGAAAACGCTGGACGACCTTAAACGGGGGGACGGAATTACAGCTCCCGTAGTAGCCACAACACCTTCGCTACGTGGTTTCAAGGTGCCGCCGTTCGATGGGACTTCTTCCTGATCGGCATACAAAATCCAGTTCGAAGCTGTTATGAAGGCGAACGGCTGGAATAAAAGTCAGGCCGTGACTGCTCTCACACTAGTCCTGCGCGACCAGGCCTTAACAGTTCTGGAAGCTCTCGGTGAGGAAGTGACTTATGAGCAGCTCCTTGATGCATTGGAGGCGAGATATGGTGACGCTCACCTGGAATACATCTTTCGTGCGCAGCTTAAATATCGCGTGCATCGCTTCAACGAAAACCTGCAGCAGTGGGCTCTAGAAGTGGAGAAGCTGGTGCGAAAAGAATACCGATCTGTACCTGCGCTCATTGAAGGGAACCTAGTGAAGACATTCATGGACGGCATCCTCGACCTGGAAGTCAGAGCTGCTGTGATTCTCGCGCACCACGAGACGTTTAAGGACGCCTTGGCCCATGCACTGGAGGTGGAAGCCGTGCCGCAGGATCATCGTTCCCATTGCGTCAGGGAGTTTGCAGCAACTACAGTTCGCGACCGTAACAAAGGATACAGCCCTAGGTGCTATGGCTGTGGGGAAAGGGGCCATCTTCGATCCAGCTGCCCTAAGCGAACCCTAGAAAGGGAAGCTGAACGATCTCAGGAGGGTATTGCGGCCAACAGCACCACCCAGCAGCAGCAGGGAAACGAGTAAAAGCCAGAACTGTGGGGCGGGTGCTGGCTGATGTTAAAAGAGCCCCAAGGATCTTGATCTCACAAATCCATGATGGGAACAGTCTGATCATCAAGGGCGAGGTCAACGGAATGCCGTGTAAACTGACCATAGATACTGGAGCCTCTCGTACGGTTCTTAGTTCCCAACTTATAAGTCAGTTCCTTGGGGACTCCGCATACAACCGAGAACGCATTAATTTGGTAACAGCCACCGGTCAGCGTATTCCCGTCCGTGGAGAGAAAGTGATGGAGTTGAAGCTAGGCAACATGATCTACCTGCATAATGTCATCGTGGCTGATATAATGGACGACTGCATCCTGGGCCTGGACTTCATGAGGAAGAATTGTTGTGTAATTGACGTTAAGCAAGGTGTTTTGAAGTGTGGACAAGAGGAACATTTTGTGGAAGGGGCGTTAGCAGGGAACGTGTACAGCCTTAAGAAGATTGTTCTTCCGCCGAGATCGGAAACGATTGTGCCGGTTAGTCTTCCTCGGAATCCTGGACAACCTCATCGTTGTGTACTCGTGGAAAGGTTAGACAATGATCTTCCATGGAAAGTGGCTCGAACCTTTGTCAGGACCACTAACATCTCAGGAGTACGTGTGCTGAACCTTTGTGAACAGGAACAGATTATAGAAAAAGGCACACTAGTTGGTACTTGTGAGGAAGTAGATTGGCTACGTCGGTGCCAATATCTATCGACTGGGAACTCCAGCAAGGATGCACAAACGAGAGTGAGCACACTTTTAGAAGACTGTCGCAGCGTTCTCTCCCCGAACGAAATGGTCAAGGCAAAGAAGTTGTTACTCAAGCACGCCGATGTATTCTCATCAAACGATGCTGACATAGGAAAGACTGGCTTAGTTCAACACAAAATAAAAACAGGAAAAGAATTACCTATCCGTCAGCGGCCAAGAAGTTTGCCGGTAGCACGTGAAAAGGAAGTAGAAACCATGATTGAAGGAATGGTGAAGGATGGTGTTATTGAACTTTCCTCTAGTCCATCGTATTCACCGTGGTGCTGGTAAAGAAGAAGGATGGCAGCATGTGGTTCTGTGTTGACTACCGCCGTCTGAACGACGTTACAAAGAAGGATAGCTATCCCTTGCCAAGAATTGATGACACGCTGGACGTGCTTACAAGAGTAAAGTGGTTTAGCACGCTGGATTTAAAAAGTGGCTACTGGCAAGTTGAAATTGACCCTAAAGACAAGGAGAAAACTGCATTCTCGACGGGAAAGGATCTGTGGCAATTTAAAGTAATGCCGTTTGGATTGTGCAATGCTCCAGCTACGTTTGAAAGGCTGATGGAGCTTTACTTACCGGGCTAACTGGCGATGCCTGTCTGGTCTACTTGGATGACATCATTATCGTGGGCTGTACGTTTGAGGAACACCTTCAAAACCTGGAACGCGTGCTCGTAAAGATTCAGAGTACCAACCTCAAGTTGAGTCTGATGAAATGTTCACTATTCAAACGGCAAGTCAACTTTTTGGGGTATGTAGTGTCGGAAGAAGGTATCCGCACGGATCCAGAGAAAATCGCAGCTGTCAAGGATTGGCCGGTTCCAAAAGACAAGACGCAGGTTAGAGCATTTTTGGGTTTGTGCTCCTATTACCGGCGATTTGTGAACAACTTTGCAGATATAGCCAAACCTCTACATAAGCTAACCGAGGAGAAGCGACATTTCTGCTGGGATGAAAGTTGCAATATCGCATTCCAGGAGATCAAGGACCGTCTGTGCAAAACACCTATTTTGGGATATCCTGATGCAAGCAAAGATTTTATAGTTGACACAGACGCAATTGATATAGGACTTGGCGGTGTGTTGTCTCAACGGAATGGTGACCAAGAGGTCGTGACAGCGTACTTCAGCAAGTCGTTGTCAAAACCGGAAAGGAACTATTGTGTCACAAGACGCGAAAATTTCACTTACGAACTGACCATGCTGCACTAAAATGGCTATTGCAGTTTAAAAATCCAGAAGGACAAGTTGCGAGGTGGATTGAACTACTGCAGGAATACGACTTTGAGATCGAACATCGCAGCGGGAAATCTCATGGAAATGCAGATGCATTGTCAAGAAGACCTTGTCCTGAAGATTGCAAACATTGTACTAGGCAAGAGAGTAAGGAAGTGTTATCCGTGAATCCTCACGGATTTTATTGTCACGAACCTCAAGCTCGTAACATTATCAAGATTAAGAAGGTACTATTCATTCATTATTGAGGATTCAGTGAGTATTAGGTGAAAAATTATATATCCGATCTAAAATTGATTCAAGTAAACAGAAACATCCAGAAATAAAATATTATAATGCAAAACGATGGTCTTCTGTACGTAAGACCCAGTAACCATGGCAGCAATATAGATTAGGCACAAGTCATATATGCATTTCCACCGATAAGTCGTTTTCAAAAAGTACGGTTTAAAAAGTTAAGTTTATAGGACCATGGGTATTTTTCTATATCCACATGGGCTGTAAATTTGAAGCAAAATACAAGTTATAGTAAAAGATACGAGTTATTTATTTTCAATAAAATAAAATAGTATTAACACTGCTTTACAGAACCGCATTACATTATACAACTCCAAAAATAATTTACTGTGTTATCAGGGGTACTATTAGTAAAGCATTTTGTAAAAGTGTTGCACTGTAAAATTCATACTCAGTTATTATAGTGAATTCTATTTTGTCCAATACTAGTTCTTCTTCTACCTAGCGTTTATCCCGGTTGCTCATCCCGCCCAGCGCGGGAGAACCCAGGGTCCGCTTTCCTACACTTCCTCTTCCAATTTGCCCGGTCTTCGACGTCCCTCGCAACTAGCCCATTGGAGCGCATCCGGTACGACACCAAGCCAGCGTTTCTTGGGCTGTCCTCTACTCCTGGTACCAGGTAGGGTCATGTCTAGGCATTTGTTTCCCACGTAGCTTGCCGGTCGTTGTAAGACGTGGCCGTACCAGCGGAGGCGACTTTCCTGGAGCTTTTCAGCAATGTATGGACATGGAGGCTGCCGCGGGTGTATGTATTTCGTACATGGTCTTTCCGCATGGGTCACACATCCACCGCAGCATGTTCATCTTCGTGACATGCAACAACAGCCGGTTTCGCAGCAACGCAACGCCAGCACCGGCCACGCTTCACTGCCGTATGTAAGGACAGGCCTTATGATGGTCTTATAGACCTGTCCCTTCAGCTTGACCGGCATTTTGGGGTCACAAATGACACCCGTCACCTCACGCCATTTCGCCCAGGCCGCTGATATACGGGCCTTGATGTCGCGATTGATGTCCCCGGACGCATCAAGCACAGATCCGAAGCACCTGAAGTTGTCCGTGCGCTCGACGGTGTCGTCGCCTATATGGAGAGATGTCAGATCTGTGCTGTTGCAGGCCATATACTCCGTCTTCGCCACATTTAGCTTCAGCCCGCCGTTCTCAAGCGCCTCCCTCCATGCGTGCACGCGTCTGGTGAGCCGTCCTTTGTCCCCATCTACCAGTGCAATATCATCAGCGTACATAAGCAGCAAAGGCTGCGGTAGTTTCTGTACGCTGGCTGACAGTTCGTGTAATATCACAATGAGGAGGTAGGGGCTTAAGACGGAGCCCTGATTCACGCCGACGGTTATGGAGAAGGGGGTGGTATCACCAACAGCGATCCTGACTATTGAATCGGAGTTGCGGTGCATGTCACGTACAATTTCCACGTAGATCTCTGGTACCAACTTCGACCGCAACGCCCACCAGATCATCTCCCTTGGAACACAGTCAATGGTCTTCTGCAGGTCTACGAATAAAAAATGCAGAGGCATATTCTTTTCTCTATGCTTCTCCATGAGGATCCTTAGGGCGAATATAGGGTCCATGGTACCACGTCCTGATTGGAAACCGTACTGGTAGTCCGATACTGTACACTTCTGTCGGATCCTGGTGTCAATAATGCGCTCCAAGAGCTTAATGGTGTGTGACGTCACCTTTATACCGCGGTAATTACCGCAATCCTGAACGCACCCTTTACCCTTGTAGACTGGCGTTATTATACTAAGCCGCCACTGATCGGGCATTATTCGGTCTCTCAGGATTCTATTATAAAGGTTAGTAAGAATGCACACACCACGAGCCCCCAGCGCTTTCCACGCTTCAATCGGCACCTCTTCCGGTCCGACAGCTTTCCGATTCTCCATGTGACGAAGAGATGCGAGGACATCGTCAGGCGTAATCGGTGGCAGGAGTCCATGGTTCGGGAGTTGTTCGGGAGGGTGCACTTCCCGGTGCTGAGTATTCAGCAAAACGTGAAAATAAGAGCGCCATCTCTCTGCAGCAGCGCCCTAGAGCGTGCCAGTTTATATGTAAGCTTGTGCCCCTTAGGAGTATCCAACTAAGCATATAATGGTTGCATGTGGTCACGCCTGGCTCTGGCTACAGCTTTCTTAGCAGCTCTTTTCGCTGTCTTGTAAGATGTGCGATCTTCAGGAGATTTGGTCGCTTGCCACATTTTGAAGAGTGCTTTCTTCTCCATAATGAACCTTGGACTGTGGCGTCCCACCACCAGATCTCCTTGTCGATTTTGCGACCCCCTTTCGCCACGCCGAGGACTTGCTTTGCCGTCTTTGTGATTGCTGTCTGAATTGTTTTTCAGCACTCTTGGACGGACTTGTCTGCTGTGTCGAGACTAATATCCCCAGCGGCAGAGTCAAACTCTGAGTATCTGGTTTGATCCAGCAGCCACGACTTGATTTGACGGCGGCAACGTTCGGCGTGTCTGTGACGGGGTTTTACGCAGAGATCCATGACAAGAAATCGGTGTTGGGCAGTGAGACACTCACCGGGTATGACCTTACAGTTGGCCACGCGACTGATATGACTTCAGTAGATAGTCGATTTGAGTGGCGTTCCGACTGCTCCTGTAGGTAATCAGGTGCTCGGTTTTCTTTTTGAAGAACGTTTACACGACAGCCAGGTACAGTGCAGGTTCAGAAAATGGTTTCCCCCTCTGCGTTTCTTCGGCCATAACCATAGCCGCCGTGGACACGCTCATACTCCCCCTGCACCTTGCCCACATGACCATTCAAGTCGCCACCCAATACGACATCGTAGGACAACGGTATGCCGCGTAGTACATCTCCGAGCCGATCTCAAAACAGCGTCTTATCCGCGTCGCTGCAGCCGACCTGTGGGGCGTAGGCACTTATCAAGTGGGTCACGACCCCCTCAACAAGCAACCTTACTACCATAAGTCGGTCGCATATTCGTCTAACTTCCAAGACGCTATCGTGGAAATGCTCGGCGAGCACCACACCGTTTTCCCCACCAGAAGAGCCTATATAGATCAGCTTGTAGCCGTGCCCAATATTCCGGCTCCTGTTGGCCTTCCAGCGTGTCTCCTGCAGGAAGGCCACTGCCACTTTACGCCTGGCAAGTATGGCCGCAAGTTCTGTGGAGCGTCCCGTAAGCGTGCCAATGTTCCAGTTTGCAAAGTGAATCTTCGTAGTTGGTGCTAACGTCTTTAGCCGGGCTCGCACGGGGCCCGGTAGCCCTCGCATTCTTGTCGCAGGGTTAAGGATCTTGGATGATGGATCTCCATGCACTTCGTTATGCGGCGACGCCCTAGTCCTAAACGTATATCTCTTTCTTTTATTTTCCAGTTTTAAGTGGCTTAGTGCCAATTACCGGGGCGACTGTCGTCTGACCCCCGAACCCCTAGGACGAATCCCAGAGGAGTAGCATCGCCAGAGCCCTTTCCGTTGTCTAGCAGGTGCACCACGTGCAGGCGGGGTTGGCTTGGACTTCAAGATCTTACCGGAGCCCCTTACACCCAATTTTTGTCAAATACTAGTTATACTGTAACAAATATTTTTTTTGAAAACGTCCGTCTGCACGCATCTCGCAAAATCTTGTGAACTGATTTGGATAGAAATTTCACTATAGTGTTATAAAGAGATTAAATCGTTGGAATAATAATAATTCATTCTATATATTATAGGAGATAGGAAGTAAGTATAATATTCCCTTTTGCAACAACAAAATGTCTTAAAATTTACGTTGTAGTGAGATTTAATAATCACATTATCCGATAATGAACTGTTCTTATATTATTCCTACCTATTATTTTTTAAATATCATGGTTTTTATTTGAGTGTTAATCAACTACTTACTATTTTTAACTGCATGGCACTGTAGATATTTTTAAGCACAGCATACCATACGTGAGTTATGCATTATAATATAAGACACATCTGTAATTAGATGGTATTTTTAAAACAATATTTACACAATTTAGTAGATTAAGGAGATCCGTAAATTTAATATTTATGCATAGAAGCGGGTTGTTTTTGGCTAATAATATATATAATAACAATAATGTCCCCCAGACCGAATTTCGGCCACGGCAACCTGCCTCAACGGAGGCTAGCCAACGGCGCAGGACAGGATTATAGTGCCCAAGTGTATGCGCAAGCACGGGTGCACTCTCTATTCCCTCACTCTCATAATCCCTTTTGACCCGATCAGCAGTCGCACTACTACAACCGCTTGACCAACGAGGCATTAGTTGAGCTTTCCCTCCGGACCACTGTACTGTACAGACGTGTTTATAGTGAACCGTGTTGCTTAAAATATTAGTTAGTAATTATTAATTTAAATAACACTAAGATAAACATACGAATACTAGGCGCGCATAAAATATCCTAAGTTAACAGTGTAAGAAGAGCAACATAACAATTTATCTCCGTGAACACTGCTACGTGAGTAATTAGCGAATAAGATTGCCTGCTGTGACATAGCCCCGCCCTTACTTATTAACGGAAATAAGATTTGCGCACGCGCTCCATTGGTGTAGCGCTCACCGCGCCACTATTGTGTCCGCCCAAACTGTGACTGCGTATGCGCTAAAGGCGGTACACGTTGGACCACACCGATCACAAGTACCAGGGCATCAGAAGCACACTCAAAAAAAATATATGTAATATACGTAATAGCTGGGCCGACTTTGTACTATTATATAGTTATTATAATCATAAGAAACCCTAAAAATCCTGCTTTATAAATATGCCATTTAAACGGACTCCACCACGTATAGCATCCTCGACGGAACCCAGGGAATCACCATACCACGGTGGCTCCGAACCCAACATCTCTACCTATAAGGATGATTCTGATGTAGGAGATTTTTCCACTAACATGAGTACGCGTGCAACTAAACGGAAACATGACCAAGACTTCAAAGATGAGCTACAGGCATTTAAAGTAGACATCCTTAGTACCCTGAACTCTTGGAAGGATTCTCAAGAAAATAAGATGGAGACAATTCTTATGAGCATAAACAAGCTTCGCAACGAATACAAAGAATTGCACACAAGCGTGAAATTTATGAGCAGTAATTATGATGAGATAAGGGAAAAAATTGCTTCACTAGATAAAGAAAAACAAGAACAACTAAAATGTATTCGAGAACTCGAAAACAAGATAAATCTATGGAGAGAAATCAAAAATGATCCACTATAGAGATTCGGAACAGACCTAAACAACAAAGAACTGAAACCGCAGATGATCTATTTAACATTGTCCAAAATATAAGTAGTGTTTTAAATGTAGATATACAAAAGCAGGGAATTAGGGATACATTTAGGGACAATACTAAGACAGACAACTATAAGCCTATAATTGTAGAGTTTATCAACAAAATATCAAAGGATAAATTTATCTCAGCAGTAAAATCATTTAATAAGGAAAACGCAAACAATAAATTAAATACTACCCACTTAAAAATTAATCAGACTCGTACACCAGTATATGTAACAGAAACCTTGACAGCAAATGCTAGAAAACTGTTTTATATGAGTAGAGAATTTGCAAAGGAACATAAATATACATTCTGCTGGGTTTCGTTTGGACGCATATATTTAAGAAAAGAAGAAGGTATGAAACAAATTCGTATTGATTGCGAAGCAGATCTGCAAAAACTCAGGGAAAAATGACTATTAACTTTAATTTTTTGCATGCTCAAGTTAGTATTTACAGTAGAAAATAAGTTTAATTGTATAAAAGTTAACTATACTAAATTCTATGTTTTCAAAGGCCGGTTACTACATTTTAAAAAGCAAAATATTTTTCTTATGTACACAATACACAAAACAAAATACTACTACTACTACTGTTACCACACATCACACAATGTTATACATCTTTTTATATATAACTCACTAAAATATATAATTTATAAACATTTACGTATTGCAAAGCAAGTGTTCATTTCAAAACGAATTGTTTTTTATATTGTTATAATAGTGTACCGTTTTTGCGACGCCTTGACGTTTGCTTATAATTATCAAATTGCATGTAAAAAAGGCAAATATATGAAACTATGTGTTTATACAATTGAAATTCAATCTGTTTAATAATAATATTACATCTGACTTGGATAAAAATAAATCCAACTGTTCTCTGTTTGACGATGCTCACAACTTTTGCAATGTCGTGATGGTTCCGAAACTTTTTGCATCCTTACTGCAAATATACGGAGTATAAACCGCAACTTCGATCTGCTATTGGCTTTTTTATCGGCACTTGATAAAACAATGGATATGATAGTTTTAACCGAATGCTGGTCAAGAAAGGATATCCCTCCCCCAAATATAACCGATTACAATGTACATTACTCTAAAAAGCTTTTAAATCAGAATGATGGCATAGTGGTATATGTTCGTAAGGTCTTTACAGTTATCGCCTCTGAACCGAACTTAATTGAGGGAAACTGCCTTGATTTAGATAGGTTTTCGGTTATTTGTTCATATCGACCACCCTGTTACGCAAACCCTCGACGATATCTACAATCTTTAGATAGCTTGTTACAAAAATCCTCTACCAGGCACATCATTCTTACAGGCGATATAAACATTAATACGATGCCTTTCGACATTCATAATAATCAATTAAATGAATATCTGTGCATATTAGCTACTCATGGTTTAGAACAAGGTGTTACACATCCAACGAGGCTCAACAACTGTCTCGATCACTTTATGATAAAGACGACTGAAAAATGGCAAACCATGGTTTTTCCACCATTAACTGATCACAGTCCTATCCTATTACAAATAAAAAACGCCCGACTGCCAAAGATAAAAAGCACACACACAAAACAGGTACTAGACTATGCCCGGGCGTTAAATAATCTAAGTGCCATGGACTGGTCACATTATTTTAAGTTGCGTGATGTAAACCAAACTGCGGAACATCTTGTCAATATTGTTACGAATATAATTAAGGAGTGCACTAGCACTAAGTACATACCCAAAAAGAAAGCACCTCTTAAGCCTTGGATCACGATAGGCGTTGTAAGATCAATTCGTAAAAGAGATAAGTTGCATAAAAGGGCCAAACTACGACCGAATGAAGACACAATTAACACACATAAAAAATATAGGAACACTTGCAATAAAATATTAAAATTTTTGAAGCAGCAGTATTATCAAAAGGAACTACTAAAAAGTGAAAAAAATATCAAAAAACCTGGAATATAATAAAGGACATTTGTAATATGAAAACGAAAAACGATGTGCCTCCAGAGTTGCTTAAGATTGGGAGCACTACAAAGGAATCGTTAAACAAGATCAACTCATACTTCACAACCATTGGTAAAAGTCTGGCGGACGTCATCCTACAGAAACTAAATAAAACGGAGCTCGAATTAGCAAGGCAAGCGTTTGTACAATCAAACTCTCAGCTTCAATCTATGTCTTTCGCACCCACAGACCCATATGAAATTAATAAAATAATAAATAATCTAAAATCTAACAGTGCACCAGGTCATGACGGCATTTCCACTAGGTTTGTCAAATTAGCAAAAAAGTACCTTGTATATCCAATTGCACATCTTTGTAATCTTAGCTTAGAACAGGGAATATTTCCCGATTTATTTAAAACGGCTATCGTGTCTCCAATTTTTAAAATGGGGGACAAACAAGATGTCTCGAACTATAGACCGATTTCTATGCTATCTACCATGTCAAAAATTGTGGAAGGGTTGATCAACCGTAGGTTAATTATTTATTTAGAGAAAAACAAACTATTAACTGATTATCAGTATTTGTTTCGCAAAGGAAGGTCAACGGATGACGCCTTATTGAAGTTGACATCTTTAATTAACTATTATGTTGATAGAGGAGAGAAGGTCATTGGTGTTTTTCTTGACCTAAAGAAGCCTTTGACACAGTATCAATTCCGATACTATTGTCTAAACTAGAGGGCTTGGGCATCCGCGGTCATGTATACCAATGGTTCCATAGTTACTTGGCAGGTAGACAGCAATACGTTAGAGTAAATAAAGACCTAAGTGACGCCTCAACCTGTGGATTCGGTATTCCACAGGGCAGTACATTAGGCTCGACTCTCTTCTTGGCGTATATTAATAGTCTTCCAAACGCATTAACATCTAATACGGAAGTGCTAATATTTGCTGATGACACTGTCTTACTATTTCATGGGCAGAGTTGGAAACAAGTACAAACTTTTGCAGAAACCTGTTTTAAGAATGTCTCAGCTTGGGTAGAGAATAACTTACTCATACTAAATATTTCAAAGACCAAATACCTCTGCTTCTCGAGGTCTGCAACTTCAGGTCCAGCTCAAGACTTTACAATTACACTACATTCTTTACCATGTAATGGAAAGCTTACTAGCCAATGCAATTGCAGCACATTAACTAGCAAGCCAGATGTATTAGATACCTAGGTATTCAAGTAGATGATAATTTGAGCTGGAAAGAACAAATCATTAGCATCTGTTCTCGGGTTAGAAGACTTATATATATATATATATATATATATATATATATATATATATATATATATATATATATTTAGACAACTAAGAACAGTCGCTAGTAAAAAAATTCTTATTCAGACTTATAAAGCGCTCTGCCAAAGTATCATTAATTATTGTGTGACGACGTGGGGTAACGCATCAAAAACAACAATGATTCAACTTGAACGCGCGCAAAGAGCAATTTTAAAAGTACTAATGCACCTACCGTACCGACATCCTACTAATAAAGTCTACAACGAGACTCAGGTACTCTCAGTTCGCAAGTTGTTTATAATTCAAGCTCTCCTGAGATACCACCGTGTAACTGCCTACTCACTACCACGAACCAGTAAAAGAAGATTTCGGTGCCCTATACCCACTACCAAAACCACCTTTATGCAACGACACTACAATTTCATAGCACCATACATATATAATAAAATTCCCACCGAGAATATTGTTAGCCTTATAACTCTAAGCACCAATAGATTTAAAAAATATGTATTGAAATGGTTGCAAAATCTTGACTATGTCCAAACTGAAAATCTTCTTACAATATCTAAATAAAATACAATCATTAAAACACGCACAGACACAATCACAGACACACACACACACACACACACACACACACACACACACACACACACACACACACACACACACACACACACACACACACACACAAGCGCACGCACGCGCGCGCCACACTTCCGCACAACAACAATAATAATAATAATGTGAATATATAATAATAATAATAACAACAATAATAATAAAAAAGTGACCCACCTTTTCTATATTGATGACCTCAAATTATTCGCCTCCAGTCGCTCCCATCTTATGGAATTGCTAAACATCACGTGTGAATTTAGCAATTCTATTAGAATGGAGCTGGGGACGGATAAGTGTGCGGTCCTTCATGTTGAAAGGGGAAGGGTTGCTAACTCTGAGGGCATAGACTTATCTATGCCCGTCAACTTAAGAACCCTTTCCGAGGCTGAAACATACCGATACCTGGGTATGTCACAGAACATCGGTATCGATGAGGCTGGTATGAAACAGTCAGTTTGCGACGTGTTTTATGCACGCTTGACCAAAGTGCTTAACAGCCTTTTGTCCGGTGTGAATAAGGCACACGCATATAACGGTTGGGTCATGCCTGTCCTCATGTATACCTTTGGCATACTCAGGTGGACTCAGACTGAACTTAACGCCCTGGATAGAAAAGTCCGCACTACCATGACGTCCCATAGGATGCATCATCCGAGATCGTCGGTAATGAGGCTGTACTTGCCGCGGAAGCATGGTGGTCGTGGCTTCTTGAGCGCGCTCACCATGCATAATCGCGAAGTGTGCAGCCTCCGTGATTACTTCCTTGCGAGATCGGATGATCCATTCTATAAGGACGTCATTTCTTGTGATAAAGGACTTACCCCTCTATCCTTAGCCAACGAGCAATGGCAAGACCCGGCAGTGCAGAGCATTTCCGACCGGGAGACCGTATGGAAGGAGAAGGAGCTCCACGGGAGGTTCTACAAGGCTCTACATGAGCCTTTCGTAGACACAGTAGCCTCCCTCCACTGGCTACGCTTTGGTGATCTCTTCGGGGAAACCGAGGGTTTTTTCTGTGCAATACAGGATCAGGTTATTAAGACCAACAACTATCGGAGATACATCCTAAAGGATGGCACCGTCGACATCTGTCGAGCTTGTCGCCATCCCGGTGAGTCACTTAGGCATGTTATCTCCGGTTGTTCGGCGCTTTCTAACTCTGAGTACTTGCACAGGCACAACCTAGTAGCCAGAATTCTACACCAGGAGCTCGCTCTGAAATACGGTCTCGTGGATCGGAAATTGCCGTATTACAAGTACTTGCCGGAAGCCGTGCTCGAAAATGATCGCGCCAGGCTCTACTGGGACCGGACCATCATCACAGACAGGACTATTCTAGCGAATAAGCCTGATATTGTGCTGATGGACCGGGCACAGTCAAGGATATTTTTGGTCGACATTACCATTCCGTATGACGAGAACCTCGTGAAAGCCGAAACAGACAAGCAAACAAAATATCTGGACCTGGCTCACGAGGTGACCGACATGTGGGGTGGTCTGCCGACCGAAATTATTCCTGTAGTCGTCTCTGCAAACGGGCTAATCCCAGTCAGCCTCTCGGGTCATCTGAGGCGGCTGGGACTACGTGGCGGACCGCTCCAGGTTCAAATGCAGAAGGCGGTGCTCCTCGATACCGCCCGCATCGTCCGCCGGTTTCTTTCCCTTTCCCCCCTAACCCTCGGCCGTTTGGTCTCCCCTGCCGAGGGCCTCCATCTGGTTGGGCTTTTACTTATTTATGTACTTTTATATTTATTTTATGTTATTGATATTTATGTATATTTATCTTTTCATTTTCATTTATAATTATATATTTATAGAACCCAACCAGATGAGAAAACTATATAGATACCCCACAATAATAATAATGTCTTTATTTATCCTCTCACATAACATAAAGTAAAACAATGTAAATCTAGTCGTACATATACAGAATTCTATTATGTGAGAAGCTGGTGCCTGAAGTAGGCATATATAAGCCTGTAGTACAAGTCACCAGGTTCCCACCCCTCGAATGCTATGACATTGAATGAAAATATTCTAGGAAAACAATAGATAGATAGATAAACAAAGGAATTCTTATATTTTTTTTTAAAATTACAGCGAAAATCCAGGAAAAAATACTAATTAAGAGTGTATTATGATATAAAATGTATAAATACATATATGTATGTATAGTACTATATATTTATGTTCGTGTAGTGTAGTGTTTAGTATGCGCGTGCACGCGCGCGTGTATGTGTGTGTGTGTGTGTGTGTGTGTGTGTGTGTTTTGTGATTTTGGGTGTGTGTGTGTGCGTATATTATATTTATCTTGATAGGAGCGATTCCGTTAGATCATAATCTAATTTCAGTAGCCAATCATGTACGTTTTTTTTGCAATCATATTTATTTTTAGAATATATAGATAGGTTTTCATTTATTTTATTGTATAAGAATCCACCCATGTAACAAAAGAATTTTTTTGTATATGTCTTCTTTGTTGAAAATGTTGCACAAACTGTGTTTTTACGTCTAACTCCTACAAATTTATGTCGATCATAAGTAATTCCACTGTGTTGTTTCAACAAGGTATAGAGAATAAACAGCTGACGTACCGTTAGTACCTGCCAGTGTCGATAAAGAAGTTCAGTTGGATGTCTATAAGAGAAGAATCCGCAAACTTTTAAAATGGCCCTTTGTGATATTTCTACGCGCTTCATACTTGTTTTAGGAGCACCGCCCCACGAGGTGATGCAATAAGTAAGAAGACTTTGCGCTAGGGCATAGTAGATACGTGTTAAAGCTGTCTTATCTAGCACATGGCGTACATTTTTGAATATGTATATTAATTTAGATAGTCTATTGGATAGTACTTCGATATGATTTTTAAAAGAAAGGTTGGAATCTATTATTATACCAAGATACTTAATGTTATGGACTAATTCTATTTTGTTACATTTACATGATTTTATATTAATATTTGAGAGACATTTGTGTGAGATCAGTGGTTTATTGATAATATGTTCAAGGCGTTCTTTACGTATTGTGAAAGCAATATATTTGGTTTTTTCAGAATTCAAAGTAAGAGAATTACTTTGCAACCATTCATTCATCAAATCAAGCCCCATCTGGGCAGCATCCTGAACAGCTTCCCAGGAATTTGTAGAAAAAAGAAGGCATGTGTCATCAGCATATGATATTATATGTCCATAAGGAAGCTGAATAGAAGTGAGATCGTTTATATAGACGAGAAATAATGTGGGACCTAGAATGCTGCCTTGGGGCACACCGTAGGTAATTAATGCCTCGTGACTAATGTAATCTCCGATTTTAGTACATTGTGTTCTATCACATAGATAATCTTTAAATAGAGCCAGTTGCTTTCCTCTAATACCACATAATTCTAACTTATCTATTAGAATGCAGGTAGACACAGTGTCAAACGCCTTGGCGAGATCCAAAAAAATTCCAATAACTTTATTATTTTTGTCCAAATTTTTAACTACGTAATCTGTTAAGTCGTGCACTGCTTCATCAGTGGATCTGCCCTGCCGAAAACCAAACTGGTTAGGGGATAGAAGTTTTTTACTTTCTAAGTAGTTCGTGAGTTGTTTGTTTATGATTCGTTCAATTATTTTCGAAAAACATGGAAGAATTGAGATCGGTCGATAGTTGCCGACATTTTCTCTGTCTCCAGATTTATAAATTGGATGAATAATAGACCGTTTAAAAACTTGAGGAAATACACCTTCATTAAAACAAAGATTACATATATATGTCAATGGCCCAACAATATATTCTTTAGTTTTTTTTATAAAACAGTTAGAGATATTGTCCCATCCATTAGCACATTTGTTTTTTAGGCTCATGATGAGTCTGGAAACTTCTTCTTCGTCAGTTTCGAGTATTACAAAGGACGACGTACAGTTCTGTATTGATCTAATTGCTAAAGAACTTGTAACCCTTTCCTTAACTGCAATATTATCAGCAAGTTGTTTACCTACATTTACAAAATAATTATTAATTGAATTGATAGCCTCTTGAGGTTTCTTCGCACTGTTAAGCAGTTCGGTGGAATCAGTTTTCATTTTCGTGGTATTTGATATCTCTTTAATGGTTTCCCAAAGCTTTTTATTATCTTTACCTGCTTTACTAATTTTATCTCTATAATAAGCCATTTTAACTTTTTTAATCATGGAGTTACAATAATTTCGATATCTAGTATATGTTATTTTGATGATATTATTGTCAGGAAAAGATTTATATTTTTTAAATAAATTATCACGATTTCGTATACATTTTAAAATTCCTACTGTAATCCAGGGTTTAATAGGTCTTAAGCGGTTCGAAATTGTAGCTTTAATTGTATTCGCTATTAATAATTGTTGGAAATATGATACAAAAAGTGTAGCAGCCTCATTTGCGTTAGAACATTTGAATACAAAATCAAAGTTATTTTGTTCTAATTCTAGTCTAATTTTGTCATAATCAATTTTTGTTCGAGTTCTAGATGTTAAATTATTTTTTTGCTTGGTGTTTAAACATAATATCACAGCTTGATGGTCAGTTACCGTCGAATTACACACTACTGTAGTGGCTGCCATAGTTGACCGCATCATAACGTGATCTAAACAAGCATTGAGCCTAGTAGGCATATTATGAGCAGGAAGAAGTCCGTGAAATGCATTTAGATTAAGATACTCAGTTGATCTGTTATCCGTTGTATAATTTGCTATATCTATATTTATATCACCCATCACAGACAAGTTTTTATGGGAAGACAACGACGTAAGAATTACATTTAAAGATTGTAAAAACAAGTCTACATTTTGAAAGCTAGGCGAACGATAAATTGCAACTATAGCAATACTTTTGTGTTTTATTACCACACAGTTACCTTCAGAAAACATGGGTTCCGTAATTAAAACCCCAATATCATTTTTGTAATAAATTACGATACCATCATTTTGGTTATAGGTCTTTATAGACTTGTAATATGTGTAGCCAGGTATTTGTGGTATTATGGAATTACACAATAGCCAACACTCGGTTAAAATAATAATATCACATTGTATTCTAATTTGCGTTAAATTGCGTCAATAAACAACACATTAAACAGTATGTAACAGTAACGGCTATAAATTAATATTAAAGAATAATAAATTGTCTTATGTACTTGCCGAATATAGACCTAGAACTAAGAATTAGGGAAGGCACTGTTTCCTGAGATACAGGTGATAACCTAGTTCAGGAGACAGAGCTCCTTTGTATTTAGACATATTTGGTTGCTAATAAACGTTATTTATTATTATTATTATTAGTAGTAGTTGTATACTATATTACTCACACTGATAGTCATTACTCATAGGCAAAATAGCTTACAATATACCAATTTTCTAAAAATATATTTACCATAATTGTTTTGATATATAGTTTGTATAATAGCGCTTTTCTGTTAAAAGTACAAAAAGAGAATAATATTTGCTTTCAATTAAAAAGTAAACCTATTTATGGATCACAGTTGAATATAAGCATTCTCTAATTACTGATGCCTCTGAGGGGTTTTTTTAGTGACGCTTTTATTCTATTTACTTAAATTTACGTGGTAGAGCTACGTCGCGGCTATATTACAGTTGTAGCACCGGGGCTGTACCACGTTCTCACAGAATACAACGTGAAATAGCAGTGTAATGCTGCTGTGTTTCATATGGTGAGTCTAGAGAACCGGAGACCCTTTTAACTGTAATTGAGGCATTCCATCTTAGTCCTCAGGAAAGACAACGCGTTTGAATTTTGATCCTTAGTTGAGACTAAATTAAATGTGGATGTCTATGGGCCACACCATCATCAGATAGACTGTGTGCTCGTTTGTCAGCCTATGCTAAAAAAATGGATTTTGTAATAAGGTGCATATTATTAATTGATAATATAATTTGCTAAAGAAATTCTTACAATTAGAAAAAAGCATATTTTATAATGCAAGTCATTATTATTTCGTTTACAAATAGCGTTTATAAAATTTTATTTAAATTGGGCATACTTAAAACAAGCAGAATAGAGATTAACTAGCCGTAGATTTAATTTTGCTATTTACCGTCAGGTGTCATTATTCACTGTTTATATAATATATCCTGTTTATTATATAAAACATGTCCTGAGTGACTGACTCTGAGTGAGTGATTTGACGAAGAAATCTGAAATTTGAATAGTGGCTACATTTTATGACTTAGGCATCCACTAAAAAGGTATTTAGAAAAATTTGATCCTTAAGAACTTGAAATAGTTTGTCTCAATCTGTCTAAAACGTTTTATTTACGAGGCGATTGATTCGATGCTTTTTGAAAGTACTGTGTAAATAAAATAAACGAATTCGTATTATCAAAACAGCCACTAATAACGGGGAGGGAAGGAAGCGAATGCGTTGTTGTAAAACAACTCTTTACCGGAGGGAGAGGAGAGGCGGAGGATGTTCAATTTATTATGAAGGAAAAATATAAAATACTCCAAAATAACAAAATTTACCCTTAGGGTAAGTGCACACAGTGACGAGACGTGACATAACAATGCTAGAAGGGGTTTCGCATGTACCGAGGCGCATCGTTAAGTTGCTGGCAGCACACCGCTCTTGCACGCTACGCCAACTGACGAAGCGCCGTAGCGTCGTGATGCGTCGCTACACCCTTTAGGCGCGTATCACGACGCTGCGGGACATTTTCGAATTATCAAAATTCTTGTTGAGTAGAAAAAAAATTATATATTGTATCACTATCTTAAAAAGTTCGCGCCGCAACGCGTCGCGTCGCGTCTCGGTTCACACCGACCAAACCTACCCTGACCCTAACGATTTTAAAACTAGGGTGCAAATTTCAAATGAAAAATACAGTATTAAAATGCAAAGCAAAACTGCATGACGCGTGAATTCGGGACCATAACTTATTTTTATTAAGAAAGCCCCAATTAAGAAAGGATTTCGTAAAGATTTAAAACACTGAAAAGGTGAAATATGTTGTTCCAAGTTTTAATAAAATATTTTTAAGGGTTGATTTCATGTGTATGAAGAAAAATTGTTAAATGATTTTCATAACTTAAGAATTAGTACAAATACTTTTATAGAGCTGTGAAGACCACCTATCTGTTAAAAATTCAAACAGAGAACAAACTGACATATAATCTTATTGTAATGATGCCGCATAAACATTTATAAACTTAACACAAACACAAAGCTGAAAGTTGAAAGGACCCTAGCGATCAGGTGTAGCATAGCACTTTAACAACCGAAGCAAACTTTTGCACGTAAGTAGTGCACACCTGCTTACACGTTTGTGTTAGAGATCACATTCACTTAGTAAACTTATCTTTACATATAAATAAATTGAAGTTTATATCTGTAACATCGAAACGACTGAATATTTTTCCAATAAGACATAAATAGCCATTTGTAAAATAGCTTTATTATTACCAGTAACAATATTTATTAACAGTGGTAAAGCCACGCGGCAGCTTTGCTGTTGCACGTATGGACCGGCTAAAACCGGGGTGGTACCACGACCTCACAGAATACCGGCGTGAAGTGGAAGCTCTGTTTCCTAGTTTCGTCGGGTGAGTGCAGGTGGCCGGAGTTCCAAATCCTCCCCCTCCCCCATCAACATGGTAGCGGAATTAAATGTCAAACTACCACAGGAGGGTACCAGCACCACCATCCACGACCAAGCTACTCACCTCATGAGCGTGGATGCTCAGGCTGCCCCGCGTATTCTGGGGGGAGGGGGGGGGCAAGTTCCGCTCAAGACTACAACTGCTCGGGGCAAACGGAGCAACAAGAACAAGACGACCCGTGTCACGTTATCCGTGAATTTCTGCAATATCAGGGGACTTCACTCGAACCTGAACGCCGTCCACTACCATCTCGGGACGCATGTGTCCTCTCCGGCTGATGTCTCTTATCTCTCCTGTCCAGGGTACAAACTGGAACACTCCATTTGCCTCGGGCTAGAGTTTACGTCAGAGAGGACATCTGTTCTCGACGCCTCGGCAGTCTTGAAGGTTCGGACCTGTCCATCCTTTGGTTACGCGTAGACAGCGACGACCATCCGCGCGTCTACGGGTGTCTCTATAGATCCCATAGCGGTAATGCCGAAATAGACCGACTCTTCGACCACGTCCAAATGGCTACAGATTCGTTGCTACAGTAGACCCCCTCCGCAGAGATCGTGATCCTCGGCGACTTTAACGCCCATCACGCCGAATGGCTCGGATCACGTACAACCGATCATGTGGGGAGATCTGTTTTGCCTTTGAATATGGTCTGACACAACTGGTTACTTTGCCTACGCGGATTCCAGACGTGGAGGATAATGCACCTTCCCTGTTGGACCTTCTGCTGACTTCTCACCCTGACGGATATCAGATTTCCGTCGACACCCCTGTAGGCTCCTCAAACCATTGTCTTGTCCGGAGTGTGGTGTCACTCACGCTGAAATCGCAGTTGCATTCAGCAGGTTGCCGCCATGTTTGGCACTATAGGTCAGCTGATTGGGATAGAATGCGGTATTTATTTGCATCCTACCCTTGTGTGTAGGGTTGCTTCCCGCCGGATGATCCCATCGTTGTTGCGGATTCTATCGCTGATGTGGTACTTCAGGTTATGGAACTTTTTATTCCTTCCTCTGTGGTGCCCATCGGAGGCAAATCTCAGGCATGGTTTGGTCGCGACCCTGTCCTGTAAAACAGCATCATGCTAAAAGCAGGAGTGCTACCAAGCCTGGGCTAACATATCAACGTAACGGGATGTAAACACCAGCCCTCTAAAAAAGAAGTTTAATTCTGCCTCCACGTCCTTCAAAAGAGTCATTTCAAAGGTAAACTCAGAGCACATAGGCAGAATTGGCAAGAAAGTAGTTCGCCTTCCTTCTGGAACCCGTGCATTCTGGTCTCTTGCCAAGGCTGTCCAGGGAAATTTCTGTCAGCCATCTCTTCATTATCACATTTCTTTATACTTATGCTATATACTACACATATAATTAGTATTCAAATTTGCGCGTGGTGTAAAAGGAAGAGAATGTATTCTTTTACAGACCCACTATGAAATTTTGAAAATGTTATTGAATTATTTAGGCTACTAGTACTTTGCTAATCAATTTAATAATAAGGCCAGCATTGATCGCAGGAGAAGTGCCCTGTTTAACCCTGTGAATGAATATAAAACAACAGAATAACAAGAGTTCTAGAAAGATCTTGATGCTCCTATTTCTGCTGCTTGATACCAGATGGCGCTAATAATCAGTCGCCACATACCAGGTGCTGATTATAGCGCGCAACGATACAATAGTGCAAGCACTACCATTTCGCGGAAGGAAGTTAAGAGGCTGGTGACCAAAATGGGATCCTATGCAATAAAGGAGTCTTATTACCTAGATTGAAACTATTAAAATTCTTTTCATACTAAAAAGTATTAAAACAACCGTATTTGTAATGAGAGAAGGCCTGTGCCCAGCAATGAGATATATATGCATACGGTGATTTTTTTTACTTTTTATCAATACAAAGTAGGTACAACCTTGTTGTTATGTACGTTAGTCTAAAAATGTAATATTTTCTGAGTAAAATAAAACTTCTTACTTAAGACTCTTTACTAAAGTTCCACATCACTCTACTTAATGTATTCAGTAAAAGTACTGGTAAAACGACGAACGAACCCATTTTTATTGAATTGAATTTTTAAAACAGGATTATACTCACGACAGATAACGTCTAGATGAATTTACAAAAAATATGGCTTATGTATACTGGTTTATATAGGTATACCTTATCAGTCACTTTTATACTTCATGATTTTCTTTACCTATTTTATTATAATTTTTCGCATATGGATATATTAATTAATATCCATATGCGAAAAATTTGCTAAAGATCATAGTTTAATTTATAACGCAAAAAAGACCGAGATGGTGATCAACTAAGGAGACTAACTAAAAAGGAAGGACAACTAACCTGAGGTGCACGTTGCGGGTCAACCGGTTAAAATAGTTCAAATGTTCAAATACCTCGGTCACATAGTGACAACGAACAGAAAAGATGATTGCGATATAGAACGACAGAGAAGAGTTTGTCTGTCTGTGGCAATATGATTGCCAGGAAGTTTGTTAAAGCCTCCAAAGAGGTTAAGATTATGCTCTTCCAAACGTACTGTCAGTCTTTCTACACCTGCCAGCTCTGGACTGAATGTGCGGGGCGATCTTTGAATGGTATTCGTGTGCAATATAATAACATCTTTAGAATGCTTATGGGTCTCAATCGCTATTGCAGTGCTTCAGGCATGTTTGCCGAAGCACGAATTAATACGTTTAATGCCATTCAAAGATTCAGAATCGCATCATTCATGTCCAGGGTTGGTGAGTGTAGAAACAGGATAATTAGTGAGTTTGTGGAAAGACTGCCGGCTACAGCCTTTTATCAAAAATGGCTTAAGATTTTTGATTAATATAATTATTTTTAATTGTTAGTAATTCTGTACTGCATTGTCTTTTTTTTTTTTTTTTTTTTTGGTAATTTATATGGGTGATATGTGCCTGAAATAAAGAGAATTTATTTTTATTTATTTATTTATTTACCGCCAGGAAAAAAAGATTGTAACAGGTGAACGAAGTAGAAGCTTATTTAATTTAATTTTAATTTTATTAATTTTTCAATTTAATTTAATTTTACTTTTTTTAAATTTCTTAACATATTATGAAATAAATACTTGAAGTAAACTTTCCATACTAAAAAAAATAAAAACTTAATACACAAATCAATCAAAAATTATCGAAATTCAACTCATACGCACCCCACTTTTCTAACAGCAATAAAATAATTAAATTGTAACGCACTCGCCGCGCCGTAGGTCCGCGAATGGACAAGGACGAAGGCCCTTGTCCTTTCTGAGGGTCATAGGTGCAAGGCCACCCGCCGCCCGCGACTTCATTTCAGTCAGCTGTGACTACCCGGGAATAGTTATCGTAAACACATACCAATATTCTATCGACGAATGCCTAGCTATCTAGTAATGGTGAGATTTTACGTCTCGTCTGGTGAAAATTTAGACGGTGCGACGAGTTCGTATTTACCCATGTTGAAATTTACCACGAGCGCAATGAGCGCTGGTGAAGTTTACAAAATCCACACAAAATCAAAGAACGTGCTCATTTGGTTCGTTTTAGTGTTAACGTTTTGGTGGCAATCATTAACGTCCACATCACTGGTTTCATATGGATTGAAGGTCCATTGACGGGAGTAACGTATCTGCATGTGATACGTTTCGTCATCGACTCGATTTTGGAAAACGTATCTGTTGCTATTGGCAAGGAATATACTTCCAGCACGATGAATATTCAGCTCATTACGAACGATCAGTGCGCGCATAATATCTGGACAGCCAATTCGGTGAAAGGTGGATAGTTCGCCGCTGACCTGTAAACTGACCGAGATCACCATACATAAAATCTAGACTTTTATTTGTGTAGAACGGAAGAAGCACTAAGTGTTATTGAAAGTTTAACGAACAATTTAATAAGACGCGCTAATTTATGTTTAGAAAGACTCGTTGAACATTTTGAATTATGCGATATTGCTAAAAAGGTAAGTTTTTTTGTAAGCAACAATAATTCAGTATAATTTATAAATACCAATCAGTATAATTTGTAAATACGTTAATTTTGTTATTTTAAATACGGGTAAGATGTTTCAGTATAGTATAGAAAAAATAATAATCTAAAATGAAAGGTTTTCGATGTCGGCGGGAGGGAGTGGCTTCGGCTGCATTCGGTCGGCACGAATAAAAATATCCGTCACCAAAGCAACTCATTGATAATCCATTGCACCATGGTGCTGTTAATAATAAGTGCTAATTTTTCACGTGCTCATGATGAAGAATAACTTTTTATTTCCTTCTTTCGCCTCTTACGACACATCCGGGGCAACATGGGGCAGTGGGCATTCCTACATAGTATTTAGTGGTCAGTAATTATTATTTATTTTTATTTACAGTATTTTACAAAGTAGTGGCGGTTAAGAATATCCACTGCCCCATATCTTCCCGTGGGTGTCGTAAAAGGCGACAGAGGGAAACAGGCAGGAGATGGGCAGCAGCGTCTTCCTGATAACAGCAACTGTACGACAACTATTTCTTATATTTACGCGAAAACTACACATTGAAATAATACTATTTTTATAGATTTTATCACGTATATTTAACTATAAATACCCGACGTTTCGAGCGTTTTTCAGCACCCATGGTCACGGGGGGGACTGAGATGTTCAACGTTCAGATGTCTTAGTTAACAGCGGTTACCATAGATTAAAATTTAATTTTTTGTTCCGATCTACACTTATGGTATCTTGAAGCCTTGTAGTTGTATGCTTGGGTTGGGATTTAATTTTATTTATTATAGAATCCCGAGCAGATGGTAGCACCCAGCCACATTCTCTATTGAAATTAGGATATTTTTTGATTTCAATAACCTCGTGAATCATCCTTGGAAGGAATCGGTGTTCTTTAGCGAGGATTTGTAGTCTATCAAATCTGATATAGTGGCGGGGGTGATACTGTACGTGTTCACAGACTGCAGACTTCCCGGAGCGTCAATTCTTCACATCAGCTATATGTTCTTTAACGCGGGTTTAATTGATCTTTTAGTTTGTCCTATGTAGGAGAGACCACATTCAAGATCAAGCTTGTACACTCCTGCATCTTGCAGAGGGACGTTACACTTGACTGATGGTAAAAACTGACCAATCTTCTTCGGCGGCTTGAAGTATGTTTTGATGTTGATAGCAACAAATATTGTTTAAATGTAACTACGAGGAAAACAGACTCGTATAAAGGAGGACAAATGCAGGATCACTCCCTAGAAGCTCGATCAGATATTTTAAATTCTCTTAAGGAAGAGCTTCCACTTCTTTTGAAAGCAGCCGTGAAAAGTGAATTAAATAACTTAAAAAACCAGATATCGACAATAGAAACCAAGTTAAACTTTATAAGCAGGCAATACGAAGATTTTTTAAAAAGTATAACAATTACCATAGCCGAAATGAAGTGTTTAAAGGACGAGAATGCCCGTCTTCTTAAAGATATTGACAGCAATTCGTTGAGTATAAATCACCTAGAAGATGAAATATCTCGCATGCAGCAGTGGAACCGGCTACAAAATATTGAAATCTTCGGCGTTCCAGAATGCAATGAAGAAGATAGAGTTGATATCGTTGTAAAGGTTGCCAACGAAGTGGGTTGTAACCGTTGAAAGAAGTGAGGTGGAGTTTGCGTATCCAGTGCAGCCGCGGCGACCAAATAGTGCATCCGTCAGCCGTACCATCATCACCCGTCTCCGTCATCGACATACTAATGACTTGATTGTTGCGGCCTCATGTAAGCGCGGTGATATTAAACTCTCAGATATGGGTGTGATCAACGTGACTGATAAAATCAAAAACGTAAGCAACACTCATATTTATATTAATGAACATTTAACTAAACATAACCGTACATTGCTTAAGCAATGTAAGCTGAAGGCTAAAGAAGCTAACTTTAAGTTTGTGTGGACAAAAAACTGTTGTATTTACACCCGTTGGAACGAAAACTCACCACCCATTTCCATCGTAACTGCAACCGACTTAACAAAGATGGGCTAAATGTTATAAACGTTTTAATTCTGTACGTAAACCTCTTAAATTAATTATAATTTAGTGATAATATTTAATCCTATACCTTTAAACGAACAATTCTTGTATATATATATAATCGGAATCTCGGAAACGGCTCCAACGATTTTCATAACATTTAATGTCCAGGGAGTTTCGGGGGCAATAAATCAATCTAGCTAGGATTTATTTTTAGAAAATGTTCTTTTGTCCGTGTTTTCAGGCAATAAAAAAACTGCTACAATATAAGAAGGTATATTTTGACAGACTACTAACGATCGTAATAGCTCAGGTGGGATGTCGGTCGGGCGTGATATCGGAGTTAAGTGGTTCGCGTCCCGTCTTTGGTCTTCTCTTGGCTTCTTTTGTGAGAAAATCTATTATTTCGAGCCCTTTTTTTAGTAATTTTTAAAAATAAGAAAACATTTTAATTAAACTAGTTGCACTCATGATTTTCATTCAAATAATCAGTTTTTTCTATTATGTCAATAAGATCAAAAAATATTATTCATGTAATTTGTATCTAAATGTAACTTAAAAAAAACCGAGCAAAGCTCGGTCATCCGGGTACTTTATATATTACAGTACCAATCATCTGTGTCAAATTATATTACTGTCACAAGCAAAAGAATCTTATGAGATTAATACCTAGGTTTTTCTTTTTAAAATTATTATCGTTAAGCTTTTACTATGAGGGATAAACACAATAATAGCTTAAAACTTTTTTATGAGAGTGTTTGTGGGTTACGTACCAAAACTAATGTATTTTTTAATAATCTTTATACATCGGATATTGACATAGCATTTATTACTGAGTCGTGGTTATGCGACGGCATTCTCAACACTGAGCTGTGCAGCTCCGACTGGTATGATCTGTTCCGTCGTGACCGTGGGACGCTAAGCGGAGGAGTGATGAACGCTTGCGCATCTCGGCGTACTGACCTTGACCGTGAAGATCTCGAATGCACTTGTATAGCTATACCAGCGCATGCAATCAGTTATCAGTACGATCTAAATTTTATTTGCGCCTATATTCCTACAAGCCGAGCACTTTCATCGCGAATTATTAAACTGGTTGAATTAATGACGTTCTTATTCAATTATCAACCTAATGATTACTTTATTATAGCCGGCGATTTTAACTTATCCTGTATTGACTGGAATATTGAATACCCAACAGTACTAAAAAAGGGATGTGTGCAAAATCAAAATGTAGCAACTGAATTATTAAACTTAATATCTTATTATGGTTTATCTCAATATAATTACTTCCAGAATGCATACGGAAATGTACTAGATTTAGTATTTTCCAACGTGCCTATAATGATTGACAAACGCCTATTTAGTCCATCCATTAGTCAAGGAGGATGTGTGTCATCCAGCGATAGAGATGTGTGTTGCAGATATATCGATACCTACAATAAAACCATGGAATAACAAAAAAAAAATATTTCGTAAAGCAGATTACAACAAGTTAAACTTATATTTCTCTGATTGTGATCGGTCATTTTTACATTCGCAGAACTTACACAACGCTATTGACAATTTTTATTCAATGTTATATACTGCTATTATTAAATATGTATCCCAAACAGTTATTTCTTATTCATATATCTACAATTTGTGGTATATTAACACCCTTATAAAATTAATAAAAGAAAAAGCTAAGTATCACCATCTCTGGAAAAAATTCAATAATCC